>OY755182.1:2970550-3570550 GCA_963576735.1 Bedellia somnulentella | reverse complement strand
TTATCCTGCATCAAAAATGATCATTACTCATGTGTGTGTGTTTAAAAATACTTGGACTGTTGCACTGACTTTCAAAAAAATAGAGGCTGAGATGTTCTAATTCAGATAGTAATTAAGAATTGTAATTATAATGCATACTTTGATAGAATTGTAGATTTGTCTGTTCTCAATGCTTAGTACTTGTTGCCAATATAACAGTATTCAACAGGATTCAGTACAAAAATGATGTTGTAAAAAAGATAGAAAAAGGAAGGTTAAGACTGTTATGGTAAAAGTACATACATACATACATATTCCCATTGGGGTAGGCAGAGACTATCAATTGCCACTTTGTACTACCCTGGCAAACCTCTGTGGCTACGTTCACATCATCAATCTTTTCACACATGCTCTTTTATTCTTCATACTTTGGACACCTGCCTGTTTGAGCACATTTTCTTTTTGATCCAAATGTGTCTTCCGAAGTTGTCCTCTACTAACATTACCTTCCACATTGGCTCTATATATATCTTTCACCAATTTACAGTCATCGATTCTCTCTATGTGCCCAAACCATCTCAACATTCCTTTTTCTATCTTTACAATATCATCTTTTACACCACACCTTTCACAAATCATATCATTCCTCACACGATCCCATAACCTAACATAACATATGTAAAAGTAATATGCTAAAAGTAAATTGGTAAAAGGGATATGCAGAGATAATGTACATAATACTTTCAGAAAACTCCAACCACAGGGAAAACATATAGATCCAAAAGAGAAAGTGGTCAAAAAGAAGTCAGACATATGTCATACAAAGCAGACATAGGTTGGCTCCCTATCACCTGATAACATGATTCAGTAAAAGTGTGGATACTCTGAGCACCAAGTCATAAAAATATATGTCCGAAGTATTATTGCCTCTACCACCTGTTCAAGGATATATATTATAAACACTAAATATTTTACTTTCCTTTATTCATTAGTAATATTCCCCACATGAGGTTTTCATGAACAAAACAACCTAATTACTGAATATTACTGAGAACAAGTACTGTAAACATAGTTAATAAACATTTGTATTTCGAGGTGCCACCCTGATATGATTCAGTGCATGAAATACCTTAAAATATAAGGTTAATAGACACCAATTTTTAGCATTTATCAGAAGAGTAAATTCCTTAGGGCTATTCTTAAAGCAAAAATAGCCAAGTTAGCCATTGAAGGTGTATATGTAGAAATTAAATTATAGAAATGTGATAGCTTAGTGAGAGACCACTAATTCTTAAAGAGGAGACCTATGTTCTTTATTAGTCATATGTATGTTTGTTTTTTAAGATAAATGGACAGCATGTTCACTTATATGTTAATTCAGAAGAATAGGAATGTCAAAGAAAAGACTCATAGGTATAGGTAATGCTAAGGATTTAAATAACCACGCCTCACTGCATCAAATGCAGTGCTCTTTCCCACTGAGCTTCTTAGGTTGTTTTGTTTCATTGTTATTATGGTGCAAGGTTCTATTACTTACCACTTCTTTTGGTTCTATTCTCACTTCATCAACTGCGGGTGGTACTGTGGTATCATCTTCGGTCTTCGATAAGAGAAAATTTCTTCTAGCGGCATTGGTTTCCATGATAAATTGAATATCATGCAAGTTTTTATTCTGCAAGGAAAGTTTCTCCGGAACTTGAATCCGCTGTTTTTGCAGCCAGTCTGCACATCGTAGCAGTTTTAAATCAGCAACTACGGGATCTGAATGTGTCTTGCTAATATTCGCGTCTTCTACTTCGTTCTTAATCGGAGTAGATGGTCGAGCACTTGAAGTTTCAGCAATCGGTTCCATGTTTATAAAAGCCTTGGCATCTTACTCACTGCTATAATTGATGGCAGAATATTCTAATGTTAAACTCAGAGTATTAATTTAGGTTTTCACTTTATTAAACAATTTGGCGCGCAACAAAATATCGTTTACTAATTTGTTTTATGTTTTGTTTTGATTATGCCCACAGATTACAATTAGATACTACGTATCAGATAGGAATCTTACTCTAGCGTTTTTGGTACAGTAGGCACGTTAGTTTAGAGTTTGACATGTTTTTACTTTTATTTTATATTGGCTTTACGGTACGTATCGAGACCTTTTGTGCCAATTTTTCTTTCATTGGTAAACGTACGCGTACGTAGGCGGGAAATTTGAAATTATGTGGTTTGCTTGGGTAGGTGGCACGCACCCATATATACTGAAATCCCACAAACTATTCACTATTTGCCAAATGTCTATCATTTTGGTAAAAAGGGTCTCAATAAAAAAACAGCATATAATTTATTTCTTTTTATTCTTAAGTCTTTTTTTACATTTAGCTAACGCTTTAGCTTGCATATTCGGCAAATCCTTGATGTTCAGACTTCTTCGTGACTGCCCGTCGTAGAGGTTTCCCCATATTTTTAATTCCAGCTGCAGCTCCGTTGCATGAGTCAAATAATTTGTCGAAGAAAGTGACAATATCAGCTGTGTTTTTTAAAGTTGGGCTGACGGGTTTTCCATCTGGGTAAAGGGCTGTAACAAAAAAACTGGAATTTAATACACCCACTACTGCTATAGTTCTCAAGCTATTGTACATATACTCTGTTTGTTCAATAGTACAATTTGTGATACATGATAGTATGTTGTCACTACTTATTCAGCTAAATTGCTCACGCCTTTTATCTCAAATTGGGGTAATCAGAGTGTTAAGATTTTAAGGAATCTCAACCATATATAGATGTTTCAAGGGGAACAGATGTTAAAACAAGTAGTCACTGGTAATTGGTTGCTAACCCGATCTCCAATTGAGTACTAATGGCTCTTAGCTTCCTTGCATGGCTCTCACGACACCCAAGGGAAAAGATAGGGAATACTTAAAACGTAAAACACTAAGCATCACTGTTTGTTCATTATAATAAAAAAAAACATAAAATAACTTACGAAATAATGATGTGTAGGTTAGTGCACTTGCAACTGTAGAACTCAAAACCTTAGTACAATTCTTGACCTGAAATATAAACACATCTAATCAGTTAGGCAGGAAAAATATAAACTGCAACTGTATATCTATCAGGTTTAAATAGCACTTCCATAACTATTTTACTAATCAGGGATCATATGGAAACTAATTTATTACAAGTAAAAGTAATGATGTTGTAATGATGTTATAATGATGATACTTAAGTTAAAAAAAAATACAATTATAAACTTTTCACTTTGTTTCCCTTTTATTAACCTTAACCTTTTATTAATTATTTTAAATTAATTTTATTATTTTACTAACCTTCATTTTTTTTATTTTATCTGGTATCACGTAATCATCATTTAGTTTTTTCAGCATGCGCATATCTGCAAGCTCGCGGTCCACCATATAAACATCCATAATGTCACTCCATTTCGAAATTTTTCCCTCGTGTTTAATGTTTTTAGTTATAAAATTATTTCTAACACCCTTGATGAGGTGGGGTGGATCATAAAAAACATTAAGGCGGTTTTCTCCAATGATAATGGTATCATCTGTTATAAAAGAAAAAGTTTTAAAACCTTGAATAATTTTAATAAATTCCATTACACTATACATATAGAACTAAACTTACCATAATTGTTATACTCTCTTCTAGAGTCTTCTTTTAATTTATTAAGAGCCGACTGAAATGCTGACCCCTGGTCGGATACCAAAGCTATTGGAACTAATCCTGTTTTTGCAACTTCAATGACTACTTCTTTGAGTATATTCTTTAAAATATACGCCGAAGTCGAACCCTCACAGAAGTAGAAACAAATCGGCTGTTGCCATTTGTCCACTACACCACGAGCCATAAAAACTAACGCATGGTCAGCAAAATTTGTGGTTTTTTCATTTAGTTCTACAAACCCTAGTAAACAATCTTTGTTTTTATTATATGTAACACCCGGTTCTAATGCTACTTCGTCAAATATAATGGAACAATACTTTTTTCGTTCCCTCCAGTATTGAACCTGCAAAATTAAAAAGTTTATTTAGTTTTCAGTAAGACCTTTATCACAAAAATAATGATGATATAGACATAAAAAGACTATGATTTTGAGATAGGTTTAAGGATTATAAGATGTATCAGTAAAAAGAGTTGAAATACCTCTTCTTAATTGCATTAAACACATAAATAAGCTATGATTTTGAGATAGGTGTAAGGATTATAAGATGTATCAGTAAAAAAAGTTGAAATACCTCTTCTTTAATAGCATTAAATACAGAATTTTTTAATCCAGCCGTCATTTCAAAGTTTTCTATTAACTTATTTAATGTACGGGTTGACGGAAGGATAAAAATTCTTCTTAGAAACTTATAGCTTTTTGGGCTTTATTTGGGCATAATTGAAAGAGCCATCAATTTCTGGTCTTCAGTAAATCGGCGTCCTTTTCTTTGCTTGGTGCATTGAGATATTTGCATCCATATAAAATTTCTTGTTAAAGGATTTAATTTTTTTATTAAATTGTCAAAGCTGTCCATTTTTGAAAATTTTAGTTTATCAGTCTTCACATCAGTGTCAATTCTGTATTTTTTTGTAAATGGCTACTTTATTAAGCAAGTTCCGATAATCGTTGCCAGTGATAAAATATGAATTAACTGAATTATGATTACGTATTTCTTTTAATTTGACCGCTTTATTACAAACACAACCGTGATAAGTGATAACTCAGTGGTTAGAACACGCAAATATCACGAAGAAAGGTGCAGTTTTAAGTACTGAGTAAGACTTCAGCAATGTGTCTTTTCTAAAGTCAAATTTGCGCTAAGTTTATCAAGCTTGTTAAAGGCCTTCCTGCATTTTGCAGCTTTTGCGCTCACCTTTATGTCAAATTTACTGAGAGTGACCGGGACGGAAAAAACGCGCGCGCAGAAAAAAAAAACTGTATTTAGTTTTATTTGATAATTATTATAGATCTTGTCGTATCAGCGCTGGTGGCACACATTGCCATGCTCGATCAATTATATTAAAAAATGGGCCCGTATCACCGTCCTCGAACCTTCAAGCCATCTTTGCTACAAGATTTGCCAGCCGGTATGTTATTGATTTCATTGAAGAATTGGCCTAGACCTCGCTTTTTTAACATACCCTTTTTATATTATAAATCGATAAAGAACATCAAACTAAACAACTTTGCCCATGGAATGCCTATCTAAAATATTGTAATTTTCAAAATATAATAATAATTAAAAATTGTCGTACCCAGTTCAAACTGAGAATGTATACAATGAGATTCCTTGCTTCAGTGAAAATAAAAAATAAAAAAAAAACATTTGATATATGCTTTTCGCTCTGTAAACAAAAAGGCCAATTGGCCTAGACCTCGCTTTTTTAACATACCCTTTTTATATTATAAATCGATAAAGGACATCAAACTTAACAACTTTGCCTATGGAATGCCTATCTAAAATATTGTAATTTTCAAAATATAATAATAATTAAAAATTGTCGTACCTAGTTCAAACTGAGAATGTATACAATGAGATTCCTTGCTTCAGTGAAAATAAAAAATAAAAAAAAAACATTTGATCTATGGTGTAAACAAAAACATAACCTCTTTTGGTATTTTCCAGTTCAATCGCTCGCTTACCGGTTTATTTTCATGATATTATTTTTCAACGACGATCAATACAACTGGAAAATACAGAAAGAAGTTATATTTTTGTTTACAGAGCGAAAAGCATATATCAAATGTTTTTTTTTTATTTTTTATTTTCACTGAAGCAAGGAATCTCATTGTATACATTCTCAGTTTGAACTAGGTACGACAATTTTTAATTATTATTATATTTTGAAAATTACAATATTTTAGATAGGCATTCCATAGGCAAAGTTGTTAAGTTTGATGTCCTTTATCGATTTATAATATAAAAAGGGTATGTTAAAAAAGCGAGGTCTAGGCCAATTGGCCTAGACCTCGCTTTTATAACATACCCTTTTTATATAATAAATCGATAAAGGACATCAAACTAAACAACTTTGCCCATGGAATGCCTATCTAAAATATTGTAATTTTCAAAAAATAATAATAATAAAAAATTGTCGTACCTAGTTCAAACTGAGAATGTATAGCATGAGATTCCTTGCTTCAGTGAAAATAAGAAATAAAAAAAAACATTTGATCTATGGTGTAAACAAAAACATAACCTCTTTCGGTATTTTCCAGTTCAATCGCTCGCTTACCGGTTTATTTTCATGATATTATTTTTCAACGCCGATCAATACAACTGGAAAATACCGAAAGAAGTTATATTTTTGTTTACAGAGCGAAAAGCATAGATCAAATGTTTTTTTTTATTTCTTATTTTCACTGAAGCAAAGATTCTCATTCTATACATTCTCAGTGTGAACTAGGTACGACAATTTTTAATTATTATATTTTTTTGAAAATTACAATATTTTAGATAGGCATTCCATGGGCAAAGTTGTTTAGTTTGATGTCCTTTATCGATTTATAATATAAAAAGGGTATGTTATAAAAGCGAGGTCTAGGCCAATTGGCTTGGACCTCGTTTTCAAAACATACCTTTTTTATATTTTAAATAGATTAAAAATATCAAACTAAAAAACTTTGCCTATGGGATGCTCAAAGACTTTACACTTAGTTTGTACGCTAAGACTTGTTACATATATATAGGTAACAAAACAAGTCGTTTAATCTGTGGTAAGTCGTCCGCGAGGTAGCATGTCTTAGGCATTATCAATTGAATATTCGAAAGAAAAACGAATATGCCGACGACGTGCGCGTTACATCATTGTGAATCTAAATATGGAGTGCAAGCAGAAGAATAAATCAGTTTATTTTCGTAACTATTTATATGTTTAATCATTTATTTTAAGTATATCATTTTATATTTCTTAGAAATAACTAGAATTTATTGTAATTTAAAACAGCGGCATCTATTGTTAAGTAGATTCACTCATTCATTGAAGTTAATTCAGAGCAAACCTTTGGCTACTGTGGTCAAGCGAGAGTCGAGCGAGGCCCAGCTAACAGTTTTTTGTATTCATTCAAAAATCCTGTGAGTGTGACATTTTTAAACTTGTTCAGTTTTCGTCAATATCTAACTTAACAACTTTTGTCCCGTAAATGTAACAAAAGTCAGTTGTAACTAATTTCGTATTTTTTAAAAATAAACTGTGTAAATAAATAAAATTTAGCGGTATTTACAGCGTGTCGTTTGGTTGAATGCGTTTTTAGAGCAACGGAATTTCGAATGATTGATAAACATTACGATCGTTTTAAACTGAACGAACCGCGTAGTTTGTTGCGCGTGTCGCAATACTTAAAAAGCTAATTCTTGTAGGTTTCATAAAGAAAGTTTAATATGTTAGTATAGATGAATTTAGTATACCTACTTGCATTTGGATGAACCTGCCAAATGTTTACTACCACTGCTTAGCAGTGTAAGAATAGGGATGGGATTTTTTATTTAATTTGGGTTGTTGTATTTGTACTGTATTTTAAAATACGCATATAGGTAGAAGTTTAAATATCTGAAAATCTGTTTTAATGAAAAATTATAACGTTTTTTATTTAAATATTGCTTGATTATTCTGCTGTCTATACAGAAAATAAGACTATGACGCATTTACAATAACTAAAATAATAAATGAAAAATATCACTCCTTAAAATTTGTATAACTATGACGAATTTACATAAACTAATTTTATTTTAAGTGACCTGATTGCATTGAATTAAGTCCCTCAAAAAAAGTTTTGTTTATTTTCCTTTTCCATCGTTTCATTTTATTTTATAAGTAAGTTTTAGTTTTCATTTGGTAAGTTTAATTTGGTAAAATAAGTTTTAATGTAAAGTTAAAAAAAATATAAATAATAAATAAAGGAAAGAAAATTTTTCTTTCCTTTATTTATTAATAATAATCCCCACATGAGGTTTCATGAACAAAAAGATTTAAATTATATAAAAAAAAACTTTTTTTTACCACATTCAAAAAGTTCTTAAAAAAAATAGATAACCATGGACATCACTAGCATTCCTAGTACCTTAATACAACTAACGCCATCGAACATACAAAAGCTGAATTATTTCATATATTGGAAAAATGCATAAGTTATTCCAGTGGACGTTAGATGGCGTTTTCCTTTCCAAGATTAAAGGTTTTAGTACGAAGTGTCCCATCTATGTTCTAGTAAGTATAGTTTAATATCTTTGGGAATGCTTATCTAAAAAAAAAAATTTTCAAAATAATGAATACATAAAAAGTGTCGGGGTCGAGGGCATAAAAACATATCGGGCAGATTGAACGAATTGGGTTAAAATGGGCCAAAATGAATTTATGCCGAATAAATGCCCAATCGCTGGGCAGAAAA
Organism: Bedellia somnulentella; assembly: GCA_963576735.1. Taxonomy (NCBI): domain Eukaryota; kingdom Metazoa; phylum Arthropoda; class Insecta; order Lepidoptera; family Bedelliidae; genus Bedellia; species Bedellia somnulentella. The sequence goes on along the minus strand of OY755182.1, from coordinate 3,562,194 downwards.
ACTTAACTTTACTTTAAAATTTATCTACAAGTGGATCATTATTTTAATAGTGTTTAGCATATATATCAGCGTCATCAAAATAAAGGAATAAGAAGAAAAAAAGAAGTTATAATATGCCGAATATAGGCATATAAGTACTTTAAATTCTTACTTAGACGACATGATAGTCCAATGGGTAGAACACCCGCCCGGCGTGAGTTCAAATCCCGGGTCGGGCCTACACCTATTTGTCTTTTCTAAACTCATATGTGTGGTTAATTTATCATGGCTGTTAACGGTGAGGGAAAACATCTTAGGAAACCTACATGGCCGAGTTGTACTTAGCCATGTGAAAGTGTATTCGTACAAAACGGCGGCGATGGGCTTGCCCCCTATCACGTGAGTACACTGTCTAAGCAAAACGTGGGTACCTACTTTGGACACTAGGTGGCGCTGTCACATGATGTTCAGAAGTATTGGTACCACTGCCAACCCCTTTGGGTATAAACGGCGTGAACGTTTATAATATAACATAACATAAACATAACATAAACGTTCACGCCGTTTATCCCCGAAGGGGTTGGCAGAGGTACCAATACTCCTGAACTCACATGGCAAACGCCATCTAATTTCCAGAGAAGGTACCCACGTTTTGCTTAGACAGTGTACTCACGTGATAGGGGGCAGGCCTATCGCCGTTTTGAACGAATACACTGTCACATGACTAAGTACAACTCAGCCATGTGGGTTTCCTCACGATGTTTTCCCTCACCGTTAGCAACCATGATAAATTAACCACACATATGACTTTAGAAAAGACAAATTGGTGTAGGCCCGTTTATAATATGTTATGTTAAATTCTTAATCTTTACCCACTTTTACTTTGAGCTATTATAATGTATACGGTGTATACCCTTACAATAAAAAAACACATTCAATGATATCAAGTGATAGAGTACCTATAAGATATTAACTTTAGTATAACGAATAATGTAGTAAAACAACTGAGCAAATATTATTATTTTTTATTATTGACATAGTACCGGTATATTCCGCTAAAAGATTTTTAAAAAGTGAAAATACTCACGTTCACGCCACTTTTTATACTCAAAGGGGATGAAATAATACTGAGGCATTAGGGCTTCAAACTGACATACAGTTCGTGTTTAAATAGTAAAGGTCAATAAGCATCAATGTATGGATAAAAAAACCACAGCGGACACAAATGATTTTGATGTCATATATTGACAGAGGGAGGACATGAACTATGCGTGGCAAAAGGCGCATATTTCCGAGTTATAATAATTCGGCTAACACCAGTAAAGTTGTCAACAAACAGGAAAATACCAATTTTCGTGCTACCGCTTGCAGAGCGACGGGGCGTTTAGCTGAATGTCGTGGGTTCGAGTCCCGCTGCTGGATTTTTCTTAATGTTTCACCTTTTAAAATAAAAATCAAAATATACACTAACTTAAGTGAAGGTTTACGATGGCAAAAAATCATTTCAATTTCACGAACATATTTTTTTGCACCACCTTTTATTCCAGATTTAGTAAACCTATTTGTTGTGTAGTGTCGGCGCCCATTGATTTTTTATGATAATGGTCTCTATAATGAAACCTAAAAGTAATCTTTAAATAAAAAAGGACATTTTATGATGATTTTAAATAATAACATCAACAACACTGCATATAATAATGATATTTACAAATAGAATTAAATAAGTTTTCTGCCACGTATTAGGCGTTTATGGACATCTATTGGGCATAAATCCAATCCGCCCAAAATGCCTGGGCAAAATCCCATCTCTCGTACCTAGATCAAACTGAGAAAGTTTAGTGAGGTTCTTAGCCTCAGCTGAAATAAAAAAAACATCTTGTGATTTGACATTTGACTGTAAACACTATAGTCAGAGTCATAATGCAACGGGAGAGTACCTCTTTTAGATAGCAATATTTTTCCCTGTAATGTTGCGATCACTAGAAAACAATTACCCCAAAATACTATAATCACCATTCTAAAAGCTACTTTTTAATTTAAAATTGATTACGTCAATTTATTGTTTAATTAAAGGTTTACTGTTTACTATATTATTTCCTGCAATCATATAATTATACATACTTGCTCCTAGTATTATACAATCTTTTTTGTTTAATTTTACCATTTATACTGATGTTTAATACACCGTGAAATCTAAAGCATTGTACTAACTATCAGGGATGAATCTTCCCATGATTACGAATAATTTTTTGTACGGGACTAACTTTGTTACTGGACAAAAAAAAACAGCTGTTCCATAAGTGCAAGTTATGTAAATATCATACGGGTCATCATGGGTATAGTGGGGTCTATGTTTGTATTTTGAAAAATAAAAGACAGCACTATTTTGTACATGAGTTTTATTGCATTATTTACTATTGACCTTTAAACAAAATCAGTTTCGTGTGACAATTTCGAATTCATTCGTCTATTTCAGTCACATTTTTGAAAAGATGATGTATTCGTACATCTAAGTATTTTAAAGCTATAGCCTTTATTAACAGCACAAGGTGGTTTCCGAACGGATTTTGCTCTCTGATGTAGTCGTTTAATGTCGGAAATATTCTTTTGCCTAAATTCTTTTTCAAAACAACTGCGACCATTTGAGCCAAAGCTTAGTCTTTGGACAAAAACGAGGTGCCTTTCAATTATATAGTATGCCTCAAAACTTTGGTTGATTTCCAATTGCATCTTCCAGTGGCCGCAATCCATTTTTCTCGTAGATTCGGGTCTTTAGGAAAACTGTAATGAATACGAAGAAATCAAATAAATATAACAAATTTATTACTTACTAATTCCGTAGATAACAATTGGAAATCATTCAGCGTCGCTATAGCGCAACGAAATTCATAATATACTCACTCATTAACATGAGTTTACTAATTTGAAAATTTTACTTTAACGACAGGGTAGGATGAAAACGTAAATTATGGCAACACTGAGATACTGCATATTTTTAGGTAATACTATTAAAAAATTGCTCAAAATAACTAAAGAAAATGCTAGTAATCTAGTTCAACGTAATTAACAGTATGAAGAATAAAAGAGCATGTATGAAAAGATTGATGGATGTAAACGAAGCCAGAGAGGTTTGCCAGGATCGTACAAAGTGGCGATCGATAGTCTCTGCCTACCCCAATGGGAACTAACGGCGTGAGAATATGTATGTATATATGTAACATTTGAATCACTTATTTTCTGATCGCGCAATGTATTTATTATGTATTTATCTGTAGAAATACATTAAAAACTCACTCACTTGTGCAAAGTCAATCCTTCGATGTGTTTTTCGCTGTGGCTTCCGCAGCCAAGCACGCTACACCCAACCATACCTCACTAAATAATAACTTAACTAAGGGAGTCTCTTTTGTCACAATAACAATATACAAATGAATAAAATCTTTCTCAAAATCAAAAGAAAACCAAAATCGCTCACAAGTCGACGCTTTGTTTGTCACAATTTAAAAGTGTGACATCAACAAAACGGGTTACGCGATAGAGATGACAATAAAGATTTGTGTCTCTTTTTAACATATAAGAACTTAAATAAGGGCTTCTCTTTTTAAAATGGATGACGTAACATCGCTCTGTCTATAGTGTTTATAGTCAAAGGATTTGACCATATGTTTTTTATTTTTATTTTAGCTTAGACTAAGAAACTCACCATACTTTCTTAGTTTAACCTAGGCACTGACACTTTTTATGTATTATTATTTATTATTATTATTATTAGCCATTTATGTCCCACTGCTGGGCAAAGGCCTCTCTCCCCTTCTTCCACTCCAGACGGTTTTGAGCGGTCTCCCACCACTTCTTATCCCAGAGACCCAACTCGTCACTCCATCTTTTCCTTGGTCGGCCACGCTTTCTCTTTACAGCAGGAGTCCATTGCGTGGCTCTTTTGGCCCATCGGTCCGGGTGCATCCGAGCAACGTGGCCGGCCCAATCCCACTTCAATTGGGCCGCCTTCTGAGCTACATCTATAATTTTTGTCTTTGAGCGCAACTCTGTATTCCGGACTCTGTCTAAGAGCCGGATTCCGAGAATGCTGCGCTCCATGTTTCGTTGGCAAACCCCAAGTTTAAACATTTGCGCGTCAGTCAAAGACCAGGTTTGGGCTCCGTAGGTAAGGATGGGAAGAATGCACATGTCCATGAGCTTACGTTTGAGGGAGAGCGGAAGTTCTCCCTTCATTAGCTCTTTCATAGACCAAAAGCTTTTCCAGGCGTTTTCGACACGTCTTTCGACTTCCTTGTCCTGTCGAGCCTGGAAAGAGACTATTTGGCCTAGATAAATATATTCCTGGACATATTCGATTCTGACCCCATCCACGTCCACTAAATGCTCCTTGCTGTTAGACATGACCTTGGTCTTTGACATATTCATGCTCAGTCCAACCTCAAGGCTTGCTTGGCTGAGTTGTTGTAGCATAGATTGTAGCTCAGAAGCCGTGTAAGAGAACAGCACTATATCGTCGGCGAAGCGAAGGTTCGTAAGCTTAACCCCGCCGACATCTATACCCCTGTTTACCCAATCCGGCTCTAGTGACTTAAAAACTTCTTCCAATACACTCGTGAAAAGTTTGGGGGAGATAGGATCGCCTTGCTTAACGCCTCTTTCAATCGGGAATGGGACACCTGGAGTTTGAAGCTTAATGGATGCTGTACTGTTTTTGTATATTTGTTTCATAAGGTTGATATAGTAAAAGTGAATATCTTGATTATGGAGGGCTTTAAATATTGATTGATGTGAAATACTGTCAAATGCCTTAGAGTAATCGACGAAAGCAACGTACAGTGGGAGGCTATATTCTTGGTGCTTCTCTATAATTTGGTTTAAAGCTTGCAGATGATCGGTGGTCGACATACCGGGGCGAAAACCAGCCTGCTCAGGTGGTTGAGCTTGATCGAGTAGATCAGATATGCGGCGCTCTATAACTTTGATAAAAGCCTTATACAGGTGTGATGTCAGGCTGATAGGACGGTAGTTGCCGATATCTGATCTTTCTCCCTTTTTGAATAGCAGTATAATTTCGGAATGACATATACTGTCTGGAAATTGCCCGGTATGCATAATAGCGTTAAAAAAATTGGTGATGTGAGGTAGTAAAATGGGTTCGCCTAACTTCAGTACTTCTGTTGAAATGCCATTTATGAATGATTTATGATTTATGTAATGTTTATGTAATGATGAATGATTTATGTATTAATTATTTTGAAAATTACAATATTTTAGATTAGCGTTCCATCTTCCATCATAGCCAAAGTTGTTTAGTTTCATGTCTTTTGTCTATTTAAAATATAAAAAGGGTATGTTTTAAAGACTGACGCTGCTTGCATTGACACACTAGATTTATCGGAATCTGCCTGTAAAGCTTGCTGTGATCAGGTCATGACTAAAGCAGCGGGTCCTAAGAGGCGCATATTATATTTTGCTAAAGACCATTACTGTGAAGCAGCTGTTCACAGTGTTCGTGCTTTCCTGCAGCATTGCCAAAGTGACGTTCTGTTGAAAGTGGATGTAAAGAATGCTTTCAACTCGGTTGATAGAGCCGCCTTGCTGGCTGCAGTCAAAGAAAAAACTCCAGCTTTATACAATTACCTTTGGCAATGCTATAGCATACCTACTACATTGATCTACTGTGGAAAATTATTAAATTCATGTGTCGGTTGCCTGCAAGGTGACCCTCTGGGCCCAGCTATATTGAGTTTGGCTATACACCCACACATCAAAAACTTAACCTCCAAGTTTATTTATTTATTTAAATAAGGCACACCGGCAGTTAACACAACAGACATAATGGTTGTTAATTTTACATTAATAAAAATTTAGTTGTGAAAACCCTAAAAGGCGTACACGACATTGTTTAGCTATATGACCTTAACGGCAACACTGACTAAACATATAATTATATTGTAACAATATTCAAAACATGAAAAAAGGTTATAACAGAGTTAAAACTAGCGATTTAAAACAGGATTAACAAAATTAACATGGCAATTATTAGTATTTCTGACAATTTTTTTTCTTAAACAAACTAAAGGAGTCATGAAAGATGTCAATGTCTAATTTGTGGTTATATATGTTACTCGTATATAGGTATCAAAAACCATCTCTTCACTTGTCATTCGAAAAAAATTGACATTATCATTGGCTGGATTCCCAGTCACTGTGGCATTTCTGGAAATGAGTTGGCTGATAATTATGCCAAATTATCCATTAGTTCCGGCTGTATTGATTACTCAATAATCTATAGTCATGATTTATGCTCGATAGCAAGGCCTCGAATGTTTGAATCTTGGAAATTGCTTTGGCTCCAGTCAAAATCTTTAAAAGGTAAATATTACGGTGATAACCAGGGTGACGACATTCCGTCTAGACCTTGGTTTTTCAAATGTAAATCTGCTGACAAATGGGTAGCATCCACTATTTGTAGACTTCGTTTAGGTCATTCGTGTACTCCGGTTCACCTTGCTAAAATAAGGATAAGGGACAGTTCGATTTGCGAGTGTGGATTAGATGAAGGAACAGTTGACCATATTTTTTTCGCATGTCCTAATTTATCATTTTCTTTATATGATGTTTTGCCTCCTTTCATCCCTCTTCCTACTAATTTTAAATGTTTACTTTGTTTTGTATATACCCCTTTCATTAAAACTTTATGTCATTTCATCAAGGTCAATAATATAAAATTATAATGCATTCTTTTTGTTCATATTGATAATTTTGTAGTAATTATTTTGTTGGTAATATTTATTTTATTTTTCAACCATGAATGATCAATGAGTGTATGTAAATCAGTTTCAAATTATTTTTTTTAACTTTTCAAAATGTGTTTTCTTTTCACTGGACGTTGGCAAAGTTACTGTGTTAAAACACGGTCAAAGGCCATTGAAGAAAAATTGAATTGTTATATAGGTCGCATATACTATGAGAATGAGAATGAATGGAGAATGGGTTCCTAAGTTTGTGCGAAGCGAAGAAGTCCGAGATTGAGGGCCACAAATTAATTTCTTAATGGGATGTCTCGGAAGATGGTATGGAATAGGGAAAGAGATAGATTCGAGAATGTCAGGACAATCCAATAAATTATTTAAAGTTTTAAAAAGAAATATTAAATCATGTATTTCTCGTCTATTACGTAAGGAAGACATTTTAAAGAATTTAAGGCGGAGTTCATAAGTAGATCATATCATAATCATAAACGTTCACGCCGAATATCCCCGAAGGGGTTGGCAGAGGTACTAATACTTCTGAACATAACGTGACTTTGTCACCTGGTGTTCAGAGTACCCACGTTTTGCATGGACAGTGTACTCACGTGATAGGGGGCAGGCCTATCGCCGCCGTTTTGTACGAATACACTGATACATAAGTAGATCTGTGAGAAATATTGCGGGAAATGAAGGCTAGCTGACGAGTAAAAGATCTTTGTATGCTTTCTATTCGTTATGAATGTACGGAATAAGATAAACTCCAAGCAGCAGAAGAGAATTCCAGATGACTCCGCACAAGAGAATTAAAGAGTAAAATTTTGGTCTCGGGCTTAAATTCCTTACTATTCCGTTTCACAAATCCTAGCATTTGTGCTGCTTTTTTCGTTATATTATCAATGTTAGATGAAAATTTTAGTTTGGAGTCAATAAAATTATACCAAGATCTCTAATTTCAGACACTTCAGTAAGTAAATAGGTCCCAAGACGAAAATTGTAATTTAAATCTTTTTGTTCATGAAAAGAATAAAGGAAAGAAAAGAGCGTCGGGGCGTATACCCGAGGTCGCGGGTTCGATTCCCGCCTGTGTCGAAATGTTTCTTTCCTTCATTTATTCTTTATTTATTTTGATAATTGTAGTCGGGAGGATTTCGTTTACGAGTGAATTTTATGTGATTTTTGTGCATTAATTGTCATGTTGTTTGATTGACACCAATTCAAAACATTATTGAGATCATTTTGAAGAAGAGGTTTTCTTGGAGAAGATCTTCAGATGTAATTGTTCTATAGATTTTGAGATCGTTAGCAAAGACGGAGTGGTTACTATATTTTATATTGGGAGTAAGGTCGTTAATAAAAATTAAGAAAAGAATAGGTCCATAATAGAAGTTATTAAAAAAATGGTCTGGATTTGAATTACGAGAACCCCTATTTAAACAAAGAAACGGTTTCGGAAATACAATCAAAATTCAATTCATTGGCCCCAGGTATCAAAATTTTAAATTCGGATTCTCTACGCCTCTTAAGTCTTAGGTGCCCCGTGCCCCAGTTCTAGATGATTCTATTTCAAAATTTATAGCAGAAAAAAAATCAAAATTTCAGGAATCATCTTCATCTTTGGCACAACTTAACCCTCATTATACTATAATAAAATATTGTTTGTTTGTTCCTAAATTTACTTATGTACTGAGAAGTTCTGGTTTATGGAGGCAAATCTCAGTTTTCTCGGATTTAGACAACGTGATTAAAAGCACTTTGACCAAAATTCGCAATCCTTAAATTAACGCTGCTGGACACAAGCCACACTCCCAATACGGTACGGTGGTATTGGCATCCGCAGCGTTTCAAGTATAGCCTTACCAGATTTCTTGTCATCTGGTTTTGCCAATAACAATCTATTCTTACACATCCTTAATAACGCGGTAAGTTTGGCAGAGATCATTGATCTCACAGATGCTAAGAAGGTTTGGATGGATATAGTTGGTCCTGCTATCAATGTTCCCATTAATCTGGTCTCTCAGAGGCAATGGGACGAGCCCCTCTGCTGTCAAGTTCAAGCAAATCTTCTTAGTACAGCTCTTGACTTGACTTAGCGGAGCGGGCGCGTCTCTTGGCTTGCTGTGAGCCAGATTCTGGGCATTGGTTGAAAGCATAACCATCGTGCAACCTCGGTACTTTGCCTCACAGAGGCTCCTTTTCTCTAGCTGTGGGTCTACGATTGGGCACCAAAATAAATGAAAGACATCGCTGCCGCTGTGGAGTATTTGTCGATCAGTTGGGGAACCATGGATTATCATGTCGTCGCAGTGCTGGTCGCATACCTCGCCATGCTGCAATCAATGATATGATCAGACGGGCTCTTACCACCTCTTACCACCGTCAACATACCAGCAACCCTGGAGCCATCAGGTTTGCTGCGGGACGATGGCAAGAGACCGGATGGAATGTCAGTGATTCCATGGAAGAATGGGAGGACTTTAGTGTGAGAGGCTACCTGCGTCGACACGCTAGCGCCGTCGCATTTGTCGGGGTCTGCATCTAAAGCTGGCACTGCGGCAACTGAAGCTGAGGGTCTGGGCTGAAGAGACCCTCGGTCAGTGGGGCCCAGACGCGCGTCGTTTTTTCAAAGAAATTTCGACGCGCCTAATCGAGAAATGTGGAGATCTAAAGGCTGGCGCATTCTTCGCCCAAAGAATTAGCTTAGCAATTCAAAGGGGTAATGCAGCCAGCCTTCTCGGAACCCTACCTCCAGGCGGCAGCGATTTGGAGAGTATTTTTTATATAATTTAGTTTAGGTTAGTACTTCGCATTTTACTTATTTATTTATTTTTTATACCTTTATATATAGTTAACTGTGTACATATGTTTAATAAGGTTCATACTTAGGATGGGATATTCAAATCCAAATCCATCCAAATTGCCATTCAAGTGAAACGTCAAAAGGGATTCTTCTTTCTTGGATTGAATTTTAAAAACGTACGTATTGATTGACTTATTGACTTAGACTGGCTGTTATGTCGTTGTCATTAAATTGTCAAAATTAAACGTGTTTTATTGGTACAATTTTTTGTATGGCCGAAAGAATAAATGCGGTGCGGTGCGTTGTATTTTACTCTACGCTAATTACCCACGTTGTTTTTGTTAAACTGTCTGATAATAAAAGTTGATATCGTCTAACATTATCGATTCATACATCGCGCGCGCTAGTTCATATTATTCTTAGTCCTGTGCTGATGCCATCTACTGCATCAGCTGAAGAAAATAATAAGCTAGAAAAAGTAGTTCTTCCTCTAACCTCCAGAATGCCGAACATCAAAGTTTTCAGCGGAAGTTCCCACCCAGATCTGGCTCAAAAAATCGTGGATCGTCTTGGTATTGACCTCGGAAAAGTTGTTACCAAGAAGTTCAGTAACATGGAAACATGCGTGGAAATTGGCGAATCGGTTCGTGGTGAGGACGTATATATCGTTCAGAGTGGAAGTGGGGAGATCAATGACAACCTTATGGAGCTGTTTATTATGATTAATGCGTGCAAAATAGCTTCAGCTTCCCGTGTCACTGCTGTAATACCATGCTTCCCTTACGCGCGTCAGGACAAGAAAGACAAGAGCCGAGCGCCTATCACTGCCAAGTTGGTGGCAAACATACTCTCAGTATCTGGAGCTGACCATATCATCACTATGGACTTGCATGCTTCCCAAATCCAAGGGTTCTTTGACATTCCTGTTGACAATTTATTTGCTGAACCTGCTGTCTTGAAATGGATCAAAGAAAACATTCCAGACTGGAAAACAAGTATAGTGGTATCTCCTGATGCAGGTGGTGCTAAAAGGGTGACCTCCATTGCTGATCGTTTAAATGTTGAATTTGCTTTGATTCACAAAGAAAGAAAGAAGGCAAACGAAGTAGCATCCATGGTATTAGTTGGTGATGTGAAAGACCGCACAGCAATCCTGGTAGATGATATGGCTGATACATGTGGTACTATCTGCCATGCTGCTGAGAAACTCCTTGAAGCTGGTGCAATTAAAGTTTATGCTATTCTTACTCATGGTATTTTCTCTGGTCCAGCTATATCTCGTATAAACAATGCTTGTTTAGAAGCTGTGGTGGTCACAAATACAATTCCTCAAGAGAAACACATGCAGGAATGTCCCAAGATCCAATGTATTGATGTGTCCATGATGTTAGCAGAGGCAGTACGTCGTACTCACAATGGTGAATCTGTGTCATATCTTTTCTCCAATGTTCCATATTAGTTATAAATGTTAAATCAAATCTTTATTTTTGATCATTTGAAAAGCCTTTGATTTTAAATGATCGAATTTAGTTAAAATAATCTCAGCTATACAATGTTATTAGCAGCTTCTACACTTCAACAGCCCACTAAGCATTTCCACTTAAGAGGTAGGTTTAAAAAATGTACAGAGTACAAATATATGTGTCATGCTCATCAAATAGTAACTCAAAATTATATTAGGTTCAAATGAAAAGAGCTATCAATGACAGATAAATTATATTTTCCCAGTTTAAAAGAATAAATATGTTGATTTTGTTAAATCATGTATTTAAATTAGAGTGATATTTAATAGTTGTATGTTATGCTTACAAAATATATGGCCTGCTGTTTTGTGCTTAAATAAATATGAAATAATGATCAACAAGACTTTATGTAGAGGTTAAATGATGTTAAAGACCTTTAATTACAGGCTGGTTTACTCAAACATTTCTGTATAAAAGTGAAAAGAAGACCTAGTAAAATTATACTTCGTACCAAGATAGACAAATAGGTAACACTTATCTTTTGCATCTATAGGATATGCATACACTATCAGGTTTTCTCTGTGTATGTGTGAGTTCTAATTTTCTTGTCAATCATTGGTAACTAAGTATTCTCCTTGGTTTTTGTTCATATTTTTTTGGTACACAATCATTAATATTTTTTTATTAATAACATACAGTTATTAGAAAGCAAACATATTATTTCTCTAACAAGAACTTACTTGAGGCCATTGCAAGCAATAAATTTATTGATTTAAACATTTGTACATTAAAACACCAGTTATTGTTTTCAGTGCATGATTAATTTAAATAAATCATAAGATTTTTTTATTCGACTCTCATAATAGAAAACATGTTAATCAAGGTCACACAACAACTAGCTAATGATTTACATTTGATAATCATAGTTATTTGGTAGGCCTGTCATTTAATATTTTACAAATCATCCAGTTCTAAGGTTTTTAATAACCTACCTGCTATTTAGGTATTTCATTCCAAAAATCACTTTTCAATATTGCATTTATCACTTGTTAGCCTTTCAATTAATGATAGTATTGTTTTAACATATTTTTGTTTGGGATTATTATAAGTTTACTTAGATAAGTAAAAGACATAGATTTTATCATCAGAAATGCCCTTTTATGGGGCATATATAAATTTTGAATATGTTTACCTCCCTTTCCAATAGGTAACTAGTGCTATAGTGATTTCATTATCGAATTGATGTGATATACTTTTATAAAAATATTTGGCTTTTTCAGAGATTTTTATGTTAAGTTTTTTTTTGTTCTAAAATGCTTGCCTTTTATTTTCATGTTTTGTTCGTTTATACAAAGAATGAAAACAATCTGACTATGTGTACTTTTCAGAATGACGTATGCACTACTTGAACTTTAAATCTGAAATTATTATGTTTTGTACATAGTAATCAATTTTAAGGTACAAAAATAAAATATTATAAAAATATAATTTCTTTTTTAATTTTATAGAATTAATCCTTACCAAATGCATACAAGTGGTGTAATTCATTTCTTTACATTCAGTTTCAATAAGGGTAGCTTAAGCTAGCTTAGCTCCACTTTTTAATTTAGAGTGTTGGAGCTTTTGAAGTAGTTGTTGGCAGACATGGATGGAAACCCGTCACCAACTACCCTAAATTCTTTAGTGTTTTCTCCACTTTACTTCCTGTTCCTGTGCTTAACAAGTGCCAGAGAAATTTCTACGCTACCCCTGTTTGAGATCTATAGCCGTTTGTATATTTCTGTATGAATGTGGGTGCTAATGTCAGTAGAAGATGACCACTGAGGACACATAGAGAACAAGCGTAAATAATAAGAGGACATGTATTAATGTAAATGAAGCTGGAGAGGTTTGCCAGGATCGTACAAAGTGGCGATCGATAGTCTTTGCCCACCCAATGGGAAATAATGGCGTGAGTGTATGAATTAATGAACTCATTATACAACCACAGATAAAACACCATTGTGTTTTGCTTTCATGCTTTTTATGTTTGCTCTCTGATTATATAATTAGGTGTACACAGCATTGACTACGTACAAAAACATATTACGATTATGAAAATTTATTAAGCCGTATAGTGCCGGCTTAGAATAACACTACCCTATTTCTACCCGTGGGTGATCGTAAGAGGCGACTAAGGGTATATGGGCTTTTTAAGTGATTTTTGGGCGATGTGGTTGGAGACCCGTCACCAAAAACATTTATTATTACCATCTTTTCCCCACTCAACTTCCAAAAGTGGCTGAGGAATTTATAATTCCTTTAGTTTCTAAGGAAATATAGCCGTGAGTATATGTATGTTTGTTTGTTTACTAACTTCGCTTGTTTTCATTAGTATTTTGGTTATAATTACATACCTATACTCTCAAAAATTCCAATTAGGACTGTCCAGAGCATCTGCCAAATAACTTAATTTCCCGGGTCTGCCTACCCCTATTTGCAATTAATGCAGTGAGTATATGTTATACATTCTAATTCCGATTAACCCACCAAAGAGTTTGATATGAAGAACTCTTCATCACAAGTACTTATACGAGTTCAAATTTCACTACTTGAGGCAGTTTTGATTACACTACACGGTTCAAATTGCATTAAATTGTTGGTTCCCACCACGTGCTATGAATAAGTTCACTTAGACATTCTTATAAATACTTACGCTAAAAGTTATCTTGGGATACGTAGGTATTAGTATTATTATATAGCCATTGCGAGAAATTGGAAGATTCTTATGCTCTGTCTACCTTGTCCTTTTCGCGATAAAGCTGTATTTAAGAGTTTTAGATAGGGAGATGGTATAATAAAAACGGGATGCGGCAATAGTTTGTCCGCATAGCGGAATGGCTGAAAGTAGATTGGTTAAATAGATCCCACCAAAAACATTTTAAAAAAAAACAAGCCAAATCTCGCTGGAGCTGCTAGTTTATCTCTAAAAAGTAATGAAATCTAGACTAAGTCGTGCCAAGCCGAAGGTTAAGAGATTTCTTTATTATTATAGTTAATTTTATATGATTCACCGTTGAACATTAGTGGGTACAAGTACTGAAGACCGGATTTTAAGTATGAGATTATAGCTTACTAGATTACGAAAACTTCTGCGTTTTGGTCTTATAAAAAGGTTCTCAAATAGGGGCCAGAAAATGCAGCGAAATGGTTCTAGTAAGGGATAGTACGGCAGTGTTTGCTTCGTGCTTGACTTGGCGGAGATATAGAGCCAATGTAGATAGTATGTCAGTAGAGGACGACCACGAGATCAAATAGATTATTTCCTCAAAAGGCGGAAGGTCCGAGGTGTGAAGAATAAAAGGGAATAGATGAAATGACTAATGAATATAAATGAACAGACAGAGTTTTACCAGAATCATATAAAGTGGCGATAGATAACTATTTATGCCCACCGAGGCGAGGCTAAACATCATGATGATAATAATATGACAAGGCTGAGTTAGCATATCAATCAGGGGCAGCGAATCCATTCAAATCTGCAGTTAGTCTTAATTACCCCTGAGGACCTGGGAATGGGATACAATCCAGGTAAAAAGTGGGTACTTCAAGTACTCGTAAATATTTTTATTTAATAAATCAATAATTCTACCCCTTGTTACGAGAATACCATGCAAGGCGACAGATAAATATGTCACGTGTGTGACGTTTAGAAGAACATTTGCCACTCCTTCGTTCGGGGATAAAAAGCGTAAACGTTTGGTCTTACAATGTTTGAAATGAAATAAGTGGAACAGTTTCAATCACACGTACCTATTTACGTCTCACATACTGAATTGGTTGAGAGTTACATCATTTGATTTGATAAGGGACTTATTATATTCGACACCGAGGTCATCAGCATGATGCAAATTGTTTGTTTACCCTCTGAACGGGTTATTACCCGCTTAATTCTCCACATCGTTTATTGATAGAACAGTAGTAGATAAAACGGATATGGCTGTTATAGTTATTAAGAATAAATCTTACTCATTCAGCAAACTGGCTGTGTAGTGCCGGTTTAGAATGTAACTACCCATGGGTGTCGTAAGAGGCGACTAAGTGTATGGGGCTTTTTTAAGTGGTTTTTTTGCGATGCGGTTGGAGACCTTATTTCTACCATCTTGTCCCCTATCAACGACCAAATGTGGCTGAGGAGTTTCTAGCTCTGAGTGCCCTATTTTGGGGTTTATGGCCGTTAGTATAATATATTGTATGTCCTATTCTATCGCAATCCACTACAAAAGTCCATATACTTATACCTCTTTCCACACCCAAAAACAGTTAAGAAATTTTACTTTGTACGTTGCCACTAACTAATCATAAAATAAATGATGAAAAAACAACATTACGAGATGTTTAATCGTTTTAAACTTACCTACGTCATAAGAACGATAACCTTTCTAGTAACCAAGGCAAGGCATCATACCCCCTAGTATTATCAAGACTGAAAAACACATCTATGGAAAGTTGTAAATATGATGCTCGTCATATTTATTGTTTACCGTTTTAGTTTGCAATCATTTGTTGATTGCGCATTAGTTCATTTTATTTGTAGATATAAGCATATAATCACGGATAAATATCCCATTAACAGGTAGGTAGGCTCATCGCTTCATAAATTGATTTTTCTAAAACTTTTCTAGACGGTGAGAGAGGTAAAGATAGTAAAATAAAGGATGGTAAACTTAATAGGCCCGAATACCGTAAGTTGCCTCGTTCCACACCCATGGACATTGGTAATTTTTACTTATTAGGTACCTATACCATTGAAATAATTACTTGAACAAATTTTAGGTGCGAAATGTATTGGATGAATATATCTGCTCATACTGATGTATGATACCTATTGATAAAATAATGCTTCGTCTATTTTAATATAATGAAGAGGTATAGGTATAGTTTATAATTTTGATTGTTTGTTTGTAAAGGTATATTTTCGAAAATATTGAACTGATCACGAACAATATTTTATAATCACGCAGCTTTACTATTCGGCACGGCAATGCTATATCATTTTGAATAATATAATCATAAGGGGTAAGCAGTTATTGAAGCGAAGAAGTAAAAAGTATCGCTTTCCACAAGATTTTATTTAATTTCGGCCAGGAATGTCTAACTAGG
Organism: Bedellia somnulentella; assembly: GCA_963576735.1. Taxonomy (NCBI): domain Eukaryota; kingdom Metazoa; phylum Arthropoda; class Insecta; order Lepidoptera; family Bedelliidae; genus Bedellia; species Bedellia somnulentella. The sequence goes on along the minus strand of OY755182.1, from coordinate 3,546,058 downwards.
CTTGGTTAAAAATCAGCAAGGTGCGAGTCGGGCTCGTAGGATTCCGCTATTGAACTATTATTACTAGCTTTCTATTAGTAATAAAACTCAACTGATTCCGCAGCATTCTATACACACATGTATACAAAGTTCTATTCCTTTTATAATATTAAAATACCTAACCACTATTAACTAGGCATGTATATGTCGTAGGATGATTTGATGTTTAGGTTTTTTACAAAAACGGTTGTTAACGTTTAGGGGAAACATAGTGCGGAAACCCATATGGCTGATTTTTACTTAGTCATATGACTGCCTCCATCAGGTGAGTATACTGTCCAAGCAAAGGGAAATATAGCCGTGAGTATATGTATGTATGCATGTATTTAATTATATGGTGAGTAACTATGAATGAGAAAGCCATGGCCTCTTTGAATCAAATAAAACAAAAACATAGTTTATCCTAACATTTAATGTATTCACTTAGTGTGATGCGCTTGTGCAGCGACCTTCCTCATTTGTGTGAGAACGTTGCTCAGCTCTTCACGCTTCCTCTTGGCGCGGATGTGTGTGCCCAGACGACGCTTTAGGAATTTCAAGGCACGCTTGTCTTTTGATACCTGGAATTGGAAATATTATCATATGATAAATTGGGCACATCGAAAGGATAGATGATTGTAAATTGGTCAGAGGTGTATGGAGCTTGTGGATGGTGATATTAATAGAGGAATGCCACAGAGGACACATTTAAAACAAATAAAAAAAATACTTCAAAAGGCAACCTGTGAAACAAGTGTGACAAATAACAGAGCATGTATGAAAATGTTGTAGACGAAGCTCAAGAGGTATGCCAGGATTATAAGTGCCAGTCAATAGTCTATGCCTTCCCAAATGGGCTCTACTGGAGAGAGTATATAAATACATAGAACTCACAGCTATAAATCCCTGGAAGAGGTAGTCAGAGCTTTGGAGTAAGAAAGTACCCCGCAAAAAATGTATCGGAAAAGTGGTTTCAGTTAAATCTCACGAAATTTTAATATGACCTAGATCTCGAACTCCTCAAATTTTTTTTGTATGGGCGTAATTTTGTCAGCATTATACTTTCAAAAATATTCAAGTTTTTATAAATTAATTTTTACCATGTGTTTCCTAAAAAGTGATATTAAAGTTGATGAAACATGTTTATTTTCCCATAGATGAGTGCCTTTTGCGCGCGCTGTATTTACTCAAGTAGATGCAAACTGCTTATTGTTTCATCAACTTTTGCTGATGAATTTTTGTGAACTATATAGGTGTTCATTCTACAATTTATTTAATGTCATCTTTACGTGTACGGTTCCGTCTCGACCTGGATAAATCTCCCACCAAAATCTTCATTTTTCTACAAAGCTTAACTCGTCACGATTAAAACAACGTAAATGTCCTGAATTCGATATAAACATAGGTAATGTACAGTGGCCAGCATCACGTATATCACCACAGTACCAGTATAAGCTGAGCTATTGCGCACTAGTCAGACTTGTGCGCAATAGTTCAGCTTATACTGGTCTGTATAGCATGATGTGCTGTCCATTGTACACTGTGGTATCATTAACTGATATTTCCTACGATATTACCATATTACCTTATTTTTTTTCTGTTAACAACAGAAATAGCTTTGTCGCATGTCAATGTCTGTCAACCTCCTGTCAACTTAGATCATAATTAATATCACTTTTTAGGAAACACATGGTAAAAAATAATTTAGAAAAACTTGAATATTTTTGAAAGTATAATGCTGACAAAATTACACCCATACAAAAAAAAATAGAGGAGTTCGAGATCTAGGTCATACTAAAATTTCGTGAGATTTAACTGAAACCACTTTTCCCATACATTTTTTGCGGGGTACTTTCTTAACCACTTTTGGAACTTGTGTGGCGATAAGATTGTAAAATGAAGGATTTTGGTGACAGGTCTCTGACTGCATCGCCTAAAAATAAAACCTCATTATCCTCAGCTGCCTCTTACCACCCACAAATAAAAATATACAGGGAGTATATGTAAGTATCATATAATACACTAACTGTGCAACACAGTATACACTGTGTGAACGTTTGTTATGTAGCACATTTTGCTAACAAAATAGAGCCACCGCCCATGGTAAAGAGAATAACTTACGATCACACAGAAATCATTAAAAAAAGGATGAATAGGATCCTTTATTTAACTTAGTATTACACACCAAAAGAAAACTATTAGCTAAGGATATAATGATGTTAGCAGTGGCAGGATATATATCTTTTATTTAAAAGGTTTTTTGAGAATATACAGTATTTCTTCTGCCAGCAAAAACAGCATTGAAATTAGACCTATAGAATTAGAATGTTTTTAGGCAGTTTTGATAGTTAAGCCGGGAACACATTATAAAAAAAAAATGCTTGGTGATGCCACTTGCAAATACCATCCAATAAGAAATGTTCTCTAATAAGAATAAATATATTTCAAACTTTGATATCTGGGTAGTGTAACAAAACAATCCAAAAGGAGTTTGTTAGGTTAGATAATTACAAAACAACTTTTACTATGGAACTTTATTTTCTGATCTCAGTACATCATGATGATCTATCTAACTTTACAATCCAAAAGTTGTTTGGAAGAGATTGCTTTTAAAGATAAAACTACCCATCATTCTCAGTAAAACCTTATTGTTTGTAAATATTCTGTTTTAAAATATCTTACATTGAGTCATGAAAGACAGACAGATGACAAATAGAGAATAAGCCAAAAAGGCAAGTAAAAAGTATGAAAAATACAAGGGCACCAATCTAGTGATGAAACCAATAAATACCAACCAAGCTGGACAGGTTACCCATGAAGTTTTGATGAACAGTCTATTTACCTCATTAGGAACTGATTTTAGAGATCAATTCATTTTTTTTTATTTTAAATGGGCCCTAGCTTATGATTTTACAATAAATTTTGAATCAAGGCTGATTTTGTACAAAAACTTTAAAAATCTCATTCCCTTTTTGAAGATATCAAGGATTGTAGATTAATAGTTGCCTTTTATGCTAACCATGGGGAGAAATGGGTTAGTGCTATTCTAAACTGCCATTTCATTTATTTCTTTTAACTGACAGGCAGATAAAGGAATGTGAACCTAAACTATATGCCATAAAGTATATGGGGTCATATTGAATAATTGCACAATTTTGAATTGATTCGCCAGGTGGTATCTACCTGCACTTGGCTTGCGTGGTGGACTATGGCTAAATCACCCTTTTAAGCCAAACAATAATAAACAAAAAATATTAAATTACTTCGCTTAACTCCAATTACCGGCAGTCTTCATGCAGCAAGCACTGCCCACCTTCCCACTTCTGAGAAATCAAAAAGCAGACAATGTACCACTCTGTGGTCAGCTGCTAAACTGTCTAATGACTTATGTTGAGTCAAAACGCTTGCCACAAATATGTGAAGCCAAATGTGTTGTGTTTTTTGATTTCTCAAATGTGGAAGGGTGGGCGGTGCACAGTGAATGTTGCATGAAGACTGCAGGTATATAGCGGAATTAACCCACTTGTTACTACCGTCGTTTTAAAACAACAGCATGAATAATAAAATCTACATCGAAATGTGGGTAGTTTTAATGAAATTTTATAATGTGATTGCTTTCGTCAGTGCAGCATCTAACCGAGGAAAAATACAGTTTACATCAAGATATTACGTGTTTTTTTTGTATAAATATCTATAAAATACGAAAAATAATCATGTCTTTTCAAGGGTAAGTACAATATCATTTGAATATAATATTGGCCTGAAGTTACATTTAACTTGTTGTTATAACGTAGTTTTATCTATGCAGGAAAATAATATGCCTTACAATTAACATTTTGGTACCTTTTTTGTCGAGAAAAGTAGGTGTTGTTTATAAACGACGATCGTAAAATGAACTACCTTACCTACTTATGCAGTGAGGATGAGGACGGTGCATAGAAATATATTCTTCCTACTTGAAATTTTTTGTGTTACCTACGCTTTTATTGTTTTATCTGTGTTTTTGAAGTAGGTATTTCTTATTATTACAGATCCCGTTTCCACTCTTTGAGGCTTCATGAAATCGTTGAAGAATTGGAGAAGGACGATGACGGTCCTTTGCCAGATTCCATCGTAAAACTTCCTCCAGATAATTGTAACGGTAATGTGACCGATGAAGATTCCGGAGACGAAGAATATGTAAACATTCAAAATAGAGAGCTACTGGTACAATAAGGGAGAACCGAACTAGTAAGTGTCCTTTGACCCCAAACAAAGAGATGCAAAAAACTGAGAGGGGGTCTTTTCAGTACAAATCTACTAGGGCAGAAGAAATTGTCGTGTGCAAATGGAACGACAACAGTGTGGTGACTGTTGCTTCCAATTCTCAAAAAGTATTGCCTCCGTCAAAAGTCAAACGTTTCTCTCAAAAAGAAAAGAAATTTATCCATGTGGATCAGCCGGCCCTAATACAGTCCTATAATGAAAATATGGGGGGCGTAGACAGGTCTGATCAAAATATTGGGCTCTATAGGACTTCAATTAGGGGCAAGAAATGGTATTTCTGTTTATTTTCTCACTGTTTCGATATGGCACTGCACAATGCCTGGCAGCTGTATAAAAACGACGGTGGTGAATACGATCATCTAAACTTCAGAAGAAGTGTGTCATGTGGTTTACTGGAGACATACAGAAAAACAGATCATCGTATGCCAGGTCGGGCTTCCGGTAGTTTACATGAATTTTCACGATATGATAACATAGGACATATCATAACATATCGCCCTAAACAACTGCGTTGTCGATATTGTCACAAACATGCCATTTTTTTGCGTAAAATGTAACGTCACGTTGCACCCCAGAGATTGTTTTGGAGCCTATCATAAGCAATGTTAAAAGCGTACCTACATACATATGCATTATTCAATAAAAGAAATACTTATTTTGAAATATATTTTGTTTCAATCAACTCACCATGAACCCTTGCAACAGTAGTACATATTACTACCGTAGTTTTAAAACAACACCATTTTCCGGCTTTCCCAGATAATTCTGTTTTTTTTTAGTATTTTTTTCTTAATCGTAGGCCATTAAACTGCCCCCAAACCAAAAATCAACTTATAAACTTAACTTTTTTTGTTTCCGTAACAAGTGGGTTAAGCAAAGTAACTTATTAATATTTGTATTGCTATGGATTTCAGCAAAGTAACACCTGATTCAATCCAAACAATATCTCTAAGCTGTCTCATAGCATGTTAGCCTGAAATGCATTTGACCATTCACCAAGAATTTCAGTATTTGACTGACAGTGTCACTGAATACCTATATTCTGGAATTCATAGAGAAACATGCTCAAATATATAATAAAAAGGAAAGTTACCTTCAACAATTCCATAGCTCTCTTCTCATATTGAGCATGCCCAACAACTTCACGAACTAAATCTCGGACAAACTTTGAGTGTTTAGTTTGAAGCTGAAAAAAACAAAAAGAAAGATTTTAGTTAAATTATTACACTTCTCTTAAAAAAACATACCATAAATATTAAGCATTTATAGCTTCATTTTAAGACAAGATGGTAGAGATACTACTTCTCTGATTTTTATTGTCACAGTGAACAGCAGCTGTCATTGCCAGTATTTGCTTTGTTTCCCTCTGTATATGATTGAGTAGAACTCTTGCCAAGAAGAATAAAGTTAATTGTATCATAATAAACAATAATACTATATTAACCCTCTGTAAGGATATTGCAAGCTAGATGTATAAATTCAATTACTTAAAAAAAAAAACAAAGCATAACCAATAGTTTCGACTTTATACATCTGCACTCATTGTGACAAGTGTTAAATGAAATAAAGATAACCATAAATCATGAATCGACAAAGAATTGATAATTAAGATTCATCGATAAGTGTGAGTAGATTCTTCGACAAGTGTGAGTTACGGAAGAACCAAACATTTTATTATGATCATACAATTCAGGAAAATATTTACAACACACAGTTACTGCCCATGCTATTTTATGATTTTGATTTAGACGGGAAGTATCATCTATTAGGTTAGTTTTAGATGGAAATAGATGGTTGATAAAGACTCACTTATTGGATGTAAACATAACCTCACCAGGCATGAGAAAAGTATAAGGAACTTACCCCCTTTAGCCTAGCGGGTCTGATTTTGATGGCTTTGTCTGTGATTCCCTTCCTACCAGCAGATATTTTAGTGGTTTTGTGGCCTTTACGAAGACCGACAGCGATTTCAAACCGCGGAGCCATGCTGAAAATATCAAATTAAGTAAACTATAACTAAAATTATTTCACAATACACAATAATCAATACACAGCTTTTACTACACTATTAAACAAACTATAATAAAACAAAGATTGCAAAGATATTAAAAGATTTAAATTTACAAAATTTTCGACGTACTTTTCTATTTGACAGCCGACTACACGAAAGAATGGTGACGTTCAGTTATCTCAAGTCAATACCTGTGGGAGGAAAAGATTTAAAAATACTTTACTTATTGTTTTCTAAACATTTCAGGCTTCTTTTTATATAAATTTATTATAATATTTAGGTTAAAATAAATGTAAATTGACTGAATAAATGTGTATTTAATTTTTACGCTGTTACGTATTTACCTTAACTTGAATGCACCCCATTTGCTTTCCATGTTACGTTGTTGTGAGGCTGGTTATTTTATTACTTTTGATTTAGATATCTAAGAACAAATAAATCCATGAATATAATTATTTAAATAGATCACTACTTATTTGAACTCGACCTAGTTATGAAAACAGGGCCGCGCCGCCCTTGTGTGCGAAGTGTGCGGCGCACACAGGCGCCAGGACTATAGGGGCGCCGCGTCCGCGCCACCTAAATTATTTTTGTTACCTACCTACCTTGTTACCTAAAAGATTTAGAAGTAAGTAGGTATAATAGGCCCAACATACGCCTTGTAAACAACAAAACATCTATTACGCTCATTGAACAAGTCTCTCAATATTTAATGTTTATTATTATTCACGTTTAAGGTTTCATTTTACGCTTAAAGTGCTAATAGACGATCGAACATGTACGGCGCGCACCAGTGTTCGTGGTACGGGCCGTACCAAAAACGAACGTGTGTAGCGTGGTTCGCCGCACATGGCTGGTTCGAAGCGCTTGCGGTGCACTGTGCGATGGTGCGCGCCGTACATGTTCGATCGTCTGTAGGCTAGAGCGCTTCGCACAGTTCGTGGTGCGCGCCGTACATGTTCGATCGTCTATTAGCACTTTTAGGGTTTTATTTTACGTTACTTATGAGCTCAAAGTTAAAACGGCGGCAGTTCTTTTGAGCCGTAGAGGCGTCGAGTTTGTATTAGTTTGTTTTAGTGAGTTTGTGGTGTGTACGCAACCCGCGGGCTGATTATGTATCTTTAGCGACCGCGATTGTGTCGCAAGTTGCAATATTGTCGCTGTCAAATGTGTCAGATTGCATAAAAATTTATGACATTGACAACGACAATCGTGCAACTTGCGACACAATCGTCACTCGCAAAAGATACATAATCAGGGGGCCGATGCGATGCGTGCGATATAATGAACGAGATAGCCAAGACAAAACCAACCAATTGAACAATCATTTGATTGCAATTGTGTATAAGGTTGATTTTTTATAATAAATAGTTAAGAAAGATTTGGTCTGGTTACGAGAATCTTATCAGGAAAAGAAAACAAGAAGAAGAACGTAATAAAAATGCAACTAAAATAAGTAAATAGTTTACGGCTCAACCATCCATTTGGACACCATCATAAGAGACAGAAAGCAGTCAGGTCATCGATGAAAGTGTTATTAAATCTGATTAAAAACGCTTCAAGTAGTGGTCGGTATGAATTGTTATGTAATTTTCTACACAAATAAATATAAGTTCTCTTTAAGATATAAAACAAATAATCAAAATCGGTTCATAAATGGCGAAGTAATCGGCGAACAAACATAAAAAAAAAATATACGGTCGAATTGATATAAATTTTTTTTTGAAGGCGGTTAAAAACTAATTTTGAATAGAAAAAAAATACTTTTTCCCGGCTGTTTTGGAGACTAGGCGGAAGGAACAGACATTAATTAATGCTATTTTATTTTATGTACTTTTTACCAAATGCTTACACCGTTACACCCTTAAGCATTTAGTTAAAGCTGTGATTTAAATATTACAAATTTATTTCAGTCAAAATTTACAATCAAAAATATTCATTAAAAGTCTAAACTCGTTAAAAAACCGGCCAACTGCGAGTCGGCTCACGTACGAAGGATTCCGCACTATCATCTATAATAGAAAATTACGTTTTTGTATGGGAGCCTTTCTTTGTTATTTACTTTACTGTTATTAAATTATTTGTTTTGAAAGGTCATAAACAAGTTAATATTCTGTAAAAAAATTAGCGTCTACTTATTAAGGTTTTTAAAATTGAGCAATAAAATACGATAAAAACACGTTTATTGTATGAAATGTTTTTTTTGTATTTGTTGTCATAGCGGCAACAGAAATAAATCATTTGTGAAAATTACAGCTTCCTAGCTATCAACGTTTTATGAGATACAGCCTGGAGACAGACAGACAGATAAACAGCAAAGTCTTAGCAATTGGGTCCCTTTTACCTTTTGGTAGGGAACCCTAAAAAGAGGCGCTTCAGAGGTTCCGCACACAGGCGCTGCCTGGGGTCGGCGCGGCCCTGTATGAAAATTACCATACTTTCGGAATAAATTTTAATTATTAAGTTTATTTGTTTTTTCATACGACATTGGCGAAGCTGCTGAAACAATACGGTTTAAAGAGCCATTTAATAAAAAGAAAGCCGTGTTCATAAGTAAAGTCGTGAAATTATCCCAAAATTTTCATATTTAATTATTGTTAATGATATTTTAATTTTTTTCTCTTTATCAAAACATTTGACAACTATTAACTAAATAGATTTTGATTTACTTTTGTGATGTATACCTAGCATAATCTAAAAAATAAATAAATAACCTCTAAAGTTCATTCGTTGTTCATTCCTCAGAAAAATAAATCAAGCCAGTTTAAATTGGATATAGAAAAATATATGTATAACAATGGAGGTTGGTGCGGTGAAGCAGACGTTCAATAATGAGGTAAACTTTCAGCTAATATTAGTAGCCTAATTCCCACTTATCTTCATAAAAAACCTTAGAATAAGGTGAACACCCTTTGAGCGAAATTTGAAAATAAACCTTAGCTTATACTCATTTGAACTGCATACACCTTGAAACAAAGTCTGCAGATTACTTAACATTAACAGCTATTATGTCTCACTGGTAGTCAGAGGATGTAAAAACGAATATTGCTCGAATTTTTCGAATCAATTTGAATCACACAAATTTGCATCATGACTGTTCCCTATTACTGATTAAACCTTTTTACTACATACATACATACATATTCTCTCGCCGTTAGTTCCCATTGGGGTAGGCAGAGACATTCAATCGCCACTTTGTACAATCCTGGCAAACCTCTCTGGCTTCGTTTACATCCTGATGTAAACCTTTTTACTCTGTCTAAGATATTAACCTGCGCTGTATATGTATTTGCTGCCAATGATGTCTGAGCTTCATAGTATACACTTACATATATACTCTATCAATTGTCATTTCTTCTCATGTTGAGATGTAAGATGGCTTGTGGGTGTGGGTAACTGTATTGGTTACTATGAGCTTATATTAACCATCACCCATTTGGATAAATAAATCAATAAATTTTATTAAGAATTAAGTTAACTGTACTTTGAATGTTATTGTTCATGAAAATCTCATATGGGGATTATTACAAATAACTAGGTAGAAAATGCAAACACTACTTAAAAGTGTAAAAGAAACAAAGGATAGAAGAATTTTGCACTGGCAGCCATTGACATGGTAGCAAAATTGGCTGAGCGATGGGGCGTATACCGGAGGTTGCGGGTTCAATTTCTGTGTGTGTCAAAATTTTTCTTTCCTTTATTTATCCTTTATTTATTAGTTATAAAACCTGTGTTAGGGGAGACCACTCTTTCGGAGACAATACAAATTAGTGCTTAATACAATAAAAGTAATACGATAGAACAAATACAATAAAAGAAAAACTAAAGTGTCTTATAAATAAGTAATTGTTGACAACAATTTTTGTGTGATGGTAGATTGAAAACCGAAAACAAATATGAATCTTATCTATATTGTACTAAATCAAACAATACCCAGCTGTCCAAACATAAGAGGCCGGTCATCCGCTGTTAGTATAAGCCATTATAAACTCTATGATTTACATAATATGGATGGACAACAGACGACGCGCTGCAGTTTGCAAGTGCAGGGCTGTGGTTTGTGGTTGATTAGACCACTGAGACTGTTGACTTTTTTTTTTGTTATTGGCGGTATCTGCCGAATATTTTTCAGCAATTTCGCTACAAACAACGTGATTTAGTTTCGGCTGTGAATTTTAGTTGTAAGGATTTTTATCATTAAAGCGAAAAAAATTATATATATAGAACATAATTATTAAACAATTAGATCTTAAAGGTATTTTATCAATGGTTAAGTAAAAACTAAGTTAAGAGTTATTTATATTTTGGGAAGAACTTAAAATTAAAGAAAAAATAATAATGAAATCCCAATTTCGCGAATCCCAACTAATTATGTCATGCTCTAAAGTTTAGACAAATAATTTAAAACTTAAATTAAATTAAATTAAAAATAATTTAAGTGAAGAAGCAAATAAAAATAAAATGAAAAACTATCTTAAAATCAAAAATTAAACAATAACTGACATTTTACATTAATTATTGTATTATTAAAACTATAATCTTATATTGTTGATTCTGATAAATTTACCTAGAACCGTAATTAGATCGGAGGAAGAAGATGATAAATTCAACATACTATGAAAACTGTTGACTTATAAAATAGTTAAACAATTATTATTTTTACGAAAAAAAAAAAATATATTCTTTCATTATTATTTGATCTTCTTTTTATCTTGTTTTATTATTTATTTGATAAAAGTGCACTCTTTAGTTTTTTTTTAAATATTCAATCATTACTAACTTCCTACCATGTTTTTCTTTTAACTTAAAACAAATTGTAAACAAACCAACCCATTTCACTGACTATAGCGAAACGACTATTGACTTAATATGTACTGACGGCCCTGTGCGAAGTGTTGATGTCCATCATATCCCAGACTTGGGACGACATGCTTTTGTTACTATGCAACTTGATTTGAAAAAACCTAAGCCTATGCCTAAATTAATAACTTACCGACCACTTACTGACATTGACTTAGATATGTTTAGAAAGGATGTTGCAGAAATAAATTGGGAGTCAATTATGCTTTTGGGAGATGTGGATGATATGTTGTCTGTTTTCAATAGCCATATTATCCAGCTATTTGATTTACATGCACCCATTAAATCTATAGTGGTAAAAGAGGGCCCAAAGCCGTGGCTTACTCCTACTGTGAGATATATGATGAGGTTACGGGACAGAGCACACGAAAAGGCAAAACGGGAAAAAAGTGAGTCGAGTCGACAATACTATAAAAGTGCTAAGCATTTAGTAATAGAGGCAATCCACAATGAAAAACGAGCCTTTTTCAAGCACTCGATTAACGATTGTGCAGGTGATCCTCGAGCCTTGTGGAAAAATCTGAAGCGAACCATTATTCCGACAAAACGCGAACATGATCTTCCACCACAATTTGATTGTCCGGAACTGATCAACAACCATTTATGCAATATTCCTGGTAGTAGCAGCGTCAGCATATCTGATATGACATTTTTTGAATTTAATCGCTTTGGAGACGAATCTTTTTCACTGACGACTGTGACTGGTGAGACGGTTGCAAATATTGTTACTAAAATCAAGACAAAGGCGAAGGGACTTGACGAAATTAACATTGACATGCTACTTCTTACTTTTCCTACTACACTTGACGTACTCACAGCCATAGTTAATAGAAGCATTGTCTCAAGCAAATTCCCAAACATTTGGAAAACGGCCAAAATCACTCCTCTTCCAAAAAAAACTAATCCTATCCTTTTCTCCGATTTGAGAGCAATAAGTATTCTTCCATGCGCATCTAAGATAGTTGAAAGGGTAGTTTGCAATCAGCTGTCAAAATATCTAGAAAATAACAATATTTTGCCGGAACACCAGTCAGGATTTCGGAAGGGTCATTCCACCGCAACGGCACTAATTGACGTTGTTGATAACATCTTGAATGACAGAGATGACGGATTGAGTACAGTTTTAGCTTTGTTGGACTTTTCTAGAGCTTTTGATTGTTTGTGCATACCCTTGACGCTGTCGAAGTTGTCGTATTATGGCTTTGATGTCAAAACAGTTCGTTGGTTTGACAGTTATCTCACTGACCGGAAACAGTTTGTGGAGTTGCGAAGACGAGATGGTGGTATTCTTAACTCTACCGAAAGTGTGCTCACCAGAGGCGTGCCGCAGGGTTCAATTTTGGGACCTCTGCTATTCATACTGTACACCGCCGATCTGGTTAACCAAATAAAAAACAGCAGATATCACATTTACGCTGATGATGTACAAATATACGTATCAGGTCTACCGAAAAATTCTAAGGAAACTGTTGGAAAGCTGAACTCTGACTTAAATCGAATTGCAAATTGGTCTGAGAAAAACTGTCTGGCCCTTAATTCTCTCAAATCCAAATTTATAGTTCTTGGAACTAAGACACACATCCATAATACTTTGGAAGTTCTTGCGGACCATGATGTAGCTATCAGGGACCAACCACTAGAGAGGGTAGAGGAAGTTCGAAACCTTGGCCTGCTGATGGATGGGGAACTACGGTTCGAAAACCATATCTTATCAGTAGTGAGTAACTGCTTCTATCGTCTCAAAGTTCTTTACAATATACGCGATTACCTAAGTGTGGATTTGCGTGTCCACCTTTGTGAGTCGCTGATATTGTCGAGATTAAACTATTGTGATGTGGTCTATGAGGGTTGCATACTGGGTCGTACACAGAAATTGATACAACGCGTACAAAACGTATGTGCCCGTTTTTGCTTTCGAATCCCTCCTCGCTCCCACGTTACTCCGTACTTGGATGATGCAAAACTGCTTAAAATGCAAGCTCGCAGACAGTTGCATCTTGCAACTCTGATATTTGGAGTAGTAAGGCTTGAATCACCGACTTATTTGTATAAAAAACTGCAATGGTCTAACAGCGGCTACCAGTTCAAAGTCAGGGCGATCTTGCCAATGCACCGATCAGCCGCATTTCGAGGTTCTTTTAGGTTTGCAGCATCCAAGTGCTGGAATGATCTTCCCCCACCAGTCCGCGATGCGGTCGGCAGGAACACCTTTAAGCGTAAGCTTAAAGAGTTTTTGCTGGCACATCAGTGAAATTTATACTATGTATTTTATTCTATATTTTGTATTATTCATATTATATTTGGTTTTATCCTCCTGTATTTCTAGTTTTATATTATATTTATTTTATTTAAAATAGTATTATTATGAGTACCTAGTATATTAATTTATATTATAACATTGTTTTAATAATATCTACCGGCCGTTTCACACGTGTTTTTTACTTATTATCATTATGTTTACCCTAACAGTGTTTATTTTTTGTTGCAAATTTACATAAACATAAACATAAACGTTCACGCCGAATATCCCCGAAGGGGTTGGCAGAGGTACTAATACTTCTGAACATCACGTGACTTTGTCACCTGGTGTTCAGAGTACCCACGTACCCAAATTGCAAACAAACAAACGTTGTTGCAAATTTATTAAAAACTAGCGACCCGCCCCGGCTTCGCACGGGTGCAATGCAAAATATACCTACTACAGAATGTCCTTATACACAACGTTCACAGCTTTTTTGTCATTAGCCAATACAAACATGGTTTGCTATGGACTAATTGCACTAATTATTGGTTAGTGCTGGAGTAAAAAATATTTACTTTCTATTCGTTCGACTAAAAACAAAAGATTATCAACAACAAAATATACCTATTCTATTCAGTTCTTCTATGAACTTAACTATAATTTTCAATAATTGAAAATGCTCGCCCTAATACTAAATTGTCTTAACTCTAAATTCAAATCAAAGTCTTAATGGAAGAAATACCAAGAAATATGGTTTTAAGCTAATCCTATCTAACCTAATGTACTTACAATACTTCTAATATAATAATAATAATAAAAATTAAAAGATAATCAACAACAAAAGATACTTATTCTATTCAGTTTAATTAATTCTTGATATTTTCCTCGCTAGAGAGCTTCGATAAACGCGTGCGATCGCTGCAAATCATAAAGTGCTCTAAGGCGAAGCGCGGTTTTTTTTTTTTTTGTTTACCGGTGGGGAAATCCTCATGGATCCCCCGTCGCTCGAGAGAGCGACGGGGGTATGTCGGACTTTTACCGACTAAAACCCCACCGGTTCGGTGCTGCTGGCCCTGCGGCCTGTGCGGCGTCACCATAACTTGTGTGCCGGGCGGCTGAAGGCCGCCCTGGCGGCGAAAAGGAGTGTACCTAAGCTAAGTCGGATAGGTGTACCTAAGCTAAGTCGGATAGGGTAAGTCGGATAGGGGCGAAGCGCGGCCATCGACGCGCTATTTATAGGCACGCGCCGCCCGGCGGCGCAAACAACTACGACCCTGCATTTTAAATTTGTAATATCTTCGGTAATATTCATTTAAATTACATGCTGTAAAAAGCATATTGATCTATAATAAATGCACAATTTATTTAAGGTACTTAATTGGATAAGGATTAATGCTGTATTGTTTAAAATCACTTCGAGAATAACCATTTTTTAGTAAAGAATAAAAATGGTTATGCTGGGTTATCCCTAAGAGATAGACATATACCATCGCGGACTTTTTTGTTGAACTTTTTAAGATGAACAATACTGTAGTACATTATTTTGGTCTATCTCGTAGGGTTCAGCCAGCGTTTGCAATAAAAAAAAAAACGTGCTTATTTACGACATCACATTAGAAACCTTTAAATTTATCAGTGTTTCTCTACTATATTATGCATTTATTATACATACAAACCTTCTTTAAGAATCACTCTATCTATTAAAAAAAACCGCATCAAAATCCGTTGCGTAGTTTTAAAGATCTAAGCATACATACGGACATACAGCGAAAGCGACTTTGTTTTATACTATGTATTGATATATTTAGTCTACATTATTTATAAAGCCGTATCTATGTAATACAATGTATTAGTGTGATGCCAGTGCTGTGACTCCACGATGGTACTGACTGAAAATCAGTGTTGGGAGTCAATCGGCTCTCAACGTAGTGCTGAGTCAGTACCAATTCGCTATTGCAGTGGTGCAAATATATTTAAGTTTTAGTTAATTAGGTACTTAAAATGTTGTTATAATGTTGTCATTTTTATTTTGTTAGTTTTTAGTTTAGTTTTATATTTAACTTGGTAATTTTATTAATTTTATATGTTTTTTTTGTGCCACAAATGGCGAATAAACGTCTTCTTTTCTTTCTTTCTTTTCTATTAAATGATGTTGATTGCAATTATTAACAAGCCCTGTAAAGTGCTAAACAGGTAATGTAATCAGCAACCTTTAATAAGTAGGTAAATTGCAAGTTTAATTGAAACTCAATTTACTAAATTTAGTTTTGACAGAACCCAACTGATAAGTACACTAACAAAAAAAAAAAGAATTTATTTGTCTTTTTACACATACAAAAAATTATAATACATGAACAGTAAAAAGAAGTAAAAAAAGAAGAACTAATTGAATAACATTAAAAAAGACAAAATGGTTATGAGGTCGGTCTAACCACTTAAAGCGGATAGCTCTGGTTTTTAGCTCTAACCAATACTTACAACTAAACAAAACTTAAAAACTAACTTAGAACTAAACACACAAAATAACATACACCCGTACAAATATACATATTCTTAGCCAATGGCTAATGTACAATTTTGGGTTCATGCGCTTAATACATAAAAAGATGACTTTTGTGAAAAATTATAAATATTTACATATGAAAATTATAAATATGAAGTATGTACAAAACAAAAACAAACATTACCCTCTTGCATCCAGATGAATACTTACACACAGGTATATAACATATAAAAGATATAGTATACATATAAGAAAAAAAATAAGAAAATGGAAAAAAACTCATTCAATATTGGAAGCACAACCATAGTCAGATACCCTTTACCATCTCATGCATTCTGAATCCTAAAATGTTGTTGTTTGACTAGACAGAATGTTATTTGATTCAGTAATTGATGTGCTATGTGTGTTTGTAGTGTTTTTAAAATCCATCAGTTAAATTCAATTTATTACTAACTAAGGTGTGTAGTATCGACTTACAATAGCTCTTCCGTGGGCGTTATAAGACTTAGGGTAATGGAGTTTTAAAGGGATTGTACCACCAAGCAATGGCATTAGTTAATTAATTATTGTTCAATTACAGGTCATTCAACTTAAGAAGAAACTCAACCAAGCGAAGATACACTTAATCCACAAACTAACAAGGAAAGCAAAATCACTGCCTGGCAAGAAAGCTCCTGAAAAATTAAAAGCAAAGTTTGAGAGGAAAGCCAAGGCAGCAGTTAAT
The DNA here is from genome assembly GCA_963576735.1 of Bedellia somnulentella. Lineage (NCBI taxonomy): Eukaryota > Metazoa > Arthropoda > Insecta > Lepidoptera > Bedelliidae > Bedellia > Bedellia somnulentella. The sequence continues at coordinate 3,529,434 of OY755182.1, read as the reverse complement.
GAAGTGCTTGTCATAAAAGTAAGTAAATAGTTCCCTGGCCATTTTCTTGCTAAATAATGTTCAAGTAAACATATTTTAAACATACAAAACTTTCCTCATGGTTGTGAGTGAATCCCAAAAATAAGGCTAGTCGGAGCTTCAGAATTAAACATTCCTCTGCCTCCTTTTGAAGTTGGGTGGGGAAAATATTGTAATACAAAGTATGAACACCTTAAGTCATCTCTTACAACACTGATGGGTATAAGTGGTTAAGTGCTATTCTAAGACAACACCATACATCATAATAGTGAAGGTTATAAATTCCAACAAAAAAGTGGCCAGAGGTTCAGAATTGGAAATTACTAGGCCACAGAGCCTCTTCCTAGCCACATTGCCCAAAAAAATATGTTGTAAACTTGGACTACAATAAAAAAGATTTTTTTCCCTAAAGCCCTAAGTAACCTCTTCATACTAATTCTAACATACATTCCCATTAGTTCCCATTGTCGTTGACACAGACTATTGATTGCCACTTGGTACAATCCTGTCAAACCTCTCTAGTTTTTATAAATAATAATAAAAATAGGGAAAAATAACCTTTTTGACCAGAGTGGAGTCCCAATTTAAATAATGTTCCAATCAACGTACATACATACATACACACGCCACTATTTCCCATTGACATAGACAGAGACTATTGAACGCCACTTTATAAGATCCTGTCATATGTCTCCAGTTTTTAATATTTTATTTCTTTTAGTCATTAGTATTCTTTCCTAATTAAATTTTTGTCCAACTTCCCTTTCACAAAATAATATCAACAACAAACAATAAAAAAATATTTCTTATTTTCAGAAAATAACAACAAAGGATATAGCAAGGTTTGCCGTCACACATAAAGGTAGTCTAGAAGATCATATAAACAAACCAGAAGTGGATAAAGATAAAGCTTGTGCAAGGCTCTTATTGCATAAATCATTGCAAGACAAATATGACTTTTTTAGAAGCAGATTTTCAAACTTTTCCATTGATCAACTCATGATGTCTCGAGAAGAGAAAAAGAAACTAAAAAAGGCGGAAAGAGAAAAACAAAAAGCCAAACGAGAAAAGGCAGACAAAAAGTTAGTAAATTCTCAAGGGAATTGGAATGTAGAAGAAGTAAAGCTATCCTCTAAAAAAAGTAGTGGAGACAAGAAAGTTGTTCATGATGTTGAAGATGAGGGATCAGGAAATGAAATGTCTGTTAGCAATGAAATGACAGAAGATAATGACAAATTAGAAAACAATGAAATATTAAAAGATGATAGCAGTTCAGAGAATGAACTTAATTCTGAACATGAAGAGGAACATTCAGAGGCTGATGTTAATGAAATAAATTCTGACCAAGATGAAGAAAGTGACAATGAAGTCTCCCATGATGATAGTGAAATTGACAGTAGTAACATCTTTGACGATACAATAACAAAAGATACAAACATTTCGGAAGAAAAAAAAGTAATCGTTGCTACCAAAATTAAACAAAAATTAAAACAGACTGGTAATAAGAATAAGAAACAAAAACCCCAGAAAGAAGATAACAGAAAGAAAATACCTAAAAAGAAAGACACTATGAAAAACAAAAAGTTAGCTGACAAGATTCAAAAGAACAAATTCAAGAAAGATCCTGAAGTTTTACAACCACCACAAGAGACCAAAATCGTGGATCCCTTTTTCATAACATCCACTGGAGGGAATTACATGTCTTTGGCTGAACCTAGAGCCCCAGATGAAGTCAAAGAAATCCACAAACAAGGAAACAGACAATTGCGAAGGGCAAGAATGTTCGGTCATGTACCTAAAGGTAGACCAAGGCAGTATAATAATTTCGAAGACAAAGGAAATAATTTTAAAAATAATAAATTTGATGGTAGAAACGATAAATTTAGTCAAAGCAACAAATTTAATAATAGTAATAAATTTAATAATAATTCAGATGATCGAAGAAACAACGACAGGTTTGATGGGAAAAAAGCATATAATCGTGACACTGGAATTAATAGAAATAGTTACGATAAAACGTCTAAATCTAGTCAATTCGATAGATCCAACAAGTTTGCTCAAAGATCCGAAGGTCACGATAGTAATAAATCAAACAAAACGGAAAGTGCTTCCGAAAAGAAACTTCATCCTTCCTGGGAGGCAAAGAAGAAAATCTCCAATATATTACCTTTCAAAGGAAAGAAAATTGTTTTTGATTAAGAAATAAATGTTATTTGAATTTTACTGCATTTTTTATCAGCGTAATATGCATAGTTTACGCCATAAAGTAGTACGGGCATTTTGGTCCCCATGCTCAATCAAGTTGAATCATATATCGTTATAAAGCCCTGTTAGTGTAGAAAAAAAAGACTATGAGAGCAATCTTGTTAGAGCTGCCGATTTTGATGTACAGTTTTTTGAAAATCTTGATTTCGTTAATTATGTGAAATTATGATAATTCATGTTTCTGGTGTAACTTACTAATTATAACATAACATAACATAAACGTTCACGCCGAATATCCCCGAAGGGGTTGGCAGAGGTACTAATACTTCTGAACATCACGTGACTTTGTCACCTGGTGTTCAGAGTACCCACGTTTTGCACGGACAGTGTACTCACGTGATAGGGGGCAGGCCTATCGCCGTTTTGTACGAATACACTGTCACATGACTAAGTACAACTCAGCCATGTGGGTTTCCTCACGATGTTTTCCCTCACCGTTAGCAACCATGATAAATTAACCACACATATGACTTTAGAAAAGACAAATTGGTGTAGGCCCGTCCCAGGATTGGAACTCACGCCCTTCTGTTTTTCGGGCGGGTGTTCTTACCCACTGGACTATCATGTTGCTCATGAGTAATTATGTTATACTTAAAACATCTCACTTAACTATTTGCAATAAATTGTCACAATTAAATCGAAAATGTATCAAAAACATGAAACAAACATGACGAACAGTCTTGTCAAAAAAATACTTTTAAAGTAATCTTTCTCAAAAATTACAGCAATTTAGGACAAGCGCTTTAGTTATTTTTATTGTACAAATAACCTTTCCAACGACGTATCACTCATCCTGATTGGTGCTGGGACCAGGTGCCATACATTTGTGCCCATCCTCCTTTATAAACACGAAACGGTGGTCGGTACAAATTCCATTTTTTGTCAGGACAGTTTTCTTTCATGGGAGGTGGACATCGCCGCTCTGTTCAAACATGATGTACATATAATACTTTAGAGAACATACTGACGACGAAGGCTCTGTTCAGGACTCGAACTTAAAGAGGTATTTAGAGGTTTCTGCTTACAAGGTATTAGATGTACTAATGTAATATTAAATTTAAGAACAGTTTATAGGCATCTGCAATGGCACATGACTATAATTAACTTAAATTGTACATACATACACATAGACGACGTGATAGCTGATTGGGTAGAACACCGGTTATCGTGCAAACGACTAATGTTCAAATCCCAGGTCGGGACTACAACAATTTGTCTTTTCTAAAGACATATTATGTGTGGTTAATTTATCACGGTTGTTAACGGTGGGGGAAAACATTGTGAGGAAACCCACATGGCTGAGTTGCACTTAGTCATGTGACAGTGTATTCGTACAAAACGGCGATAGGCCTGTCCCCTATCACGTGAGTACACTGTCCATGCAAAACGTGGGTACTCTGAACACCAGGTGACATTCATAAGTATTAGTACCTCTGCCAACCCCTTCGGGGATATACGGCGTGAACGTTTATGTTTATGTTATGTTTTTTACATGCATATAGATATACTCAAGGCCATAAATCCCGAAAAAGGGGTAGCCAGAGCTTCAGACCTAGAAAATCCTCAGCCACATTTGGAAGTTAATGGGGACAATTTCGTTGGTGATGGGTCTCCACTCCAACCGCATCGCCCAAAAACCACTTAAAAAGACCCCAAACCATTAGTCGCCTCTTACAACATCCCTGGGTAGAAAGGGGTAGTGACATTCTAAGCCGGCACATGAATACAAGACCGCAGACTTAAAGTTACGGCCCGGCGGGCTCAATGTGAATTGCACTTTATGTTTACATTTGTTCCCATTGGGATGGGTAGAGAGAGACCGTCTATTGCCTCTTTTTACGATACTGGCAAACCAAGTGTTATAAATAAACTAAAGTCTAATCACAGCGGCTTTTTTGTTAGCTTTCCTCTAGAGATGCCAGAACCAAAAATTGATATTAAAAAAAGGCATATTACTGCTAGTACAGTAGAAAAATATATATATATATATATATATATATTATAAGCTCTAAGTTGCCTACATGTACAATTAATAAAAACTCAAATACTAGCTATGATATTTTTTATAATGTTCTGCTAAATAAGTTTAATAAAAATTTTAATGTAAAAAATGTAACTATTACCAGTTAATTTAAGTTTTGTGAGTGAGCAACACCAAGTATTTATAGATCAAGAGAAAAACTCTTCGATTTATATGATCAAAAAGCTTATAGTAATAATAATGAATTGAGTGAATATGTAAAAAAAAATAGGTACTCAAAAATATTTAATAAAGAATGTAAAGAGGCTCAAGCCAGATACCTAAGCCGACGTATCCGAACATCCGATAATAAAGTTAAAACAGTGTGGAATATTATCAACACCCAAACAGGCTGAGGTAAACCATGTGATCAGGAGTTCTGTGTTCGATCTGATAAAGGTCTGACTAACTCTAATGAGGAAATCGCTTGTATTTTAAAAATATTTTACTGACATACCATCAAAACCAACTGAAAATTTAAACACATCGGTTATAAAAGCTCAACACTTGTTATAACAAAATGTTGATAGGTGCGAAACTTTGTTTTGTTTTAAAGATGTCAGCCCTACAGATACCGAAAAATGTTTTAAATCATTTAAATTAAAAAGTTCTGAAGACATTTGGGGTATGTCAGTGAAAGTTGGCCATAATTTTATTGTAACCTTGGCTCAATATTTAGCAGATATATTTAATGAATGTATAAGAAATAAAATCTTTCCAAATCTCATGAAGCATAGTAAAATTGTACCACTTCTTAAATCCGGAGGAGATAAATTAGCCCGGATGGTTATAGACTCATATAAATTCTGCCAGTTTTAAGTAAAATATTTGAAAAACTAATGTTCAATCAAATGCTTTTGCATTTCGCTTCAAACAAATTGTTACATCCAAAACATCATCGCAGACGCTGCCATGTCAATATATTTATGAAAATATTATGTATGTAAGAAAGAATCATGCCTCTTTTGTGAAAAATTGTGACAGACATATTCGAAATCTGAGAGACAACAATAAAATTTCAGTACTAAAATACAGATTGTCAAAAGTAAATACATCTTTCATGGGGTTATGCGTAAAAATGTATAATAAAATACCTGAGGACATTTTAAATTTATCAGAAACTAAATTCAAAGCAGTAGTTAAAAGAAATCTTAGTTCGAAAGCCTATTAAAATGTTAATGATTACATTAAAGATGAAGTGGCTTGGTGTCATCAGGGCTCTGTGCAGGATGTTTCCGGGCTAACACCAAAATTGTAATGGACGTAAAAAAATATGTGTGTTGACGAGTTTCTTACGGGTTCTTCTCTCAACAAAACACCTTCCGAATCCGAAGTAAATTTATTTGACATTCAAAAAACAAAGATTTATCTTTTTACTTTGAAAGAAATGATTATTCTATTTTATTTTAACCTGGTGAGCTTCTCCTACTTAATTAATCTTTTCATAAATTTTCAGTCTGTCTCATTATCTGTTTGATGTAAACTAAATGTATTCTCTGATGCCGAAAGTCAAAGATCTCCTAATAAGCGGTTTCATATGCATAATTTAGTGGATTTTTAGTAACTTTATGAGCCAGGAGATAATGATATTAAATACTGGCTTCGGATATTTCAGACTGACCCACTTGATTATTTGAAAATTCAATTTTATTAAATTATAAAATTATCGGGCGCTTGTGCTTCGGACAACGTATAAAACCGTCGTTGCTCCCAAGTCCTGATTTCTATCACCGCAGGAATATTATTGTTTAAAAGTACTAAGCCAGCATGCTGGAAGTATGACGTCACCCTATTAGTGGTAAGCTCGGGGTTTTCGGTGAGGACTTAAATGAGCCGTGAATGCTAAATACTGAAAGTTCATATTTAGAACCCCCGTCCCCAATTGCTTTTCAAACGTACTCAGTACATATTATGAAATTCGAGGGGCAAATACAGTCGGTATTTCATGTATGCTAGACCGTTTGGCACAATAATAGTGTCACTAATGAGCACTAGTACTCACGTCCAAGCCGAGGTCAAAAGCCAGCAATGAATAATACAATTAATACCCATCTCCCGAATATTAATCGCACGCACAATGAGTTGGCATACGTGTGAGCGAACGCATCAGAACACCAATATGTGAACAATAAATCCTGTCAAGTGTGAATGCATTATGTAGCAGTGTAATTAAGCATTCCTGAGTGCAATCAGCGCTGCCACAATTAATTGCGGCTCGCCGGCTCACCGCGCCGTAGCTACGTTGGTAACACTCCGCTGGTGTGCGTTCGGGAAACTGTTGCGTGCTTTCTGGATGAGAAATTGTAAAGTTTAATGCGTCCATCAACTCACTCTATGTGCGAGTATCAAAAACATAAATGCTTATTTCCAACAAAAATATAATACTCTAACTTTTTTCTGTAGTTTGCCTATTTCTGTCAATATGTAGCAAAAAAGATCTTCACTCAACAAAGGGTTTTAATATACACATAATTCTCCACTTCATGCCTAGCCCGATTGCTCACGTTATAGAAATTTCTTTGTAGTTTGATTTCTGATGGCGCTGCGGTCTTTGCGGTTTCCGCGGCGGTATTATCAATGAGCTACTTTATGTCACACAATATCCCCGATCGCGTCATTTGAGTTGCATTTGGCATTCTTCCTTTTAAGTGGCGTTATGATATTCTAAGCCTGAGTTTCTCAATGTAACCAGTGAAGTCAGAGTCATGATCGTGATTGTCGTGACTGCACTTCATCTATAATTTCTCGGAATTAGAAAAATCGTAGATACATACATATACTCACGGCTGTAAATCCCTAGAAGGGGTAGCCACAGCTAAGGAATTAGAAATTCCTTAGCCACTTTTGGAAAGTTGAGTGGGGAAAAGATGGTAAAATAAAGGTTGTTGGTGATGGGTCTCCAACCGCATCGCCCAAAAATCCATAATTCTTAAAATCGTAGATATTTTAAGAAATACCATTTTTATTTTTAAGACCCTCTCTAAAGTTACTCGCCTACCTCAAAGCGGGCTTTTTAAATTGATTGAATAGTTATAGTCGTATATTTCGATATTAACATCGCTGCAGAATCCGGCGGTACCGGTTATCACAGTCTGCCCCTGCAGACACACTTTGCTTGTCGATTCCGGATCGGGTTCTAAACCTCTAGATATTAATAATTTTTATAATAAAAAAATCATTTTATTTATTTACTATTATATTTATTATAGGTTCTCTTTTCACGGAGAGCACTAACCCAGCAAAACGTGGGTATTCTGAACACCAGGTGATAGAAACGTCTCGTGCTACTCAGAAGTATAAGTACGTCTGCCCTGATTCTTCTTCTACTCGGGGATTTATGCCGGGATGAGAGCCTCGACGATTTTCTTTCTGATTAAATATATAAAATACAAAACTCTTTGCAAACACTTTGCCAAAGTTAAATCCGAACGCGCTCCTGTAATTCGTGGTGTATAGGTAGTATTAGGAACTGTAGGTTGCACCAAATGTAAATATCTGACCTACCTTCACTTCCCAGTCCGTTTGGTAATTCACACCGAAATCGATACCTTGCTTCGTTCGATATTATGCCCTCCAGCCTGTATACTGTTTTTGGGATGATGTACAATAACTTGGATTATTGAGACCATTAGAACGACTATTATGTCTCTTTTGTGTCCCACTACTGGGCAAAGGCCTCCCTCCTATGTCCACTCTAGACTATTGAGCGGTTTCCTACCAGTTCTTGTTCCAGATACCCAATTCGTCACTCCATATTTTTCTTGGTCAGCCATGCTTTCTCTTTGCACCGGCCCATTTCGTGGTTCATCGGTCCGGGTGCAACGAGGCCGGCCCGGGCCCACTTCAGTTGGGCCGCCTTCTGACTTAGACTAATTATAATAATTATTGAGAAAATTGGAAGGATGTAATAACTTAGACTACCTTACAAAAATTAGATTGACTGGGTGTACTCTTACTGGCTATTAATCCCAATCAGAGGTAGTAAAAGCTTCTGAATAAAAAACATAACAACATCGCAAAAATATTACTCCAAAAGCAGCAAAGTAATAAACAGGAAACAAATTAATTTATTTACTAATAGAAAATTCAAGAATATTTATATTTTCATTATAATTAAGAAACTTAGATACTTACGTAATATAAAAGTTGATATTTTATTACTTTTTATTTGAAAGAACACAGAATTCATTACGGCCGACCCACTAGGTTTTCTGAAATCTTCCAGGCATTACCAAATACTATTTTTACTCTGTTTTATACAATATCATATATTATGAAGACTCTCACTAAAATAAAGTCTTAAATTATGAACACATGTTCTGTAATATTATATTTAGACGGAGAGTGACATTGTTGTAAGTGTAATATAAAAAAGTATATTGAACACATCGATTAGTTATGTACTTTACAAAAATTGCGTATATTCGTCTCTTTCAACCCTCAAAAATTCAGTTTGTCAGAATCTTACTAAGTGGCGATCATGTGGTGATTGATAGTGTTTGGCTATAGAAATGGGAACCAATTGTTCTAGTATGCTTGACTTTGATACGTTACGGCTAAAATGCTGCTGACCCGTAGTGATAAAGAATAAAAATTGCATAATTGGTACCAAGTTTGCCTGTATTATTTATTACAAAAACCAAAAATGCGTGCAGCAATACCGACACTATCTAAGCGAATGAACTATAAGATATAAACTCCTAAGGTGACTAGGTGACACATTGTGTGTCCCTCCTGTTACTTTGAAAATAAAAAAATAGAAAGTCTTAAAACGATGTATGTATTAGTTCCCAATACTAACGATGAAAATTGTTTTGAACAAAAAATATATTTTAATATGTTACACATATGTATAAGTTCACATTTAATTTCTTCTAACAACCGCTATGAAAAACAAAGAAAATACGAAGTTTTGATCTCGCTTGAGTCTAAAGAGATAAATTAAATAATTAAAATTGGAATTGTCTCTTCGTTTACCTATACTTGTTGCTACTACAATACCCTTTACGGGTTTGCTAAATCGCAATTGGCAATTTTTTGGAGTTAAAACATTTTTCTAGTTTAATCTAAAACCTTTTAAACAACATTCTCTGGTTAGTCAACGTTTTTCCGTTTGCTCGCAATAATAAACAACCGAAATTTACTTCTTAAAACAAGTGTAATGCATTAAAATCAACCATATAAACCAGAACGATATTAAAATTCTAATTAACTGCCACGTTACCCCTGTTTAATGTGTAAATTTTTTAATCTTACTTTTTAAAACAGCGCGAGATTCTGAATTCGAATTTTTAAACAGGGGCGTTCGGGATTGTAATATGCGTTCAGAAACGTGATTCCATCTCGGCGAACGTGACTCAGTGGACAACCGGGGGAATAAAATTAAACAAAGTTTTTGAACGTTCCAATCGGTGCGATCTTCGGGTGCATGTTTGCAAAGTAAAAGTTTGGAGACATTTTAGCATAGATTTTTGACGTGAAGAAATATGTAAACTGTTGATTAGTGTGAGTAAGAAATGTTTCTGAATTTGCCTTAATATTTTTTTATGCGTGGATAAGACGTGTGTTTGTAAGTGGATAAGACGGATATACGGATATGTATATATATATAAATGACCGTCATATCCACTGGGCTCTCTCCCACGGTGTAATTGGGTAAACATGTCTTTAGCACTATCTCATTTCTTCCCACAAATTTCATATGAGGCTTTATGTCGTGGCCATATCGTAGATTTGAACACATCATGAAATGATCGATAATTTTATGAAACAGTCACATTTCATGATGTGTTCAAATCTTCGTTATTGTAAACTTATGATAATGATGCACTTATGACGATGGGCCTGCCCCCTATCAAGAGAGTACACTGTTCAAGCAAACGTGGGTGCTCTGAAACCAGGTGACAATGTCACGTGATGTTCAGAAGTAATAGTACGTCTGCCAATCACTTTGGTGATATATGGCGTGGATGCTTGAGTTTGAGTTGAGTTGAGATGTTACTGATTAAGAAAGAATACCAAAGAAAAGTGATCACTTATACAATTTATTCATAAATATATATCACACTTTATTACATTATACACATAACTATTTAGTTTATCACAAATTTTCTTTGAATTATCACAATATAAAAGTAAAGTACCTACACTAATAAAAACTGTAATACAAAAATTATAATTTAGTTTTGTCCTTTGGTTCTTGGCTTTCGGTTCTGTTTTTGTCTTGTTCTTGTGCCTCCTTTAATGAGTCTGGTAGTTTGGAGTTATTGGTCTCTGGTAGAAGTAGGACTAGTATTCCTGATGCTGCTGCCATCACTCCGAAGAGCATTGTGGGGAGGTATTCGTAGTATCTTGTCTGGAAAACGAGCATATATGAGAAAAGAAATGGCTGTGGGGGAAGCAAGATAAAGTTGTCAGGATCGTGCAAAGTGGCGATCAATAGCATCTAATAAATAAAGGAAAGCAAAATTTCGACACAGGCGGGAATCGAACCCGCGACCTCGGGTATACGCCCCCGTCGCTCTGCCATTGAGCTACCGTGGCAATGGCTGCCAGTGCGAAATTCTTTCATCCTTTGTTTCTTTCTACACTTTTAAGTAGTGTTTGCGTTCCCTACCTCCGATTTTTTTTTACAAATTCGGTAGGCCACTTGTCTACCTTTTCAGATAGAATGCAAATGTTGAGAACGCCTAACTATCACATAATTTGAATGTTTTTGTTCATTTTTCTTTCCTTTATTTATTAGTAATAATTCCCACATGAGGCTTTCATGAACAAAAACATTCAAATTATGCAATAGCATCTGCCTACCCAAATGGGAACCATGACCCATACATACCATTATGAAGAGCTTTTAACCCTCCTTTGATATGTAGAGTATACGGTCGATATGAAAAATATAAAAACAAGTCATCAGACCTAGACCCAAAGCTTCTAGCCACTCTGTAAGTGGTGTCAGTAGAAGCTTCTTCTTGCTGTGGACACGATAATTCTTCATTAATATTAGCCTCAACAAACCCTTTATAAGCGAAAAAATAATTGTCTCTGGGGTATAACACAAATTTTAATTATGTCTGGGAGAATGTTTGGCCCTTCAGATTGGTCTGGCTGTACAAAAAAGGTATTAAAATAGTCCCCTCAGCATAATATATGAAGTTGAAGACTTTAAATATAACAAAAGTTCATGTATTTTTTTATTCCGTTCAAAGCGTCTTGGAGGAATAACCGCCGACAGAAACGTTCTGTCAATAAAAAATATTTATTTGTTATCATATTCTTTGTAACATATACAAAAATCATAACTTAGGATTTAAGAAAAGTTAGCTATGCTTTTAGCTAACTTTTCTACCTGATACCTGTAAACGGGCCGGCTAGCCGAACTAGCGAATATGCGCACACTCTTATACACATATAAGAGTGTCTATACTGTTAACTACGTTACTTTAAAAATATGTTACGTCTGGGGGCCCTGGGATCTTACTCTAATAGCAATTTAGAGTCCTGTTGTTATATGTCTAAATATGTTAACTTTACAAAACATCGCTGGCTTAAAGCGGGTTGGCAGACATTAACAACATTACTTTGAGAGTCTTCCGGACCGAGGTTTTAACGTGCCTACCAACTACCTCACTATTGTCAAGGTTTGAAATGAATAAAATAATCTCCAACTACTAACAAAAATTATTCGATAAACAGATTTTTCATCTTAAATTTTTCATATAATGATGAATGCAATTATTAAATTATAAGGAATTAGAATAGTACCTCCTTTTTAAATTATTTTCGTACAGATTTACTCAGTTTGTTGTTTAGTTGGAGCTTTTATATCATTAGTAGGACATACAATTAGAAACTCATCACTGGAAACCCTTGATTATATATTTTTTCTTATAAACTTCTTGAATTGATTGAGCATAGTTAATTAAGATGTTCCGACCCCTTTTAGGGCTAAAGCACCACACCATATAATCTGCGCAGATCGCATGTTAGCTGTACCGGAGGCATTGTATATGAAGCAATGGTAATCGTTCCCTAAATCTCTTTCCACAACTCTTTCAACTTCTAAAATTGCGGATAACAAATGGCTAATTTAAAATATCTGTTTGGTTGGAAAAAAAGTTTATTGGCAAATCATAATTCCTCACCAACAAAGGCGTAAGTGGAGCGCACGTCGAACCAATCCTCCCGATGGTAGAACAAAGCGCCAGCAGCGTCGTTCTATAGTTCGTCGGAAATACTTCAGCCGCAAAAACATACAGTGAATTGTACGCGAGGGTTATGAAAAACTTGCCTCCGAGATAAAACACGAGAGAGTACACACCGGCTGGAAATAAAAGTACAGTTTTGTACTAAGTAGTGGTAGGGGAATTCGACGGGAAAACTGTTGTGTATTGTTTTAGCTGACGGGCTAATATGAAGTTCGATAAGACGATATGAAGTTTATAATAAAACTGATTTTACGATAAAAACATTAAAATTAGACAGAGAGCTAAATAGTTTTTCATTAAAGTATTAAGTATGACTGTGCCAAGTACTGGAAAATACTAATTCAACGACACTTGTAATAATATTCATACATACATACATATACTCACGGCCATGAATCCCAAAAAGAGGTAACCAGAGTTTCAGAGCTAGGATCTTCTCAGCCACATTTGGAAGTTGATGAGGCCCAAAAACCACTTAAAAAAGCCCCATACCCTTAGTCGCCTCTTACGACACCCGTGCGCAGAAAGGGGTAGTACATTCTAAGCAGGCATTACACAACACAGCAATATAATAATATTCAATACACGTATAAATACATACTCACGCCATTATAACATAAAATACTAAACAAACATTCAGATTTATCATATGAATGTTTTACCACAGCGGAATGCGACACCCATGACCTCTGGACCCAGAAGCTAAATTACCACTTCAAATAATCAATCATAAACTATTGTGGAAACACTTAACAAAAAACCCTTGACCCGTCTGTAGCAAAATTCAATCAGCAATGCAATTACCTGGCACAAATCCATAGTTGATAAGTATCAAGCCAGTCAACAAGAACGCTATGGAAATCACCTTTTTCCTTCCAAACCGATCCAAGAGCACCAGTTTGCATACATTCGCCGGCGCCTCTATAATTATTATCACGATATAATTCAGATAACTATTACCCGATAATTCTATAGCATTTATTGATAGACCATAATAGACTAAAGTCGAAGTGGTCCATAAGAACGAGCATATTGCCGTTCGCTTCCAAATCATCGACGAAACTAATAACTGTCTGAACGATGACTGATTCAATTCTTTATTCTCAAACTTTCTTGCTTCTCTTTGTTTGACGGCTTGCTTTTCGACTTGTTCGTAGTAATGCTTTGGTACCGACACATTATTTAATTTTTCCGCTTTATAAAGTACTTGTAGGCCTTCTTCGTATCGTCCTTTGCTGAAAAGCCAACGGAAACTCTCGCTTACAAGCCATAGATATAGGATTGTGAAGATCGTTGGAGTGTAGACTATGAAGAGGAGGTATCGCCAGTTTTGCAGCCACCATGATAGAAGGGTCACGGTCACTCCTCCGAGGATGAACATGAAGTTGAACAGTAAACTTGCGAATACTCGACCTTTTGGTCTCACTAGTTCTAGAGCTGGAAATACAAATGGATAATAAAATTATTGCACTGTTTGAAATAACTAAATAAATGATAAATGGTGTTGGTTTTAATATTACAAGTTAACATTAGAGTTAACATTTAGATAAATTAGCTCAAAAAGATCTGAACCCCACTCAGTGCTCAGTGCTCCTAGTAAGATGATATGCTTTCTCTTCTGTTTATTAATAAGTTTGTATATTCATAAGTTTTATAATGTAACTCTTGAGTTTATCTCTAGTTCAACTCAAAAAGTTATTAATTGTCTTATATGTATATGTGAGAACATAGAGTTATCTATCTTGAATAATTTATTTAATACTAACAAAAACAATATAAATAACACTTGCCTACTATATCACACACTGTACTCTTTCCTCCATATAATTGTTTTAACTGGGAGATTCGACCTTAAATCAATACTTAACTTAATAAAACTCTGTATTTGCTTAAACGATTCATACATTATTTTAATAACTTCCAACCATGTCATAAACTTTAACTCCGTATTTATAATAAGAATCTTTAATAATGGATAGTCTCGACTTGGAAAATGACTTTGATACAACGCTAGATATTAACTGTATTAAAATAAACTCTGCGGAGTCGTGCAAAGTTTTTCTTAAACCTAACCAATTTACAATACTATCCCTTAACATAAGAAGTGTTCAGAGCAATTTTGATGAATTCATACTTTTATTAAACCGATTAAACCATGAAATTGACGTTATCTTACTAACTGAATGTTGGTTATCGGAATCAACTACGATTGGTTTAATACCCGGTTATACATCATTTGCCTCTACGTATAACATAAATAAAAACGGTGGAGTCGTCGCCTACGTTAGAGAATCTTTGAATCCATCATTCTCTGAGCCACTTATCTCAGACTCATGTAGTATAGTCATACAAATTCCGAATTCAATGACAGTTATTGGGATTTACCGTTCACCTTCTTTTAAAAGCACAAATAATTTTTTAATTGGTCTCGACAGTTTGTTGCAATCTCTCTCCAACTCTCAAGATATCATAGTTGCTGGCGATATCAATATCGATATCCTGTCAACAAACAGGTCCCAACACGACCCTACAGAATATCTGTGCCTCGCTTCTTCACATGGTCTTCGTCCAGCCATTACTAAACCGACTAGAAATAATGCATGTCTAGATCACATACTTATTAAAACTCGACTACCTGTGTTAGGTTTAGTATGTGAATCAGACATATCAGACCATGACCTTGTCATTGCTACAATTAATCGCAATCGAATTAAAAAACACAACACTACAAGGCTAAAGCCCGTAATAGACTTTAATGGCATTGCATCAGACCTTCAGACCGTAAACTGGTCTAATATACTGAATGAGAGTGACTTGCAGACTTGCACTGACTTATTTACAACAGTACTCAACGATTCTATAGATAAACACAAATCATTAAAGAAAGTAAGTAAATCTAAATACACAATTGAGCCTTGGATGTCCCCTGGTCTATTAAGATGTGCTAGACATAAAGATCACCTCCATATGTTAGTAAAGAAGCACCCAGAAGACATGATTCTAAATGTATCCTACAAAAGATACAGAAACTTTTTTATAGATCTGCTTCGTAAAACCAAATGCAACTACGAAAAAGAATTACTAGACAAGAACAAAGGCAACTCCAAAAAAACATGGCAAGCTATAAAAAGGATCTGTCACCTTAAACTCAACCGATCCAACCCAGCTAAAGAATTATATGACAAAACTCAATGCACGGAAAATCCACTTAACAAGTGCAACCAATATTTCTCCTCTATTGGTTCAACACTAGCAAAAAGAATCCTTGAAAATACAAATTCATCAGAGCATGAATTAGCATATTCCGTTTCTACAAACAATGGCCCGTGTTCCTCTTTTTTCATGTCACCAACCGACCAGAACGAGGTGGCTAACCTAATATCTCTTATCAAGGAAGATAGTGCTCCTGGGATCGACGGTATCAGTGGTAGTCTAATAAAAATTCTGAAAAATCATATAGTGGAGCCTCTTACACATATTTTCAACCTTAGCCTGACTTCTGGTACCTTTCCAAATACGTGGAAAACTGCCGCCGTTTCACCCATTCACAAAAACGGTCCCAAAGAAGACCCTTCTAACTACCGCCCTATATCTTTACTGTGTATTCTGTCCAAGCTCTTAGAGAAAATTGTTAATAAAAGGCTAGTTGACTACCTAGAATCAAACAGACTACTTTCTTCGGTTCAATTTGGATTTAGACGTAATAAGTCAACAGTTGATGCAACAAAACACCTTACCAATAAAATTGTGAAAGTCTTGGATGGGGGACAGAAATGTATAGTGGTTTTCTTAGACTTATCAAAAGCCTTCGATACTGTCTCATCTTTAATACTGTTTAGAAAACTAGAAACACTAGGTATACGGGGTACAGCTCTCAGTTGGTTTAAAAGCTATTTAGAATTAAGGAGTCAAGTCACCAGAATAGAGTCATTTCAAAGTGATATTTGCCATATTGACTTCGGAGTCCCACAAGGGAGTATACTGGGTCCTACTCTATTCTTAACATACTTAAACTCGATCCAAAACGTTGATCTTGAGAGTGCGCAAATAGTTTGTTACGCAGATGACACCGCTATTATGTTTCATGGCCCAACTTGGAATGAAGCAAAGACTGCTGCGGAGAAGGGACTATCTAAGATGAAGGAATGGCTACAACAAAATTTACTAACTCTTAACACCCAGAAGACACAATTTATGTGCTTTTACAAAACAGCCATATCCAGGCCAGACTCTTTGTACTCCCTAACCATGCACAGCTGCAGAAATGGTGGAAGTGGAAGCCAACCTTGCGACTGCATACAAATCAACCGGACCAAAGAAATTAGATACTTGGGTCTCATTCTGGACGAACGTCTTACTTTCGAGGCCCACATAGGTAAAATCTCCAAACGAGTCAGGAGCCTCACCGGGGTCATGAAACTCCTCCGAAGTTCTGCTGACATACATATTATGAAGCAAGTCTATTATGCGCTGTGCCAATCCTTGCTTAACTATTGTATAGAGGTCTGGGGAGGGGCAGCTAAATCAGTGCTCATTCAGTTGGAGAGGGCGCAAAGAGCATTGCTGAAGACTATGTACCGCAAACCCATGACCCACCCTACGGAGGAATTATTCAAGCTAGCCGAAGTTCTCACGGTAAGACAGCTCTATTTCCAAAAAATATGCCTTACTATGCACAAAAATTTGGGTAAACCAACCGATTTGACTTTGCTTAAATCAAATCGGGTTCATCAATTTGTCATGCCTATCGTAAGTTCTAACTTAGCCAAACGCATCGGGAGTTTTGCATATGCTCACATTTACAATAAAGCAGTTAAGAAGTGTAGTATTAAAAAAGAAGACTCCTTAGTTATACTAAAATCTAAGTTGACGCGATGGTTAAGTTCTATGGATTACGAGAGTACAGAGTCAATAATAACAATTTAACAATTTAACATGATAAATTATACAACATTTACTAATAAACAATAATATCACAAAATTATATATATGCCTCAAAAATTTATGTAGGTCGTAGGTGTTTTCTTACCGTATTTATGAATATTTATAACACCCTCACTAACACACTAACAACGACTACGTTTTTATTTTATTTTTATTACTAATATTAAATTTGATTCTTTTATTTTTATATTATATATATGCACATGTAGGTATGTGTGTACCTTCTTCTTGTAGTGTTAATTTAATTTTATTGTTATTACTTATTTAAATTTGAAGCGCATACTCTATTACTTATTTAAATTTGAAGCGCATACTCTATTATAATAAGATATTTAATTGGTTTCCCAAGATACAGGCTGTGCCTAGTTTGGGAACCCCTGTTAATGGACAAAGCTGTATTTCTTTTAATAAATGTATTTTTACTTTTTACTTTTTACTTAACACAAAATGGTGTATTTGATTAAAGTTTAAACATTCCTTACCAAGAACGAAGCAAGCCGTGTAGACGCCTCCTCCAAAAGCGGGTTCAAGAAACTCAAACACCACAAACGTGGTATAGTTAGGAGCTAAAGCTCTAATTAATCCGAATATACCATTGGATACTGATGCAAACACTAAAGCAACGCGACGACCAAATCTGAAAGAAATTAAAAACCTATATTAGGAATATTTTTTGCACTTTTTCGTAAGGAGTGATCCAAATGCGTGTTTTTTAGTTTTCTTTATAACATAACATAACATAAACGTTCACGCCGAATATCCCCGAAGAGGTTGGCAGAGGTACTAATACTTCTGAACATCACGTGACTTTGTCACCTGGTGTTCAGAGTACCCACGTTTTGCATGGACAGTGTACTCACGTGATAGGGGGCAGGCCTATCGCCGTTTTGTACGAATACACTGTCACATGACTAAGTACAACTGAGCCATGTGGGTTTCCTCACGATGTTTTTCCTCACCGTTAATAACCATGATAAATTAACCACACATATGTCTATAAAAGACAAATTGGTGTAGGCCCGACTCGGGATTTGAACACTAGTCGCTTACACGTTAACCGGTGTTCTACCCATTGAGCTATCATGTCTTCTTTATAAGATAATCCTATAAAAATAATGTCATTGATTCTCGATAAGTGTACTAAGTTTGAATTAAATTAGTCCGTTTAAAGTAGCATATATGCTTACACACACACAGGTGAATAAGTGTATTAAAAACCAACTCATTTCTAGACGTTACAAAGACAAAATCCCTTCTTGTCGCTTTTCAGTAATAGATGATGTTCAACCTCCCAAATACATTGCCCAACAACCACTTAAAAAATCTCAATATTTTAATGGTCTCACGGTAGAAGATGATATTGTAATAATCTAAGAACAATACGGTTTCAATTTTCAATTATGAGATAACGATAAATAATTAATCAACATAAAATTGATCTTTCACACGATTATTAAGGCTATATAAGATGGAATATTAAACATTGTTTCTTAGAAATTAATACAGTTTGATCGTGAAAATATTCCATCTCCTTCTAATAATGCGTTAATGAGACTTTGTTGCCATTGCAAAATTAACTTTTCCTAACCTTGTGCCGATTTTACAAATATTTTAATTTGATTGAAATTTGATCAGTCGGCATTGTTTTATTCAATTGCTTGTATATCTTCTATACTATAATAAGACTGTACCGAGGTGAAAACTGTACATTAAAGAAAAAAATAATAAAACCGGTGGAATATGTTTGATTTTCGATACTAAAGCCAAATTTGCGCTTTTTGAAAAAAAAAATGTTTGTCTTTCTTTATGTATGTCATCACGTTAATTCTACCAGACGGATCTAGATCAAATTTGGTATGGATGTAGCTTATACACCTGGCCAACATATAGGTTATAATTTATCCCGGATTTCACAAGGGTTCCCACAGGAGCATAAAAAAACATAACTTTTATATGGTTCCCCATATTTAGACGATTATATTTTTCATCTAACGGCTTTATCAGACTCTCCATTAATAGTTTTATTTTAAAAATTAGGATTTCATCCATTTTCATCAGAATAAATGTCCATTTAATTGATTGTCAATAGTATGACTACTAGATATATAGGATATCAAAAATTTTAAACCCTGCACCAACGCCTTCGTGGCGTAGCGGTATACAGTACTAATCGAACGGAAGACCCAGGTTCGAATCCCTGAGGATCACAATCTTTTTGCGATTTTTGTGTAAGCTTAAAATAATAGGAAGCACTAATCCTTCTTTTTTACATTCAACCATGCGAATATGTATGAATAATGATAATTATCATTATTCATGTTTAATTATTATATATAATTGAAAGTATATTGTATGAATTTTGCGTATTCATTTGGTAGGTCTGAGAATATATTTATAACTTTTATTTTTTCAACTATTCTGAAACTAATATTCCCATAGATATGTTATAAGATAACATAAACGTTCACGCCGAATATCCCCGAGGGGGTTGGCAGAGGTACTAATACTTCTGAACATCACGTGACTTTGTCACCTGGTGTTCAGAGTACCCACGTTTTGCATGGACAGTGTACTCACGTGATGCAGGCAGGCACGGCAGGCATATCGCCGTTTTGTACGAATACACTGTCACATGACTAAGCACAACTCAGCCATGTGGGTTTCCTCACGATGTTTTCCCTCACCGTTAACAACCATGATAAATTAACCACACTTATGTCTTTAGAAAAGACGAATTGGTGTAGGCCTGACCCGGGATTTGAACACTAGTCGCTTGCACGTCAACCGGTGTTCTACCTACTGAGCTATCACGTCGTATATTATACTTACGCATAAATTAATATTCTGTTTAATCCTCAGAATGCATAGTTGGTAAATAATAGCACGTATCTCAATTTTAATTTAGTACCGCCATCTAAGACTCATTGGGTGCAATCTCTCACACATCACCAACGGTTAGAGTAAGGGGCAGCACCGAGCTGACACCGCAGCGCAAAACTGCTATCCATACTTAATAAAGATATTCTAATTTTTGAACGTAGAAACTTGGTACAAAATGGTTTCTTTCATGATTCTTATTAACAACTAAAAAGGTTTTTTGAAACTCACCCTAAGGGATTTAAATATAGTATATAGATTTTTGTCATTTCTGTATTTAGATATTTTAAACTTTTTGCGATTGACTGATATTACCACTACAAAAAGGAATCTATAAAATTCATCTATCAATCATTCATCATGAGTATACTAATTAATCCCAAAAAAGGGTAGCCACAGGTTAAGTTCTTTATCCACTTTTGGAAGTAGAATGGGAAAAAGGTAGCCAACTGCATCGAAGAAGAAGAAGAAGAAGAAGAAGAAATAATGTTTATTTGGTAATTAACACAAGACAATGACAGATATATATATACAAAAAAAGAAAAAAAAACATTACCAAAAAGGCCTTGACTCAGCACTCGCATCGCCCAATAATCACTTAAAAAATCTTCATCTCCTTCATCCTCAATGTTCTTTATATCTATTACAGCACCAGTGGGATTATAAATATATAAAAAAAAACAGAAGTTAAAATAGTGTTCTGGTTGTAAACCGGATGCAAAAAATGTAGTCCACGCGGACGTAGTCGCGGCTAGTCAGAAATAAGGATAGAGTAAGAAACGAAACGGTTCTACAGAGAATGCATAAAGATTTGGAGTTGCTGAAAATTATAAAGATTTGCAAGCTACAAAACATGGGCCACATAATACGCAATAAAAAATATGACTTAAGGAGGTCATATTTTTTATTAATCCTGCAGGGAAAAATACAAGGTCGCAGAAGACCGGGCCGTAGGGAAACCCACTGGCTTCAAAATCTGTCAGAATTGGTCAACTACATAGTTCCATTGAATTGTTCCGCACCGCAACATCACGGGCCAAAATGGCCATAATGGTAGCTGACCTTCGATAGGAGGTGGCATCCACAGAAGAAGAAGATCAGAAATATAGCCAAGGACTTTTTACAAAAATTAAAGCCTTATTCCATATCTTACACTACCTCACTGAAATGCTATAATACTGTTGCAAATTAAATTATATATATTAAGTATTTAAATAAAAATACATGTCATAATATTTATATGTATTATAAGTATTAATTTATTATATCATATGTATTTATATGTTTGTTAAAAGTATATAATTTTATAACTAGATGTAAATATGACTGGATTATTGTATTGTTTGTGTAGATTAACGCATAGTTATCAGTTTCACCATGTTTTTGGACATCTATCTCACATGACTATAATTTATTGACCTCTCCATTCAAAGGTTGTCTGAAAGAGATCGCTTTTAGTGATAAGACCGCCAATTGTACTTCTGTTATTAATTTGTATTTGTAAATGTTTCTCCATATATGATGTGCAATAAAGAGTTTTTCTATTTTATTCTATTCTTACATTCACTTTCGTGCTAAGCGGCTAATTATTGGCGTATGTGGAGATCCGATAAAAAAAATACAAGTACAAGTTATTTACAAGTAGCTTTATATTAGTTGATTTCAAATCACTGGTTTCGCATTTTTGGAAATGTAGCTTCAGTATTACATAAACGTTCATAAACGTTCACGCCGTTTATCCCCGAAGGGGTTGGCAGAGGTACTAATACTTCTGAACTCACTTGGCAGCGCCATCTAGTGTCCAGAGAAGGTACCCACGTTTTGCTTAGACAGTGTACTCACGTGATAGGGGGCAGGCCTATCGCCGTTTTGTACGAATACACTGTCACATGACAAAGTACAAGTTCAGTATTAGTATGATTTAAACGAAGTCTAGTATATCGGGGCAATACAATGTGGTTATTGATAGTCTCTCCCTACCCAACGAGAGCTAATAGCGTGAGAATATGTATGATGTATTTATGTATAGTAAGTAACCACAAGAATGCTAAAAATATCTCAAATGGAACGTGAGTACTCTACATCGTATACTTAAAGTAATTAATGAACCTTAAGGTCAAAAACAATGCCTTGTCTTGTGGCTAACCTGAGATGAGAACATGAATAACAATGTCGGGAAGTATAAAGGGGGCAGCTAGAGCCTTCAAATTTGAAGCAAATGCTGAGGATTTTTGCAAATTAAGTGGATAAAAGATGGTAGAATAAAGGATGGCTATGGATGAGTCTCCTGCCACATCGCCCATGAAAAAGTCCTCTTAAAAAGCCCCAAAACGCCACGATACCCCTTCTATACCCTTGGGAACTGGGACTTAAGGCTAATCTGAGACACTAAACCACAACATACATACACGCTAGGCTATAAATAAAAAAAAATGGTAGCCAGAGCCTCAGAATTAACAATTTATCATCCATTTTTGGAAGTAACTTCGGGAACGCATATGTAAGATGAACGTAAAAGGTAGCAAATAGTATCGTTTGTGATGGGTTTCCAGCCGCATCGCCCAAAAATTGCTTTAAAAGCTTCCTACCCGAAATGGGATGGAGCTATTATAAAATGACTCTGTAATATATGTGTAAAGTAAAATACACACATAAAAATATTAAGTCATCGAATACATACATATACTAACGACCATAAATCCCAAACAGGGGTAGCCAGAGCTTCAGAGCTAGAAACTCCTTTGCCACTTTTGGAAGTTTGATAGGGGACAAGATGGTAGAAATAAAGTATCGTTGGTGATGGGTCTCTTACCGTATAACCCAAAAACCACTTTAAAAAATCCCAAGCCCTTAGTCGCCTCTTACGACACCCGTGGGTAGAAAGGGGTAGTGACATTCTAAGCCGGCACTACACGGCCAATGAAACAATCATATATTATTATTTTCAACTTACTTATCTGACAATAGTCCGGTCAGCGGTATGGAAACGAAGAAGCCAGCATTGTGGACGGTACCCACGAGAGACCGCTTCCAGTCTTGGCAGCCCAGGTCAAACTGTAACCAATTATCATCATCGTCATCATCATAACATCTAAAATAATAATCGTTTAATAAGAGCATCTGTATGTCACTGACAGTAAATACTTTAAATATCTTACATACATATACTCACGGCTATAAATCCCTAGAAGGGGTAGCCAGAGCTAAGAAATTAAAAATTCCTCGGCCACTTTTGGAAAATTGAGTGGGGAAAAGATGGTAAAGTAAAGGTTGATGTCAATACCGTTAGTCGCCTCTTACGTACACCCATCGGTAGAAACGGGGTGGTGCTATTCTAAGCCG
Organism: Bedellia somnulentella; assembly: GCA_963576735.1. Lineage (NCBI taxonomy): Eukaryota > Metazoa > Arthropoda > Insecta > Lepidoptera > Bedelliidae > Bedellia > Bedellia somnulentella. The sequence continues at coordinate 3,505,761 of OY755182.1, read as the reverse complement.
ACACTACACGGCGTTTAAATATCTTGTTTTTCTTATATGCTTAAGATCATAAATTACATACCTACATATGCTCACGGCCATAAATCCCAAAAAGGGGAAACTAAAGCTTCAGAGTTGGAAACTCCTCAGCCACATTTGGAAGTTGATAGGTAATATAAAATATGTTAATAACGTGTGCTGTGTAGTGTCGGCTTAGAATAGCACTACCCCATTTCTTCCGGTGGGTGTACGTAAAAGGCGACTAACAGTATCGGGGCTTTTAAGGGATTTTTGGGCGATGCGGTTGGAGACCCATCACCAACAACCTTTATCTCACCATCTTTTCCCCACTCGACTTTCCAAAAGTGGCTTAGGAATTTTTAATTCCTCAGCTCTGGCTACCCCTTCTTGGGATTTATAGCCGTGAGTATATGTATGTATGTATGTATGTATGTTAATAACGTGTTAATATCATTCAAACTAATTCTATTCTATGATCTGTGTTAGAAGCTTCACTATTCTATCGAATCCTAAACGCGGAGGTCCGTAGAAGAACTTGGGTAAATGGTATAGTAAAACATTGTGCAACTCAAACACCAATGAGTATGAGACTTTGCATAGGGTGAATAAATTATGGTTTGTGTATTGTCTGCTTAGAATAGCACTCACACATATCTTCCAGTGGATGACGGACGTGGCGCATAAGGGACACCAAAGATACTTTACTATTGCCATCTTCTCCCCGATCAACTTCTTAAAAAGTTACATATTAGCATATAATGATGATTTAAATAATCAACGTAACTGCCTCCGCATTGTAAAGATTAAGAAAGACATTTATTCGCTGTACAGTAAAAAATAGAAACATTCCCGCAATTCGGTATGCAAAGTTTTACAAAAGTGGTGCTGATTACAAAACCATTTCGAGATATTATGTTTTTAAAACATATTCTCTTGAAATTAAATCAAACAAAGCTAAGGTAACCGTTATTTTATCCAAAAACCGTAACAGTATTTGACCTTCAGTGTTATTTCAAAGACATTTGTTTTTGCAGTTTTCTAATAAAATATCGGAAATAATAGGTTTCTTTAGTATAATATCGTAATACTTTCATTTGAAATCACAAATTCGTGATATGTTTTGCAATTAGCAACATAATTATCAATCATTTCGCTATATTTGCATGTCGCTACGTGATATTTTCGATTGATGACGTCATTAAGTACAAAAGTTGAACAATCTTTAAAAAAATATAACTTTACAATTACTCATTTTAAATGAAAAATATTCAAAACAGTTTTTTATTTTCGTGTTTGCTATCGAATAAAAATATTTAATAAATACAAAAAAAAAACTTTGCATAGGTACCGAATTAAATTGGAAAAAAAAGCATGACAAAATAATAATAATTGAAAAAACAATGTAGAAATAAAGGCCCATGCACAGCCAAACTCAAGCTTGATTCATAAAGTCGACTAATTAATGAACTATGCTATATTATAATTAACTTGGAATAACAATACTTATTATGTTGCCGTTATTAATAACCATAATGGAATCTTTATTCAATGTAATAGCAAAAGTGTAAATGTGATTCAATATGACTTCATTGGCAAACAAATATTACTTTTTATTTAAAAGTAACGATATTGACACCCGTGATAGCTCAGTGGGTATAACACCGCTTATCGTGCAGACGATACATATACTCACGGCTATATTTCCCTAGAAGGGGTAGCCAAGTAGGAATTATAAATTCCTCAGCCTTTTTGGAAGTTGAGTAGGGAAAAGATGTTAAAAATAAAGGTTTTGGTGATGGGTCTCCAACCGCATCGCCCAAAAATCCAATAAAAAGCTCCAATACCCTTAGTCGCCTCTTAAGACACCCGTGGGTAGAAAAGGGTAGCGACATTCTAAACCGGCACTACACGGCATGCAGACGATGAGGGTTCGAATCCCGGGTCAGGCTACACTAATTTATTTTTTCTTAAAGACATATGTGTGGTTAATTTATCATGGTTGTAAACGGAGGGGAAAAGCATCGGAGGAAACCCACATCGCGAAGTTTTACTTTGTCATGTGACAGTGTATTCGCACAAAACTGCGATAGGCCTTCCCCCTATCACGTGAGTACACTGTCCAAGTAAAACTTGGGGTAGTCTGAACATCTAGTTGACAATGTCAGGTGATGTTCCGAAGTAATAGTACCTCTGCCATACCTTCGGGGAAATGCGGCGTGAAATTGGGGAAAAAAGTGGGGAAAAGATGGTAAAGTAAAGGTTGTTGGTGATGGGTCTCCAACCGCATCGCCCAAAAATCCCTTAAACGCCCCAATGCCGTTAGTCGCCTCTTACGTACAACCACCGGAAGAAATGGGGTAGTGCTATTCTTAGCCGACACTACACAGCAAATCTAATCATTCGTAACTATTTTAAAAAATGGGGTGATTAATGCATAACTTCTAGCTATATTGTAATTTTTCGTATGTTAATGTCTTCTCTATATTTCAAACCAGTAAATGCGGAGAAATTCTCTGGTAAAAGCAAGCTACTTCATAAATATTTGATTAACAAGTCTACTATCGTAATTAATAGTAAGACAAAATGTCTGGAGACATACACCAACCATACGTTACGCCTTTTTGAGATTTATAGTCGTGATAGATTTATAGTATAATAAATAAAGTAGCCCTCGTTCCATAAAAAAAAAACCCATTGGTTACGTAATGATAAAAACATGTGGAAATATGTCATATCTTATATTCATAATATGACCTCAAAAACAAGTCATGTATGGTTAAATCCCAACCAACAATCATAAAACAATAGTTTGTGGTCAGCCTACGATGATGCAAATATGAATTAAAACAACACACAAACTCGTCATCTTATGGGATGACATACATACATACATACATATACTTACGGCTATAAATCCCTAGAAGGAGTAGCCAGAGCTAAGGAATGAGAAATTCCTCAGATACTTTTGGAAGTTGTGTGGGGATATAGATGTTAAAATAAAGGTTGTTGGTGATGGGTCTCCAACCGCATCGCCCAAAAATCCCTTAAAAGCCCCAATACCGTTAGTCGCCTCTTCCGTACACCCACCGGAAGAAATGGGGTAGTGCTATTCTAAGCCTTCACTACACAGCAACTTGTGACCTTATGTAGGTATATACATATTAGATGCAGAAAATGCATATATAATCGCCGATTACAATACTGCTAGGAAGTTGTTAATCTCAAACTGTCACGTGCGTTTAAATGACATGTGTCTATTGTTATTAAAACATTTAAAAACATTATCGAGATGGAATTCAGTTGATAAACGGAAAACATTAGTCTGATGTAGCAATTATATGCATTTGTTGGTTTGTTCAATTACATTCACATATGTTTTGTAATGGAATGAATTACATGATTGCCTGTCTGCGTGGTGGACTATGGCCTATGACTATGGACTATGGCCAAATGATCCTACTCAGGGTCGACTCGAAGCCCTCGATGGAGATATATAGCCTGCTATCGTGGTTGGCGTAATGTTACTTTCTTATATAAACTCAACTTAACTTTCTCGCCATATATCCCCAAAGAGGTGTTGTGCTGGTTTACAATGTCACTACCCCTTTCTACCCAAGGGTGTCGTAGGAGGTGACTAAGGGTATTAGGGCTTTTTAAGTGATTGTTGAGCGATGCGGTAGGAGACCCATTACCAACAACTTTTATATTAAAATGTTTTCCTCAGTCAAATTCTTAAAGTAGCTCAGATATTTCTTATTCCGAAGCTCTGGCTACCCCTTCTAGGGATATAGCCGTGAGTATATGTATATGTATGGTAGGCAGATTTACTTAAACTCCAAAACTTCACGTGTCATAACGTTCTCATGACAATCAGTGTTCAGGTGTGCCCACAACTCTTTTGGACCATGCATTCACTTTCAACCAACCACAGATAAAACTGTTTGTATATGACCTTTCAAATAATGGTAACATTATTATGATATTCGTATCGTGCCATCAGTAATTTTCAAATTATATAACAATTTAGTTGTTGGAATACACATGTTTTATTCCAAATGACATTGGTTTGCATTTGTTAACCTGTATGCTTGGATTCACGTGATAGGCCTATCATCGCTTTGTACGAATACACTGTCATGTGACTAAGCTCAAGTCTTTCAAGTGGAGTCTACCACTTTGTAGCCACCTTAGTAAATGAGGAAGGCGCTGAATAATGAATGCTAATTTCAATCAATGTAAGCATTACATGTTTGCTTATTTTTTTAAAGAGATGTAATAGAATGGAGAACTCGTTATTGCACATCACAGTTAATTTTTCACACAAATTATGTTCTTAAATAGAAGTACATATAAATATGTATGCCTGATCCAGTAAGTGACCCTTAGACTCTTTCGTTTAGTCGAAATTTTTCTTTCCTTTAATAACATATTTTATTTATGAGTAATAATCCCCACATGAGGAGTTCATGTCAAAAACATTAAATTATGTGATAGTTAGGCGTTTCCAACATTTGCATTCTATCTGAAAAGGTAGACAAGTGGCCGTCCGAATTAGTTAAAATTCGGAGGTTGGAAACGCAAACACTACTTGAACGTGTAAAAAAGAAACAAAGGATAGAGAAATTTCGCGCTGGATGCCAACTGACACTGTAGCTCAGTTGGCAGAGCGACGGGGGCGTATACCCGAAGGTCGCGGGTTCGAACCCCGCCAGTGTCGAAATTTTTCTTTCCTTTAATAACATCTTTTATTTATGAGTAATAATCCCCACATGAGGAGTTCATGTCAAAAACATTAAATTATGTGATAGTTAGGCGTTTCCAACATTTGCATTCTATCTGAAAAGGTAGACAAGTGGCCGTCCGAATTAGTTAAAATTCGGAGGTAGGAAACGCAAACACTACTTGAACGTGTAAAAAAGAAACAAAGGATAGAGAAATTTCGCGCTGGATGCCAACTGACACTGTAGCTCAGTTGGCAGAGCGACGGGGGCGTATACCCGAAGGTCGCGGGTTCGAACCCCGCCAGTGTCGAAATTTTTCTTTCCTTTAATAACATCTTTTATTTATGAGTAATAATCCCCACATGAGGAGTTCATGTCAAAAACATTAAATGATGTTTTCCCTCACCGTTAACAACCATGATAAATTAACCACACATATGTCTTTAGAAAAGACAAATTGGTGTAGGCCCGACCCAGGATTTGAACACTAGTCGTTTGCACGATAACCGAGTGTTCTACCCACTGGGCTATCACGGTTGCAGACATAATGGAACATTTACATAGTGTCATAAATTGTTATCTTATTCTAACCGACAGATTAAAGATAGAATAACGCTCGTGCTTGGCCTCCTGAGAGAGGCTAGCTAAATGAACCAATTCTATTGGTTCTTGAGAAATACACTTTTCTCACACGTCTGGTGAAACTGCATCCTTGGGGAAGCTTAAAAAACAAAGCGTTTAAAATCTAATAAGATTTAAATATCCACAACATATACATATTATATACATATACCCACGGCTATAAATCCCTAGAAGAGGTAGCCAGAGCTAAGGAATTAGGAATTTTTTAGCCACTTTTGGAAAGTTGTGTGGGAAAAAGATGGTAAAATAAAGGCTATTGGGGATGGGTCTCCAACCGCATCGCCCGAAAATAAAAGCCCCAATACCGTTAGTCGCCTCTTACGTACACCCACCGGAAGAAATGGGGTAGTGCTATTCTAAGCCGGCACTACACAGCAAAATGTTTTTTATTTAAAAATAAATAATGTCAGAGAACATATATAACAAAAACTACAGTTTTGAAAATTCCCTGTTAAATAGGTGTGTCACCTTACTTGAGTTTAATAAAATGTGAAAATATCTTTTAAAATTAACAAAATTAGTTAGTTAGCTTACTTTCCTTTACTTCCGGTGGGTGGGAGAGGAAACGTCTACAGTCCGTTCACAGTTATTTTACCTCTAGCCTTTAGTATTTTTTTCTGTCGCTACTCTGAATCCTTATGAAGAAGAAGAAGAAGAAGAAAAAATTTTTATTCAAAGAGTAAGAACACACTTACAAAGTACTTATGACCTAAACATGATATAAATTTTAAAAAAAACACTACACTTAACACAAATACACTTACATCTTTAACAATATTTTTTAACAAAATTACATCACACGCAATATGTTCTGTTCTTACTAAAGAAATGGTCACTGGCTCAGGATATTTCTACCAGTACTGGGTACTAGTAGCACTGATTTTCAGCCAGTGCCTAAATAATAATAAAAAACACAAACAAACAACAAGAGGGTAGCCGATAAACTAAAATATATTTATAAAATACATTTTAAGGTAACATTGCATTTTTACAAACCACACCATTAAAAACAACAAAAACAACATGCCTACAATGAAATCTTCACAAAATAACTACAACGATGGTATAAAAATCACAGCCAAATGATAAATAGAAAAATAACACAATAACACTTTATAAATATGTACGATAAGATTATACATAAATATTTTACATAAATAATAAGTATATTATTCTTACATAACTATATAAAATACAACCTTAAACCAATTTAACATATATTTTGATACCCTCACTTCGAGATACAGGAGGTAGATAAGTGGGTTTAGCAACAAGGCTAGAAGAGGTAGCGCTGGAGAGAGATCTTTGTAAGCTCAATAAATAAGTTTTGAACAAACGCCCAAAACTTTTCTTCCTGGAGGAATCACGGATTGGCGGAGGGAGATCGTTCCAACACTTGGATGCAGCAAACCTAAAACTACCCCGAAAAGCAGCTAGTTTATGTTTGGGAAGATGAGTCCGAATTTTGTACAAATGAGGTTGATTGGACCACTTTAGTTTATTGTACAGATATGAATGATTTTCGGTTTGTATGATACCAAACATCATTGTAGCTAGATGTAAATGTCTTCGAGCCGTTAAATTTAATAAGCTTGCTGCATTCAAATATGGTGAGACGTGGGATCGTGGAGGAATACGGAAATAAAAACGTGCGCATGCGTTCTGAACCCGTTGGATAAGTCTTTTAGTCCGACCAAGAATGCATCCACCATAGACAACATCACAATAGTTTAGTCGAGACAATATAAGTGATTCACAAAGCTGAATCCGCAAATTCTGGCTCAAGTAATCCCGAATATTGTACAGAACTTTGAGTCTATAGAAACAATTGCTTACTACTCGCAGGACATGGTTTTCGAATTTTAATTCCCCGTCCATGAGTAAGCCCAGATTCATTGCTTCCTCAACTCTGACTATTGCTCTACCCATAATAGATACATCGTGGTCAGCAAGACATTTTAACGTACTACAGATTTGATGCTTTGTCCCTAATACCATGTACTTAGACTTTGTTGGGTTCAGTACCAAACAATGTTTTTCCGCCCATAAAGCAATCCGGTTTAGGTCTGCGTTCAATCTTTGCACAGTTGATGCTGTAAACGTAGGATGGTTTGAGGTATACAATTGTAAATCATCAGCGTAAATATGGTAGTCACAGTTTTGTATTGAAGATATAATATCAGCGCAATATAAAATAAATAGTAGAGGACCTAAAATTGATCCCTGAGGGACACCTCTACACAACTGCCGCAAAGGAGACCAACTAGTAGTTCCATCTTTATTGCGTAAACCAACCAACTGTCCCCGTTTAGAAAGGTAACTGTCAAACCATTTTTTATCTTAGCGGTATTGTATACCTTACAATAATATCGAAAGCAGTATAAAAAGCAAAGAGCACCACGGAGCACTAGACACACTTCACAGCAAGTAATAATGGTAAAATAAATGTAAACGGCGGCCCCCTGATTATGTATCTTTAGCGACCGTCGATTGTGTCGCAAGTTGCACTATTATCGCTGTCAATGTCAAAAAAAAAAATGCAATTTGACAGTTTTGACAGCGACAATATTGCAACTTGCGACACAATCGTGTTTGCAAAAGATACGTAATCAGGGTGCCGACTGTAAGGGTGTGGGGCTTTTTAAATGGTTGTTGGATGATGTAGCCGGAGACCCATCATCAAACATATAACCATAAGAACAAAGTTTGGGCCCTAAATAATTGTTTCATCAGATTTTTAAAAACACAATGTGATTATAATAATATATAAAGGTTATAATATTAAGCATTCACCTCATGCAAAGCCTGCTAATCAGTATATTCCTCCACTCTGTATTAAATTAGGATTTAGGTATCTTAGTAAAGGCGATGGATTACTATCGAAATGGATCTGTAATTAAAAGGAAAATTACTCAAAATAAGCAATGCTAATAAGAAATAACTAAGAATTTATATGGAAAAGGTATTTTTTGTTGGAATTTAAATTAGAGATATAAAAAGATTTCATAAGTGAAGCTAAAGTAAAATACTAAGAGAAAAATAGCTCGGCCATGATTTAGTTACATGGTTTTTGGTAGCCATAAAAAACAATAAAATCACAATCTCCTATGTATATGTATAAAGCATGTTTGTGATATTTTAATTTTATATACCAATCTATATTATATAAAATTAGTATTTTTTGTCATGTTTACATATTTTTCATTCTTTATTCTCTGTCTGATATCAATGTAAGTTATTTATTCTGATCTCAGTTTTATATGAAACAATTTCTTTTTGCACAGGTGTCAACTAGAGGTTGTGCAACCTGGGAGCAAAACCACGCTTTATTTTTGTAAAGTTTAAATAATGCCGAATGATTCCAGAGGAAAGAGAAGGAAAAGACAAAAGATATATATATATATATATATATATATATAATTCTCTAAGGATCTCTACATAAATCATAGATACCTGAAAGAGTTATTTAGATATTAAAAATTATCAAGACAAACTTTTTAGTATCAAGTGATATTTATTACATACATACATACATACATATACTCACGGCTATATTTCCCTAGCAGGGGTAGCCAGAACTAAAGAATCGTAAATTCCTCAGCCACTTTTGGAAGTTGAGTGGGGAAAAGATGGTAAAAATAAAGGTTTTTGGTGATGGGTCTCCAACCGCATCGCCCAAAAATCCAAAAAAAAACCCTAATCCCTTAGTCGCCTCTACCGACACCCGTGGGTAAAAAGGGGTAGCGACATTCTAAGCCGGCACACACGGCAATCTTTATTACAAATTGTGAATTCTTCAGATATTGGTTTTAGAACTTATTATCTTTTAACTGAATGTGCCTTTCAATTCTAATTTTGTAACAAGCATTGATGAAGTAACAGAGGTAAGAAGGTCGCTGCACGTGAAGAGAGGTTATATCATCTTAGATCATCCCTGTGTACATATCTTCGCGATGCTATGAAACGAACCGAAAGAAACGGCATGTTATAAAGTTGAGAGATAGAGAGTGGGATGTAGCCATTAATAATATGACGTATGAGATCATGTTTATAAAATCTGAAAATTTTTAACACTCAGCCGGATTGAAAAGCCTGAAATTTAAACCTGAAAATAGTTTTCTTTTTAAATATTTTTCGCCCAACTTTGCAAACTAACCTCCTTGACAATCGAATGTTGTTCCAAATAGACGTAGCTGTCACACTCGATGACGTTTGAAGTGTCAAAATGATGCGGATAGCACGTTCCGTTCGTTGTGTTTGTGTATGGCGCGTAACGAACGCATTTGAGCACGCTCCCATCCGCGGATCTCGGAATCGTGTAGTTGATTGTGTTCTCATCATTGTCGCACTCCGGAATTGAACAACTGGAACAAAAAAAGGTCGATGGATAATGCGAAAAGGTCGAATATCAAGGTTTTTGTGGAACTGAAATTCTATGGTTTTGAGAGCGATTTGAAATTCGAATACGATGATGGGTTGTTTTTTTCTCCGCTGTTGATGCGTGAATATATCCTTCTTACCTCACAATACCCTATAATAACAACACTTCCGCCATATACACACATATACTCACGGCCATAAATCCCATAAAGGGGTAGCTAGAGCTTTAGAGCCAGAAACTTCTCAGCCACATTCGGACCTTGATAGGGAACCAGATGCTAGAAATAAAGAATTGTTGGTGATGGGTATTCAACCGCATCGCCAAAAAATCACTTATAAAAGCTTTGTACCCTTAGTCGCGTCTTACAACACCCGTGGGTAGAAAGGGGTAGTGATATTCTAAGCCGTGCCGGCATCTTTCAATATAACATCTATAACAAAGCAATATTCATTGGTAAGTTACATCGGAGTAATACAATAACAATACTTTGGTTTTGATAGCAGACTTTTAATATACGCACATACTCACCGCTTTAAATCCCAAGAAGGGGTAGCCAGAGCTAAGGAATCAGAAATTCCTCAGCCACTTTTGGAAGTTGCATGGGGAAAAGATGGTAAAATAAAGTTTGTTGGTGATGGGTCTCCAACCGCATCGCCCAAAAAATCCTTAAAAGCCCCAATACCGTTAGTCGCCTCTTACGTACACCCACCGGAAGAAATGAGGTAGTGCTATTCTAAACCGACACTACACAGCAACCTATACGTTAACATTTATTTACTCTGGGTTCGTAACACGCTTTGTGTGGAGAATTCTTCATGAAACTTTTCAACACTAAACATGAAGATTACTATAAAATTATCATACTGCATATACAATGTATACTTATACTCACGCCGTTAGTTCCCATTGCGATAGGCAGAGACTATCGATCGCCACTTTGTACGATCCTGGAAAACCTCTAGAGAATCGTTTACATTCATCTATATTTTTATACATGTTCTTTTATTCTTTACACTTCGAATCTACCTTTTTAAGAACATTATTTATTTGGTCTAAATGAATCCTTCGTGGTCTTTCTCTACTTACATCACTTTCCATGTTCTACTCTATAAATCTCTTTCAACAATTTACAATCATCCATCCTCTCTATGTGCCCAAACCACCTTAACATTCCTTTTTCAATCTTTTTGACTACACCATCTTTCACACCACACCTTTCACGGATCACGTCATTTCTCTCTCAATCACTTAACCCTACGTCACAACTTGTTTGAGGGACCTCATCTCTACTGCATTCACTCTGCTCTCATGCTTCTTCGCCCACACCCAACCTTCACTGCCATACATAAACGTAGGAACTAGAACAGTGTCATGCATTGACATTCGGGCCTTTTCGGACTCCGACTGGCTAGACATAAGGCATTCAGTGCTCCATTCATCGTATCACCCTTCGATGAGTCAACTTGTTTATTATAATTATAACATTTAACATATTCGTGAACATTGATTCACTGAGGACATCAAAACAATAGAGCATCTATTATGTCAAGTTAACTGTCAGTCAAGGTCTTAAAAGTAAGGTGGGAAATAAACCATTGACTCGTGGTAAAAAAAACATAAAATATGACATACATTTTAAAGTGAGGTTTTCAACTTTAAGCAAATTGGTGATAGAGCCAATATGAATGGTAATGTCGATCCCGGAGGATTCATTTAGCTCAATAGAGAATAGGTCCTTAAAAAGGCAGGCGTCTGAAAGGTGAAAAATGAAAGGTTAGGGTATGCATGAAAGATTAGTGACTGTAAATAAAAAGCACGAGAGGTTTGCTATGATCATATAAAATGGTCATCTATACTGTCTAGCCCAATCGGAACGAATAGCTTTAACATGTATGATTAAAAGTTACAGAATTGTCACTTTTATTTTTTTTAAATAAATTTATTTATATACTGGGACTCAACTCTTAAATGTTCACCGCATATCACCGAAGGGGACGCAGAGGTACTGCTCGTAATACTTCCAAACATCATGTTACATTGTAACCTTGTTTTGTCAGAATACACTGTCACATGACTAACTACAATAAGCCATTTCTGCATCAAAGGCAGGTGACCCACTGACTCAATCCCAATCTTCTACCCAATCTTTATATTGAAAAGACTATATTTGGATCTATTGAATATACTTGAGAAAAAAAAACAACTGCATTAAATTCAATTATTCTCGAGCGCATGAAACTAACTGAATTGCACAAAATAAAGATAATACAATCTTGGTAATATAAAGAGTGCAGCTTCAGACGCCACGAGGAATGGTTTTGAACTCTGAACTAAACCTCAGTATCTATACATCAAAGTTTTACAATATTTAATAGACTTGCAACGAATAGTATATTCGGCAGTATACCGAATACCGAATATTCGGCGAGCCCCCTGACCGAATAGCCGAATATTAGGTAAAAGTATTCGGCTGGATTTTAGCGCCAAAACTTGTACATATTGATCAAGATTGCAGCAAAATATTTGTCGGCGCCAGGAAGTAGTGTTTAATCAGAGCGCCTTTTCTCTGAAGCTGGGATGGTCTACGAGAAAAAAAGAAGTAAACTACTTCCTAACTAGGTTGGCATGGGACCGTCAGATGCCAATAAAAGGAGCGAAGCGAGCAATTGCCTGATTCTCAGATATTACTTATCGTTGAACGATTTATTCTACAAATATCTCAACACGCGTTGCTATGCAATTTGTTATGATTCCTTGAATATACTTGTTGGTTTACATAAGCGCGTGATTGATTCTACACAAAACTGCAATGTAGTTACATTCCCGATTTTGGAAAACTTAAATTGTTTACAATTTTCTTTTTTTAAAAAACATATCTAAATAGCTAAATACCTATTTTCTTTGAAAAAAAAATGTTAAAAAATTTTTGGGAAAAATGTTCTAGAACTCGAGTATTAGCGTTCAAAAGTTCGAAAAATTACCAACTGTCGGAGCGAAACGGACGTGACTTTGGGACGATCGAATATGAAAAAACTAGATGAAAACTCAGCTTCACTCGGGTGAAATTTGGCATATAATACACATCTAGGTACAAAATATAGGTAGATCGCCGTGTAGTGTCGGTTTAGAATAGCACTACCCCGTTTCTACCGATCGATGGGTGTACGTAAGAGGCGACTAACGGTATTGGGGCTTTCAAGGGATTTTTGGGCGATGCGTTTAAAGACCCATTACCAACAACCTTCACTTCACGATCTTTTCCCCACTTAATTTTCCAAAAGTGCCTGAGGAATTTCTAAATCCTTAGCTCTGGCTACCCCTTCTAGGGATTTAAAGCAGTGAGTATACTTTTGTAGTCATCTGTTCTCAAGGAATATTTAAGGTAAGCAAGGCATAGATTCGTCTAGATTCGTTCATTGATTTTATCTATTAATTATTATTTTAGATACTCTTTTCTTCAGTCAGCACAAGCTGCCTAGGTAGACGGCAACATGGTACCCCATGGTAGCTCTTACTGCGCGCGGCCTAAGGGGGCCTATCGAACAATAAGGGGTATCCTAGCGTATGGCTAATACCGACATCTATACTTATAATAAATCTGTAGAGAGGTCAATTCTGTACATGAAATATATTTTCAAAATAACCATCAGGTGGTGATTAGGGATCGATACTGATGCCAAAAATGCAATCAGTAAAATTTTTGTCTGTCTGTCTGTCTGTCTGTCTGTCTGTCTGTCTGTCTGTCTGTCTGTCTGTCTGTCTGTCGGTTTGTATGTTCCTTATGGAAACAAAAACTACTCGACGGATTTTAACGAAACTTGGTACAATTATTTTTAATACACCTGCGCAGGTTTTTGTATACTTTCCAGCAGAGTAGTAAAGGGGAAATTTGGGAAATTTTGGGAAAACGGGAGAAGTTACTCCATTTTTTAAGCTTCCGTTGCGTGTGCAGCCTCAATGGTTAAACTTACATAGAAATCATGTGTGACGGAAATATTCTTCAAAAAATTATCTAAAAAAAAATCATCAGCAGTTTATGTCTATCTTTTACGGTTGACTCACAATAACACGTGTAATTCCTGATAGCTTAGTAGTTCGGATCATTCTGATTATATTTGTTTACTCTTACGTTTGTAAACGTCTCACTCATCCCAAATTCAAAAAAGGTAATATTATTACCTATTCAATAAAAAAAGAATCATAGAAATCGGTAGACAAACACCGAAATTATTCATAAAATAATCCATCGCGCCCGTGATCAAAACCAAATCTTTACTAATTTATTTGATAAATTGAAAACATTGTGCTGAATTTCACAATGCTTGAGCAGTGACTGAAGAAAGAAACCTCAGATATTTAAAAAAACAACGCTACCCGTGCGAAGCTGGGACGATCCACTAGTACATACTAAATTTGCCATCGTTACAAAGAGCCCTTCGCTGCATCCTCTTGCCAGAATTGTGACAATATTTACCAAATGCAAGGAGAAACAACAAACAAATACACGACCAATGAAAGATTTTATGAAATACTTCGACTACTTCAATACGATTTTCGGCATAATGAGTACAATCAGAACAAATTAATACAAATAGATACGCAGAAACTGTCAGTCATTATCATTACTGACTGGAATAGATATAAGTCATGAATTCGAACAAACGTGTTCTAAGTTCCTGCTTGCGTAATTGCTAGGCTTATTGTAGTTTGGAAGTCTGCACTACAATTTGGTGATGCACTACAGCGGATACAAAAGTGGCAAAAACAATATTATCGAGAAAGGTCAACGACTGAAGTATATAGTATCTATAATAATAATTTCGTTAAGGAGTATGGTAGACTCAATCGAAACCTCCTTGTTCTTTGCGAAACGATTGAAAAACATTATGAAACGGAACGTTTATGTCATCGGGTGACAGTCAATATGGCGACTAAGATTTGTTTGTCAGGAATCAGCACCATTAAAATTTAGCAAAATACTCGACAATCCGAATTTTGCGGATAGATGTTGTCGACTCGAAATCATTATTTTTTTATGTATTATTATTCAGGTAAGGTTTCGATCGAGTCTACCGTACCCCGTGACGAAATTATTAATATAGATTATATTTTCAAGCGCTGGCATTGTTTACGTAATTTTTCCATATACTAACATTATATTTTTTTTATGGTGATTATTCCTCCGATTTTTATCAAAATTGACATAAACCATCTAGACATAGTTCTTGACCACCGTGCAAAATTTCAGGGTTCTGAGTTGATCCGTTTGGGAGGAGTACGATCACAACGAAATGCAAAAGTCGGGGGTAAATGGAGCTTCGCTCGCTACGCTCGCTTCGCTCCAAAAATGCTGAAAAATTAGTCTTTCTGCACCATAACCTTCCCCTTGTAAATTTTGATTATGAAAATAATTCAGATGCATAAAAAAATTCTTAACTTTTTGAATGCAGAAGATGATTAAATTCTGTACCTGTTTGATGTACCAATGACTACTTAATAAACGATTATAGAAGAAATGAGAACCTTACCCTTCTAAATTTTGATGACGACAATAATTCAAATACATAGAATCCTTAACTTTTCTAATTCAGAAGATGATTATGTACCTGTGTTATGTACCAATGACTACTTAAATGATTGTAAGAGAAATGCAAATATCAATATAATATATATATATATATATATATTATATGTTTTTTTTTTATTTTACCAATTATCTCCCTGTAACATAATATATTACTTAAGTATTCGGTATTTGGCCGAATAATATGTAGATATTCGGCATTGGGTCGAATATAATAAAAGCAGCCGAATAGGCCGAATACCGAATAGTAACCGAATATTCGTTGCAAGTTTTAATCTTTACTTTATTACAAACTAATATTTAAACTGTAAAATTTTTGTGATTACTATATTAAACCTTGTAATTTAATGATTGATTTGATGAATGTAAAATAATGCAGTCTTAATTATAATATAATATCATAATTAGAATTTAAATAGTTTAAATAGTTCTATATTTTTACCATTTTATTCACGAATCCTACAACTGCTCACTATTCTCACATATGCTATGATTGCAAAAATCCTTATGATGGAATTTTCCTTCTCCATATTTCTGGTATTCTGAAAAATATCAACTGGAAGCCCTGCACGAGCACTATTTTATCGCCATGAAATGTTAGAATGAGATGACAGTATACGATACTAAATAAGTGCGAAAGGGATAGCTATTTTACACCACGCGATATCTAGTAAAAAGGTCGCTAAAAAGGTTAAACGATTTTTCCTCACAGCCCATATATGTCCCCTCCAAGGGGCTCGAGCCTACCCTATAAGGCGATTTGGCCATAATCCACCGCACTGGCCAATTGCGGGTTGGCAGACTAACGACAGGAACCGACGGCTTAACGTGCCCTCCAAAGCACATAATCATCTTAATTTTTGGATAATCAGGAGATCGAACCCGAGACTTCCGCACTTAAAACCAAGCTCTTAACCGCGACACCACGGAGGCAGTCGACGTAAACGATTTACTAGTTTTAAATACGCTAAATCATATAAAGCTTGTTTGTTAAACAATAATTAAACAGGCTTTAACTTATTAGCTCCTATTATATAAATGCTTGTCGACATATTTCGACCTGTTTTATATTATTAAAAGATCCAGTTTGGTTTAATTTACTTTAGTTTAGACGTTATTAAGCATTTGATGAAGGGGAATGCATTTGCGATGCGATACAGAAATTCTCTGAGCTATGAGTTCCAAAAAGAAGTGAGCAGAGCTTCAGAATCAGAACATCATCAGACATTTTTGGAATTAGAGTGGAGAATGGATCGTAAAATATGGTTCGCGATTCACTTTCAGCCACATCGCCTGAGAATATAGAGTCGGAAACATTGGGATTTCTGTATACAAATGGTGCCGTGAGAAAGATGATAATTTATTATCATTTATTTTTGGCACATAGTGAGGACAGATAAAAGTAAATTGACGAAATATGGTTGTCGTAGGCATTTAGTTCATGCATACATACATATAATTACGACTAGAAATTATTATTATATTTTAAAGGGTATGCAGAGTCTTAGATTTAACAATTTCTGAACCACTTTTGGAGGTAACACGGGGAAAATTATTGTTTAAATAAAGTTGGTGATGGTTCTCCAGCTGTACAGACATACATACATATACTCACGGCTATGAATCCCTAAAAGGGGTAGCCAGAGCTGAGAAATTATAAATTTCTCAGCCACTTTTGGAAGTTGAGTGGGGAAAAGATGGTAGAATAAAGGTTGTTGGTGATGGGTCTCCAACCGCATCGCCCAAAAATCCATTAAAAAGACCCAATACCGTTAGTCGCCTCTTACGTACACCCACCGGAAGAAATGGGGTAGTGCTATTCTAAGCCGACACTACACAGCTCCAGCTGTATCGACCAATAATCAATTAAATAGCCCCGTACCCTTTGTCACCTCTGACGCCACCCGCGGGAAGCAATGGGTATAATAGTTCAACCAGGAAAAGTTTATAAGGCATTGGAATGTAAATCAGTAATCGATAAAAAGGGATTTCACGCCTCTATAAATGAAAGATGGTTAAAAAAATAATTTTTAACAAAAAGAAAACCGACTTCATAGTTGGAAAAACAACCGAAAATAAACAATCTAGTACTAAAAAGTACGAAATAAGTTTTTTAATTGAATATGAGTTCTGTGATTAATACCTTAGCAATTTCTTTATTCCACATGCGTCAGTTCAAGCTACCTAAATCTTAAAATTCTCTTAAATTAATTTGTGAGCCGGTGCCAGCCTCGATGATAATTGATAATAAGAAGTGTGTATTTCGCGCTTCATATATGTGAAATGTAGGGTACCTTGTAGTTGTAGGGTAAATTGATTTTTGTACGTATTACCATTTAAAACGTTAGGCGATAGATATATATTGTTTAGATTGTAATAATCAGAGATAGATAGTAGGGTGAATTTACTTTTGTTTGACTGGCACCGACTCAAAAAATAATTTAAGAGAATTGTAATATTTAGGTAGGTTGAACTGACGCATGTGGAATAAAGAAATTGCTAAGGTATTAATCACAGAACTCATATTCAATTAAAAAACTTATTTCGTACTTTTTAGTACTAGATTGTTTATTTTCGGTTGTTTTTCCAACTATGAAGTCGGTTTTCTTTTTGTTAAAAATTATTTTATTTTACGAGTTTTAGAGATGGGTAGACCTGGCAAAGATGCCTCTCAGATAAGGAAACGACGGTTACTGTATTATTTTTCGTATTTCCGGTATTTCTATTATAGTACGACATTAATTAGGCTCAACCATATATAACCTTACATTGTTCTTAAAATCCTTCGAAAGGCGATGGTCTACAATTCTACATCTGAAGAAAGACTCAAACGTTCACGCTGAATATCCCTGAAGGGGTTAGCAGAGGTAGTAATACTTCTGAATATCACGTGACATTGTCACCTGTTGTTCAGAGTACCCACGATTTCCTTAGGCAGTGTTCTCACGTTATACAGGGCAGACCTATCGGCGTTTTGAACAAATACACTGTCACATGATTGTGAGTTTCGACAGTCCCCTCGATTTCCTGGGATGCCATCATCAGATCCTGGTCTCATGGTACTTTCTCAGTAACAATAACATAACAAAAGAAATGTTTATAGTGAACCTGTACTTCTCTTCATAAAAGCTACGAAGAGGAGTATAAATCTATATAGAATGTTGAAAGAACTGTTTCCTAACTACTAGTGATTGAGGACCCACACCTTCCATCATCAGCTCAGCAGCATAACAATATGATTTTCAGAAGCAAAT
Organism: Bedellia somnulentella; assembly: GCA_963576735.1. Classification (NCBI taxonomy): domain Eukaryota; kingdom Metazoa; phylum Arthropoda; class Insecta; order Lepidoptera; family Bedelliidae; genus Bedellia; species Bedellia somnulentella. The sequence continues at coordinate 3,487,179 of OY755182.1, read as the reverse complement.
GCCAATATAAGTTCAGAAAATATGTAAAACGCGGTACATTTGCCTATAAAATTTGAGGGTTCCCCTCGATTTCTCCAGGATCCCATCATCAGACCCTGATATCCTCATCATGGTACCAATCCGGGAGTATCTTCTTTCGAATAAAAAAATAATAATCAAAATCGGTTCATAAATGGCGAAGTAATCGGCGAACAAACATAAAAAAAAAAAAAATATACTGGTCGAATTGAGAACACTCCTTTTTTTGAAGTCGGTTAAAAAGACAAAGAAAGTGTATTAAGAAAGTACATCTTGTATAGTATTGTAAAGATTCCCCTGAGAAACTTACAATTCTATAAGATAATCGTATTGATTGAATCACACATTTTCTACACTGAGTCAGACTTTGTTTATAAAACAAATCGGTAGAATTAGTCTTAGTTGCGTGTATTAGAAAATTATATAATACGACACCCGTAACATATTGATCAGCCAATGATTAAAACTTAAATGTTTTTTAGCTATTCTGAGCACCTTAGGTCGCATATTCTTCACAGCCCATATACGTCCCCACCAAGGGTCTCGAGCCTACCCTATATAGGGTGATTTGGCCGTATTCCATATCTTAGGTCGCATATATTTTTCCTGATTTACTTTGTCAAAACCAACATACATACACATAATTACGGCCATACATCCCAAAAAGGGTAGCCAGAGCTAAAACAGTAGAAATAAAGTATCGTTGGTGATGGGTCTCCAACCGCATCGCTCAAGACCAACTTCAAAAAGCCCTATACCCTTACTCGCCTCTTACGACACCCGTGGGTAGAAAGGGTGACGTTCTAAGCAGGCACGGCAACAATAAAATTTATTTTGATAAATGTACTATATAAACATTCCTAATGCCGTGTAGTGCCGGCTTAGAATGTCGCTACCCCTTTCTACCCACGGGTGTCGTAAGAGGCGACTAACGGTATTGGGGCTTTTAATGGATTTTTGGGCGATGCGGCTGGAGACCCATCACCAACAACCTTTACTTTACCATCTTTTCCCCACTCAACTTTCCAAAAGTGGCTGAGGAATTTCTAATTCCTTAGCTCTGGCTATCCCTTCTAGGGATTTATAGCCGATAGGTTCCTAAAGATGGAGTTTTGTTTTTTTTAATTGCAAAATGGGCACTCTTCTTTTATATATTTGCATATAAGGAGATGTTTTTTTTATATTTCAACTAGAGAACTAATAATGAGCATTTAGGGAATTTAAATTATGTATCACTTACCATATTGAATTTTACCACCGGTTTTTATCACCTAATTTGATTAATAAACAAATTATACTTACTTATACATACCAAACTACTTGTCTCGCGTAAACCATGGAAGCATATGAATTATAATGGGAGTTAAAAGTCTGTGTAATAAATAAAGGGCCATGATATTTTCTAGTTTTAAAATATATTTGTTTACCGGGTGAATCTCCAGAGAATATTTATTTTGACCGAATTTTGTGGATTTTTAAAAACCCTCGTGCTTTACGAGTTTTTTTTAAAACCTTCTTTGGCAGGTTAAGGGGGTGAGATGTTAATGAGGGTCACTCCAAATAATCATGTTTTTGTTTAAACTGTTGCTGAGAATATTGACATTATGTAAGAATAGTGATTTTTGCTGTTAGCACAATGATGTCAGATTCAGGATAATGATTGTACCATAATATAATTAAAAAAATAGTAGCTGTGTAGTGTCGGCTTAGAATAGCACTACCCCATTTCTTCCGGTGCGTGGGTGTACGTAAGAGGCGACTAACGGTATTGGGGCTTTTTAAGGGATTTTTGGGCGATGCGGTTGGAGACCCATCACCAACAACCTTTATTCTACCATCTTTTCCCCACTCAACTTCCAAAAGTGGCTGAGAAATTTCTAATTTCTCAGCTCTGGCTACCCCTTTTAGGGATTTATAGCCGTAAGTATATGTATGTATGTATGTATAATTAAAAAAATCTTATCTTTTTTGCTGTGTAGTGTCGGCTTAGAATAACACTACCCCATTTCTTCCGGTGGGTGTACGTATGAGGCGACTAACGGTATTGGGGCATTTAAGGGATTTTTGGGCGATGTGGTTGGAGACCCATCACCAACAACCTTTATTTCACTATCTTTCCCGACGCAACTTCCAAAAGTGGCTGAGGAACTTCAAGTTCCTTAGCTCTGGCTACCCCTTCTAGGGATTTATAGCCGTGAGTATATGTATGTATGTATATGTATGTATGCTTATCTTTTTTTTAAAGATGTATATCCTAGAACATTGTTACCTGCTTTCTACCTGTGGTATATTCACGTGATAGGGGAGGTCCATCGCCACTTTGTACGAATACACTGTCACATTGCCGTGTAGTGTCAGCTCAGAATGTCACTACTCCTTTCTACCAACGGGTGTCGTAAGAGATGACTAAAGGTATGGGGCCTTTTAAGTGGTTTTTGGGTGATGTAGTTGGAGACCCATCACCAACGATACTTTATTTCGACCATCTTTCTCCCCTATCAACATCCAAATGTGGCTGAAGAGTTTCTAGCTCTCAAGCTCTGTCTACTCCTTTTTAGGATTCATGGACGTGAGTATATGTATGTATGTAAGTACACTTTCACATGACATTTTTATGATTTCTCTCTCTGTCAACTGACTTGATAATTAAATAAACCATGCATTTAGTATAAAGACATATTGGTATTGGCCCGACTCAGGATATGAATCCACGCTTCTCTGCATTTTTTCTACAGAGCTATAATACTTATTTTACAAATGTAATACACTGATATATTGAGAGATGAAAAAAATAATGATAAAATTATTTGCTTATATAATTTATATTTAACCAATAAATTATCAATTATAAATTACAAACGAAATCCGAATATAAACACAATGTTCCAAAAGTCAAACTTAATTCGTATTGTTTAGTTTAGATAACTGTAGTTAAATAAACTATAATGGTGGTGCACTAAACCTTTCCACAGACTTAAAGAAATATCTATTTGTCACTGCATCACTGTTTAGCTATGCTCAAACGCTTATATCAAGCAGAAGAGCAAGCACGAGCGCTATTTTATCGACACGGTAACGGTTAGAATGAGATGGCAGTATACGATACTAAGTAAGCGCGTAAGAGATGGCTGCTTTATCCTACGCGATAACTAGTTTAAACACGGCTCGTGCTTGCCCTGCAGTACTAGTGAGCAACCGTGATAGCTCAATGGGATGAACACCCCTTATCACGCAGCCGATGAGGGTTCAAGTCCCTTTATCATTTCTAAAGTCATATGTGTGATTTATTTATCATGGTTGTTAACGGTAAGGGAAAACATCGTGAGGAAACCCACGTGCCTAAGTTGTTCTTAGTCATACAATTTATTCATACAAAACAGCGATAGGCCTGCCCCCTTTCATGTGAGTACACAGTCCAAGCAAAACGTACTCCTAAACACCAGGTGACAATGTCACGTGTTGTTCAGAAATATTAGTACCTCTGCCAACCTTTTCGGAGAAATTCGGCGTGAACGTTTGAGTATTTGAGTCATACATCCTTTTTATTTCAAGTAAATAAAACTTTACGTTAGATTAGGACCTCACAGCTGACAATTAGTAAACATTTATTCTGTTTTTTAATACATACATATACTCACGGCTATATTTCCTTAGAAGGGGTAGCCAGAGCTAAGGGATTATAAATTCCTCAGCCACTTTTGGAAGTTGAGTGGGGAAAAGATGGTAAAAATAAAGGTTTTTGGTGATGGGTCTCCAACCGCATCGCCCAAAAATCCAATAAAAATTCCCAAAACCCTTAGTCGCCTCTTACGACACCCGTGGGTAGAAAGGGGTAGCGACATTCTAATCCGGCACTACACGGCACTTTACTATTTTAATGTTCTAAGTAAAATATGTGTTATGTTTCACCACATGCAACGCAAAAAATCACATATAAGATTTTTACTGCTGATTGTATAAATCTGCATAACTAAGCTAATCTACCGACAATATTAATCGATTTATGCTTCAGTTTTGACTTGCAGTTCATTTTTATCGGTTTTGAATAGACCATAAACTTCCATGTGAACAAAACTGAATATTGAATGGATTAACGCTTTATCAAAATCACGTGATAGTTTTGTCACTTGTATAGTGGCAGATACAATAACAATTATGCTATAAACGTACATAAAACATAACATAAACGTTCACGCCGTTTATCCCCGAAGGGGTTGGCAGAGGTACCAATACTTCTGAACTCACATGGCAAGCGCCATCTAGTTTCCAGAGAAGGTACCCACGTTTTGCTTAGACAGTGTACTCACGTGATAGGGGGCAGGCCTATCGCCGTTTTTGTACGAATACACTGTCACATGACTACAACTCAGCCATGTGGGTTTCCTCACGATGTTTTCCCTCACCGTTAACAACCATGATAAATTAACCACACATATGACTTTAGAAAAGACAAATTGGTGTAGGCCCGTCCCAGGATTGGAACTCACGCCCTTCTGTTTATGCTATAAAGTGACAATATTCATCTTCGGCTTGATGTATGTTGTTGAGTTTCTTACGGGTTCTCCTCACGACAGTACTCTTTCCGACTCCGAAGAAGAAGTAGATTTTAAAGTAATATTAAGTTACAATTTGAGATTCGAAAAATAAGATATTTCTTTTTATTTTGAAATAAATGTCTTATTATATTTAGTTAACCGTGATAGCCCAGTGGGTAGAACACTCGGATATCGTGCAAACGACTAGTGTTCAAATACTGGGTCGGGCCTACACCAATTTGTCTTTTCTAAACACATATGTGTGGTTAATTTATCATGGTTGTTTACGGTGAGGGAAAACATCGTGAGGAAACCCACATGGCTGAGATGTACTTAGTCAAGTGACAGTGTATTCGTACAAAACGGCGATAGGCCTGCCCCCTATCACGTGAGTACACTGTCCATGCAAAACGTGGGTACTCTGAACACCAGGTGACAAAGTCACGTGATGTTCAGAAGTATTAGTACCTCTGCCAACCCCTTCGGGGATATTCGGCGTGAACGTTTATGTTATGTTATGTTATATTTAGTTGTGTATTGTAATAACGTCAAAATAGTTATGGTTCGTAATATAAAAAAAACATCAAATAGTAAAAAAAACATAAGCGTCAATTGCATATTTTAATATTTAAAAAAGTTAAAAAAAAACATGTATGGTAAGAGTGTTTTCTTATTATTTTTTTACAAAACAACTCGCGAAGCAATGATAAAGTTTTTTTATAATGTTTTGACGTTCTAGATAAAAAATAAAATAATAACTAAATAATAATTAAAACATTCATTTTTCTTCTACCGCATTTCACTAAATTAATAAAAAGTATATCTAGGTATAGACAAAAGAGCAATTAATGTCCAGTATATACTAAGTATGAACCACGCTGACCAAATGCAGGTTGAAAGACTAACGACTACTACAATAAAAATAACTAAAAACGACGGCATAACGTGCCCTTCTTAATTTGAGGATTATAAAAAATACTCAAGCCTACATAATCTTTTAACCTAGATTAATCTTCCAATAAAATTTATGAGATGACCCCCACCGGAAATAAAAACAGTGTCCTCCAGAATTGTAGCCGAGCGTTTTACCACTAGGCCACACAGGCAGATACTATAAAAGTAAACCCTATTGATCACTTAACCTTTATTCATCAATTACACTACAAAACTACAAAAACCATTTTGCCGCTTCACGACAGACATATTGTTCCTCTATTACATAGCTACCTATATGTACTCAGACCACAGTGCCTACGATACCAAAAAGGTCCTTTTGATAGTTGAGAGGGAAAAAGATAGTGAATTAGGATTGCTGTGTAGTGTCGGCTTAGAATAACACTACCCCATTTCTTCCGGTGCGTGTACGTAAGAGGCGACTAACGGTATTGTGGCTTTTAAGGGATTTTTGGGCGATGCGGTGGGAGACCCATCACCAACGACCTTTATTTTACCATTTTTCTCCATTCAACTTTCCAAAAGTGGCTGAGGATTTTCTAATTCCTTAGCTCTGGCTACCCTTTCTAGGGATTCATAACCGTGAGTATATGTATGTATGTAATTAGGATATAGATAATATAGGGCAGATTTTAAAGGGTCACCAACAACATTGTCTATGCGGATCGCTAAGGCTCCAGATCCTTTAGTCACCTCTTGTGACAACTGGGGGAAGAGATGGGGTATCACTTTTCAAAACCGACACTCGTGTTCAAATAAAAAAAACGAACTTACTGATATTTCAAATCCATCACTTCAAAATTGTAAACTGACGAGTAAATCCCCGCCGTAAAAACAGGGAACAGTATCAAAACATAACTATACACATTAAACTTTCCAAAAGGTCCGAGCACTTTCAAGATATCGTCCACAGTTATTTCCGAAGAATTTTCACTATCGGCACTCATCGTTACGTTTTACGTAATAATGTTTTAGTAAAAATCACGTAAAATGTTTAAGTTATCGAATATTTTATCGAACATTTTATTTTACTAGGATTAATGTAATACGAGTGAACTGCGCGCGCGCTATGAGCACTATGATAACAATTGATTGAGTTACCTTACTGGGAAATAATTGCACCAGTAAAACAACTGCTTCTGGAGTCTTTTGGCTAGATTATTTGGCCTACGATTCAGAGGGACTTCACCTTCAAATTGAAAGATATTTCAGTTTGTTTAGGATATCGCAGGGTGAAAAACTACATTATCTGACAATAAAGAATATCCTCACGGTAGTAGCCGTTAGGCCTCCCAACTAAGCCCTAATTAATATTTAGGTTAAGGTTGTAAATAGGTTGTGTTTAGTTAAGTTTGGTTTTGCATACTGATTATCATTTATTTCTAGTTACGAGTTGTGTACTTGTTTTTCCTCACCGTAAAGGTTGACTGGAAGAAATCGCGTTAAGGCGATAAGTCCGCCTTTGTGTACTAAGTTTTAATGTTCTGTACTTTTGTAAAAACATTATATCTATTCTGTATGCAATAAAGTGTTCAAATAAATAAGCCCGCGTGATGGACTATCGCCAAGTCACCCAATTCAGTGCAGGCTCGACCCCTCCTTTTTAGGGTTCCGTAGCCAAATGGCAAAAACGGGACCCTTATAGATTCGTCATGTCTGTCTGTCCGTCCGTCCGTCCGTATGTCACAGCCAGTTTATTCCGAAACTATAAGAACTACATTATTGGAAATTGGTGCGTAGATGTATTCTGTAAACCGCATTAAGATTTTAAAATAAAATCTGAAAAAAAACCAAAATTTTTAGGGTTCCCCATACATAGAACTGAAACTCAACATTTTTTTTTTCATCAAACCTATACGTGTGGGGTATCTATCAAAAGGTATTTGAAAATGATGTTGAGGTTTCTTATATCATTTTTTTCAAAACTGAATAGTTTGCGCGAGAGACTTTTTCAAAGTGCTAAAATGTGTGTCCCCCCCCCCGTAACTTCTAAAATATGGGCATGATAATACTGAAAAAAATATCAGTGCCTCCAGTAAAAAAGGGATTAGTTGAAAATCGGCACTTTTCAGGAGAGCCAAAAAATTGTTTTTTTGAACAAAACTTGTTTTTTTGAACAAAACTTAAATTTATTTCACTTAAATGTTAATGCAGTATTATAGATGCATTTAATACCTATAAAATGATATACACCATGTTTATGTATCATGCATGAATAAAATATTTTTTCATAGTTTTGTTGAACTATTCCCTTGTTAGCCACATAAATATGGCATAGCTGCAGTTAAAATATATATTTTTTCTTCCTAAAGACATAAATGCTATTATACTTCATTTATGTATAGTCCAAAAGGGAATAATATTTCTTATTTCTTTAAATTTTTTTCACAACTTATGAGTTTCAGTGGCACCAAAGAGCTTACTCATGCCTAAATATGTATGAAATTTATTTTTTTACAGTCATGGTGCGCATATTACTTATCTGCCTGGTAAATTGAAACTTAAAACTAAAACCCAATCGCATATGTTGTAATTAAATATATAACTAAATAACATACAGACATACATATACTCGTACTATAAGTCATAACCATAGTTCAGGTTGGTTTTATGTTTCATCACAAATCATTATTTCGTCTGTACCTAAACCACCGCACGTCCGGCCAGTACATGTTTTCACGAATCGTGTGTCTCGTAGATTTGATGACTTCCAGCCTCCCTAATAAGCCGGTTTCCGAAAAGGCTTTGGTACCATAGCCCACATTCAGACACCATCCACAGGAGACCAAGGAGTTTAATCTGCCACTGTGCCTAGAGCTCGTGGACTATGAAATAGCCTTTGATTCGATGGAACGATGGACTATACTTTGCAGATATATAGAGGTGTGAAAGTGTTTGTATTAAAATGCCACTATGTCGGTCCCACTCCAGGACCAGAACACGAATCCAATCCAGTTGCAGCGAGAAGCGAGACAGGGGGAAGTAATTTCTCCCAAAACTGTTCATTGCTGCATTGGAGATGTGTTTAAGCTTCTGGACTGGAAAGGGCTCGGTATCAACATAATCGGCGAGTACATCACGCATCTTCGATTTGCTGTCGATATTGTACTTAGATACATATACTCACGCCGTGACTTCTCTTTGGGGTAGGCAGAGACTATCGATCGCCACTTCGTACGATCTTGGCACACCACTCTTGTTTCGTCTACAGCCATATTTTTTTTCATACATGCTCCGTTATTCTTCATACTTCGGTCGCCTGCCTTTGTGAGCACACTCTCAATTTGGTCCAAGTGTGTCCTCCGTGGCCGTCTTATACTTACAGAGCAAGTAAATGCAGTAGAAATGAGGTCCCTCAGAAAAGTTTGTAATGTGAGGTTATATGATCGTGTGAGGAATGACGTGATTCGTGAAAGGTATGGTGTAAAAGATGATATTGTAAGGAAAAAAGAAAAAGGAATGTTGAGATGGTTAGGCACATTGAGAGGATGGATGATAAGTAATTGGTGAAAGGTATATCTCTAGGCTCTATAGAGCTGATGTCGAATGTAATGTTAGTAGAGGACGATATTGCAGTTTTGACTCAATCCACTGAAGATTAATGTAAAATGCTGAAGGACCCCAATAGATTATCTGAGAGAGTTGGTCTTAAAATTAACATGGATCAAACGAAAGTCCATGTTATACCTATTTGTCGAGCTTGGACCTGGGACAAACCATTCGGTTAGGTAGAGTCAACTTCGAAAATGAGGTCAACTGTCGAATCCAGCTCGATTGGGCTGCGTTCGGGAAGCTGCGCCATATCTTCAATGCGCAATCACATAGCGCGAAGAGTTGCAAAACTTAAGTAACAATGGGCAGGGCACATTGCACGCAGAACCTACAGTCTTTGGGGCTCAAAGGTTCTGGAGTAGCGGCCACGTACCGGACGAAGCAGTGTGGGTAAGCCTCCCACAAGGTGGACCGATGGCTTGGTCAAAGTCGCGGGAAGCCGATGGATGAGGGCAACACAGGACCGTTCGTTGTAGAGAGGAGGAGGTATTTGGGGAAGGCCTATGTCCAGCAGTGGTCGTCTATTGGCTGATGATGATGATGATGTATTTCAAGTGAGGGCATTCTTTCATAAGCGCCAAGAACATGGCAGTGACAGATGAGTTCTTATTTCGACCCCACATGTGCCAGAGTAACTTTTTGATGTAATCATAGAGGCAGGAAGCAATTTGATTTCCACCGCGTTTACCTGATGCTTCGTACTATTAGTAGCCAGTAGCTTAATTAGTTTTAAAGTTGTGAATGGTTAAATTATAGGTACTTCTTTTGTAAAATAGCGACTTTACGACAGCATGGGAGTGGGAAGATATTGTTTAATATCAAAAGTGAACACCACTAGTCATCCTCCAATGTCAATATTTTTATCATTGCTTTCCTGCTGGTAAGCTCTGTAGAATCAGCTTGAGGTTCATTGAGACGGTTTACTAGATCTGTTTTTTCTTCTGCTGAAGTAGTATACTGAATATTTGCTTGTAGAATGTCACACTTTGTACATGTATCCACCATCGGGGGCTTAAATGATAGATTTAAGCTATGAAATATTTTTGAGTATATAGTCTTACAAACTTGTTCCTCTTTTGGACGGTCTTTGCAATTCAAAGAATAAATAGTATGCATTTTCAAAGTAGTTAACAAAAATTTCTTTGATGTTTTATTACGAGCATAGTGACTTTCATACTGTGGAAATGTCGAAATATGCTCACGATCTTTTTCTAAATCTTCGTCCGGCCATTTGTTTTTAACAGTGATTCCCCTTGTACTGCTTGGCTTAGCATAGTTCCAGTTATATAATCCTTTTTATGTAGCTTGTAGAGAAACAAACTCAAAAGTGTCACCTTATACTACAAAAAAGGAGTTTTTACATACAATTTCATGTAAACATTTACCTCAATTCTGTTCAATGTATCATATTACGTGAAAGAGCAACTTCCTTGATTGGTCGCACGAGTTTTTCTTTCTTTTGGTTCCTCTGGTGTTATCAAAAAAGATGTGGAACTAAACGACTTATATCTATGATTCACCTAATCAACCAATATCTTTTCGGTATAAGCGCGGGTATCCCTGGGTAAAGTCATCAATGCAAAGGCGTGAGACGACTTAATCCCTTGTTAACGTTCAATTGTAACTGAATGCAAGGAACTAAATGATGTTATGTCTATATTTTGTTAAGTTAACAAAGATGTAACAAATGTTGATCCCAAAATGATATGAAGTATTTAGGAACTATACTAGTTGTACCATTTTATTCGTGTTTAAGTACAATAATATCCTTAATGACATGGGAATGCAACGATGTAGCTCCACTTATCCCATTTTAATCAGAAAAATTGCTAGTATAAATACTCTTAACCCAATAATAGCTCCAATTATGCCTTTAGATGGTTTTAAAAATCCATGAAGGAGGTCAGATAGAGCTATGTCCTTTTGATATGTTATGTAACTCGGTGCGCTGATCACGATGGTTTAATAAAAACAAAAGGGATTAAGTCGAGTTAATCCCTTTTTTACTGGAGGCACTGATATATGATGTGTATTACTATACAAACTACTAACGAAAATTGGTTTGAATGAGATCTAGCCCGTAGTTCTATTTTTAAACGTCATAAATCAAATTACTTACCTAATTTGGCTCCCATGATTTTCACACAAACGGGATTTTCTATATATATGATAGTACGGAACCCTTAGTGCGCGATCCGACTCGCACTTGGCCGGTTTTTGTATATATGGGCTAGTTTGTTTGTTAAAGCACAATTTATATCTATCAAAGTAGATAACCAAAATACTAGGTGCATGTTGGACCATCCATAAAAAATACAGCTTTTTAATAATTATTTTGAAAGAAAGAAATAATACATACGTTTACACTTCACACAGTTAGTTCCCATCGGGGTAGGCAGAGACTATCGATCGCCACTTTGTACGATCCTGAAAAACCTCTCTAGCTTCGTTCAAATCCATTAATCTTTTCACATTTATAACCAAAGGCGCAAAATAAATATATAAGCGTCATCTAAAAACATAAATGAGGCAAAAAACAATTTAAATCTATACTTATAATAAATCTGTAGAGAGGTCAATTCCGTACATGAAATATATTTTCAAAATAACCATCAGGTGGTGATTAGGGATCGATACTGATGCCAAAAATGCAATCAGTAAAATTTTTGTCTGTCTGTCTGTCTGTCTGTCTGTCGGTTTGTATGTTCCTTATGGAAACAAAAACTACTCGACGAATTTTAACGAAACTTGGTACAATTATTCTTCATACACCTGCGCAGGTTTTTGTATACTTTCCAGCAGAGTAGTAAAGGGGAATTTTGGGTAATTTTGGGAAAAAGGGAGAAGTTACTCCATTTTTTAAGCTTCCGTCGCGTGTGCAGCCTCAATGGTTAAACTTACATAGAAATCATGTGTGACGGAAATATTCTTCATAAAATTATCTAAAAAAAAATCCTCAGCAGTTTATGTCTATCTTTTACGGTTGGCTCACAATAACACGTGTAATTCCTGATAGCTTAGCAGTTCGGATCATTCTGATTATATTTGTTTACTCTTACGTTTGTAAACGTCTCACTCATCCCAAATTTAAAAAAGGTAACATTATTACCTATTCAATAAAAAAAGAATCATAGAAATCGGTAGACAAACACCGAAATTATACATAAAATAAGCCATCGCGCCCGTGATCAAAACCAAATCTTTAGTAATTTACATCAGTAAAGTTGCATCCTAAATCACGTAATGATTTAGTTTTTAGATTGTTATAAATACTTCATAGCGTTTTATTTAAAAATTTGCTATTAAACAGAAATACTGCACCGTTCATCAAAGCGCATTTAAAATCACCAAACTACAGTGTTTAGGGAGTGCTATAAATTTAATAAATTTAAAACATTGCGCTGAATTTCACAATGCTTGAGCAGTGACTGAAGAAAGAAACCCCAGATATTTAAAAAAACAACGCTACCCGTGCGAAGCTGGGACGATCCACTAGTCTGAAAATAATAATAAAAACTAAAACGTAGAAGAACAAATATACTGAAATTTAAATATTTGTGCTCCTTAGTTATGAACCTAAGAATTTACTTACACGTGTAAGATTTTAAGGGATAGGCAGGACAGTAACATGAAAACGCAATGCCAGTCGCACAAATAGCAATTAAAATGAGAAAATATGGTAATTTGTAACTGAGACGAATTAACAATCGCATTACGAATTTATGAATCATCATTCCCTCACATTCTTAGTCCCCTTTTATGATATGCGATATACTTTTAAATAAATACAAACGGCATTATTTTTCTTTTGGGTATGCAAAGACTATCGATTGACTCATAGACAATACTTAGAATATCTTACATACATATTCTCACGGCTATAAATCCCTAGAATTAGAAATTCCTTAGCCACTTTTGGAAAGTTGAGAGAGGAAAAGATGGTAAAATACAGGTTATTGGTTAGCATATCTTGTTTTGTTTATGCATTTAATTGATTTTATTTTTCAAAATTGGAACATTTTCTTTATATCTCATGTAAATGCAGTCGTAGATTACTGAAAAACATTACATTTTAGGAAAATTGGGGTGCAAGAAGGGCTCTTTATTTCTTAATTTAAAATGAACTAAAAACTTGCAAGTAATATAAAATATTTTTTTAGAAGGCAATTAATTCACTATTAGAATCCACTACAACCGTTAGCGCCATTACGCTGGCCTTGTACTATAATGGTGGTTTCTTGATGTTTTAATTTAATGAATATATTAATGATATTGATAAGAGGACATACCGTGAAAAAAAATATTTTAATGTGTTGCATTATTTTGTATGTTTTTTCTTTGTGTATGTAATTTCCATATTGTAGATAGATAGATAACTCGTTTATTTATGTTAATGTAACACCATACAATAGAAAAAACAATACATAAAGAGTAAAATCAATATTTTGATATAAAAATTAGTGCTATGGTAACACAAACTAGGTCCTAGGAGGGTTGCACATACATACTTACATATACCCTCGGCCATAAATCCCAAATAGCTACATTTGGATACTGAAAGGGATGATAGAAATATAGTAGTAGGTCTCCAGCTGCATCGCCCAAATACCACTTAAAAAAAGCACATATCATTAGTCGCCCCTTACGACATTTGCTCGGCTAATACGAGCGGTGCTTAAACTAGTTATCGCGTGGGATAAAGCAGCCATCTCTTACGCACTTACTTAGTATCGTATACTGCCATCTCATTCTAACCGTTATCGTGTCGATAAAATAGCGCTCGTGCTTGCCCTTCTGTGGCTAGAAGGAATAGTGCATAGAAATTTGAATGTCTTACTTTAATGAATGTATTAATGATATTTATTAGAGGACATAATATGTCCTGATATTATCATAAAAAATATGTAATGTATGCAACACATTATTATTTTTATTGTTTGTAATTTCGATATTGTGTGTTGTATTTTTGTTACTCTGTTTGAAGCTATGAATTAATAACGACTTACTTATAAGAGTTAAAATTTTAAGCCTCTAGTTAACCTACAAATAAATATGGCGTGAAATTTTGTTACATTTGTTACAATTTGCGGAAATAATCGTAATAAGTTTTAAACAAAAAAACGCAATATAATATTGGTTACTGTCGGCTTCCGTGTGTTTTGTTATGTACAGTCGGTAGCAGATGAAGCGTAACACTATAGTATTTTAGTATCTTTGGCAACACTCCGTGGACTGACTGTCCCAGTAGCAGAAGGCTGGTGAGAGCAGTTTTAGTACATGAGAAGAAGAAGCTAATAGATTTCGTAGAAAGAGGCTGTCTTCTTATATATCTTACTTTTCACGTGACTTCGATTTGTGGTCTGACTGTCCCCGTAGCATGAGGCTGGTGAGAAGAGTATAGCACGTGAGAAATGCCAAGACTACAGATTTTGTAGGAAGAGTCTGTCAGTATCTCACTTCTCACGTGACATGGTCGTTTTCACGTAACTTATTAATATGTGGTAGTGACTGGAGATTTACTCATTTTCTTTGGGATAAAGCTGTTTCATATATATGAAACTTTTCAAATGAAATCTTAAGAAGGGTTAATAACCCGTTTTTCTCGTCATCATTGTAATTATCGTGGAGCTACCTTGATCTTTGTAAATTAAATAATTATTTACCAATTTACTTCAGAATCAAGTTAAACACCTTCCATAAATTAGCCCCCGAGGCTTAAAAAATATTATTGTTCCTCATCTCAAACAAGTTCTCCCTCTTTTCAAAGTTTCATGCCGCATATTTCCCAAAGGGGTGAGCAACAGTACTAATATTTCTAAATATCACGTGACATATTCACCTGGTGTTCAGAGTATCACTTTTTGCTTGGATAGTGAACCCACGTGATAAGGGGCAGGCCTATCGCCATTTTGTACAAATACACTGTCAAATTAATAACGTTGATAAATTAACAACACACATGTCTTCAGAAAAGAAAATTGGTGTAGACCCGACCTGGGATTTGGACCCTGATCGTCCTCACTATAAGCGATGTTTTACCCACTAAGCTATCACGGATGTTTTTCTGGAGAGTTTACTGGTAATCAAAAACCTAGTGCAGATTTTGGTCTTTAATGCCAAATATCTGCTGTGATTTTCACGGTTGGCTTCCCGAGGTATAGACACGGTACCGCACTCAAAGTCGATAAACTAGATGAAATTTCAGAAAATGATAACGCATTTTTATAGCACCTATCTATAAAGCTTGTTGTGTCTGATGCTAATGACGTAGTGTTTGGACGCCGAAACAACTTCGTGGTTTTATTGTTAAAAAAGTTGAAATGTTAAAGGAAAAGTTAACGATTATTCAGTCGGCTATTTCCCGGATAACAATTCAGAGTCGAAAAGTTTCAATCCCACAAAGAGCTCTCCACTGCAACGCTAGTGATGTGTACCGCTCTCAATACACTATCGATATCGATTCTCCCGTTATCGTTTAATAAAACAAATTGGACTTTGACTCGTGACGAGTTTTTGCAGGTGAAAGGGTTAGTTACTAGCTCACACACCGCAATTGTAATACTATTAAGTTTAACATATTTGAACTGAGATCATTACCGTTGTTATTTTATAATTATATCATTCACGTTCTCATGAACTTATCTGAAAGGGATCAAGGTTGACTGGATGAGATCGCGTTAAGGCGATAAGTCCGCCTTTGTGGACATATAATGTTATACTTATTCTGTAATATACTGTTTGTGTGTTGTTTTGTATGCAATAAAGAGTTTAAATAAGTAAATAAATAGGTTTCACACACAGGGACGTACAATAGAACATAACATAAATAACATAAACGTTCACGCCGTTTATCCCCGAAGGGGTTGGCAGAGGTACCAATACTCCTGAACTCACATGGCAAGCGCCATCTAGTTTCCAGAGAAGGTACCCACGTTTTGCTTAGACAGTGCACTCACGTGATAGGGGGCAGGCCTATCGCCGTTTTGTACGAATACACTGTCACATGACTAAGTACAACTCAGCCATGTGGGTTTCCTCACGATGTTTTCCCTCACCGTTAGCGACCATGATAAATTAACCACACATATGACTTTAGAAAAGACAAATTGGTGTAGGCCCGTCCCAGGATTGGAACTCACGCCCTTCTGTTTTTCGGGCGGGTGTTCTACCCACTGGACTATCATGTCGCTTCATGTATCATGTACAATAGAACTGTGTGAATAAGTAGGTGTATATGATCTTTAACTTAGACGTATAGATCTTGTAAAGTGTCCAAGACAGGTGTAGAACCCTGAATTAGTTTGTAGATTTATGATATTATCCATACTAATATTATAAATGGGAAAGTGAGTTTGTTTGTTTGTTTGTTCCGCTTTCACGCCGTAAATACTGAACCGATTGCTTTGAAATTTTTCAGACGTGTAGTTAAAAGTCTAAATTAAATAATAGGGGAACATATTTTTATCCCGGAAAAAATATGTTCCCACGGGAAATCAAAAATATTGTTTGCTTACTAAATGCATTGGAGATGGCGCTGTGTATCGTTTAAAACAACGTAAAATATTGTAAACTAATATAAAAATCAAAATTTAGAAGCTTAATGGTACGGTAATGGATCCCCGAAAATAAGGAACTCCCGAGGGATGATGTACTATTTTTTTATCGTATACATTTTTTTTACATCTACTTATATTGCAAACGAATATTAACATGTAAATTTAGAAGCTAAATGAAACGACGACGATTCCTTGAAACTAAGGAATCCGCAAGAGTTCTCATAGGAACATCAAAAAACCTTAACTCATATAAGGCTCAAAATATTGCAGCGATTATTTTTATCATCGATGGAATTCACATCAGACACTTTGTTAATGTTCATTTTGGAAAGATGAAGGGGTTTCATCAATTTAAATGACAAATTTGTTTATCAATAGTAAGACTAATATGAAATAAAGCGTAATAAAAATTTGACACCGCCCCGGTAACGTCTCCGTGGCGTAGCGGTATAACTAACAACGAATATTTAATTAGAACTATTATGAATCAATCGTCCCAGGTTCGTATCTCAGGTAATTCAAGCTTTTTGTAAAAAAATGTTTTGTTAGCTTAAAATAACACTATATATAATAATAACAAGCACTATCCCTTCAATTTAGCGATTATTTTGGAAGGAGATCCACCACTAATCATCCCTATATTGCCGAGCAATCGCTGCAAGCTCTCCCACTATCACCAACGGTCAGTGTAGGGGGCAGCACCGGGCCGTCGCCGCAGCGCCAAACTACTATCCGTATCTGTACTTACTAAAGATATTCTCATTTCTGAACATAAAAACTTGGTATATTTGTTTCATGATTCTTATGAACAATTAAAAAGGAATTTTTGGAACTCAACCCCTAACGGGTTGATATAGCAAATGAAAGTTAATATAGAGTTTTTTTTACATTTTATAATAAAACTTGGTGCGATTGAATTTATGAAATCCATCTATCAATCATTCATGAATATATGCTAACAACCATAAATTCCATAAAAGGGTAGCCATAGCTTCGGAGATACTAATTCTTCATCCAATTTTGGAAATATATTGATAAAAGATAGGTTAATAAAGGTTGTTAGTGATGGGTCACAAACTGCATCGCCCAACAATCACTTAAAAAGCCTCAATGTCCTTTATGTCATTTACAACGCCCGCGGGATTATAAATATAAAAAACAGAAGTTGAGATAGTGTTTCGGTATTTTGGTATTATGTAAACTGGATGCAAAAAATGAAGTCCACGCGGACGAAGTCGCGGGGCAAAAAGCTAGTTTATATATAAATATACATACATATACTCATATATATACTCACGGCTATAAATCCTTAGAGAGGGTAGCCAGAGCTAAGGAACTAGAAGTTCGTCAGCCACTTTTGGAAGATTGAGTGGGGAAAAGATGGCAAAATAAAGGATGTTGGTGATGGGTCTCTAACCGCATCGCCCAAAAATCCCTTAAAAGCCCCAATACCGTTAGTCGCCTCTTACGTACACCCACCGGCAGAAATGGGGTAGTGTTATTCTAAGCCGACACTACACAGCATATAGATATAATATTTATTATACATATAAATATTTATTTATCGTACCAAAATATATGTATAAATAAACCTTAAACTACTCAAATAACATATTTTCTCAAATCATCAGCACACACGACAGAAGCAAATATCGATAAACAAACGGTAAAATCTTACATCACTAGCGCAGAACCAGTCGAAAGGGAGTGTCGTATTTGATTCGAGGTTTCCCGGACGTGATAAAATGCTGTATTCTTTACTTATATGTCGAACAAAGCTGAAAATACGAGGCATACATACACTTAGTCTTCAAGCCCCATTCGTTTTTAATGGGCTAGGCAGAAAGTAAGGCTTGCATTACAACAATTTAAGTATGCTTTGCTCGCTGGAAATACCACTCTTTTGAAGATTGCCTTCCCACTTAACACTTAATCTTTTGTAAATAACTTAGTTTTTGATGATTAAGACGAAACTTTTGCTTTACTTATTTTAATCTTTTTTCTCTGCTGTGTAGTGTCGTGTCGGCTTAGAATAGCACTACCCCATTTCTTCCGGTGGGTGTACGTAATAGGCGACTAACGGTATTGAGGCCCCCCCACTCAACTTTCCAAGTGTGGCTGAGGGATTTGTAATTCCTTAGCTCTGGCTACCCCTTTTAGGGATTTATAGCCGTGATTATATGTATGTATGTATGTAATCTTTTATAATGTGTGGTAAAGTTAGCGAGTCACCTGTGGTATACATACTCACGGTTATAAATCCCTAGAAAGGGTAGCCTTAGCTTTTGAACTAGATATTCCTCAGCTGATTTTGACAGTTGACTGATGAAAATATTGTTAGATAATAATTTCATATTATATGTTTCACGATATCTGTTATCTCTTTGAAGCATTTCATCAGCAGCAAAGAAATCGAATCTAACAGGGAAAGCAATGAATTGTAGATATTTTTAACAGATACATATGCATGATGTAATTAGCTAATTTATTAATCAACCGAATTCCAAACATGGTCAAAACAACTGACGGCTGGTAACAATAGGTAATATTTATGACGTAATTGAGCCCCACCGGGAAATGCCTTGTGGTTTGCCCGGAACCCACTACACTGGAGTTCGGACCTCATAAATTTGACCAAGGAATGCTGTATATCACGCCAAATGTTTGCAAGTGGTAATGTACTGTTATGTGGACTGCTAATGCCTATGTACCAGCGACCATGTACTATTCGGTTTCGGTTATTACATCGTCTCTGAAGGAGTTCGAAGGTATGATAAATCTGTTTTTTATAATATATAATTTAAAAGGTGGCTGATCTTAATTTAAAATCTTGTTAAACTGACAGACATTGTTAATTTGCCGTGTAGTGTCGGCTTAGAATAACACTACCCCTTTCTACCCGTGGGTGATCGTAAGAGGCGACTAAGGGTATAGTGGCTTTTTAAGTGGTTTTTGGGCGATGCGGTTGGAGACCCGTCACCAAAAACATTTATTATTACCATCTTTTCCCAAATCAACTTTCAAAAGTGGCTAAGGAATTTCTCATTCCAAAGCTCTGGCTACCCCGTTAAGGGATTTATAGCCGTGAGTATATGTATGTATGTAAGACATAGTTACATATTCGGAAAGAGCTCAGCCGCAAATTCAAGCTATACTAACTTCAATTAAAATCGTATGTATGTTGTTAATTTGGCTGTATCGGCCTAGAATAGAGCTATCCTATTATTGATAAATGGGCGATATTGTCACAGACCCAGATTATTAACTTAATGTGACAAACAATACTCTCATTCTAAAATCAACTATGCTAAATATTCCTTAGCTTCATTTTGAAGTTAAAGGCGATAAATAATCTAGCCAAGGGTGCTTTCGGCTGACTCACATGGAATGAGAGAGAGCAGTGATATTCTGAAGCGTAAATAACACGGTATCACTCCTCATTTGATTCGATATAGTTTGGATTCCATCAATAGTTAGACGTCCTTTATCAAAACCATAATTACTATCTTTATATTAAGACCTCTAAGAAGTGATTCTGTATCGTAAGAAGATCAAATATATAGCACATTACAGATACAAAGTTACGAAAGTGGGAGTTCCCATTCACTACTGTAACGATAATCCGATAGCGTATTAAGAAGAGATCAGCTTAATACAAGTTTTATGAAGATTGCGATATGATGCAGCGTCGCGAGGGAAATTTGGGCCATGGAAAATGTTATTCTGAGGAATTTCTTATTCTAGAACTCTGGCTATCTCTTTTAGGGACTTATAGCAGTGAGTATATGTATATTATGCATGTATGGAAAATGATATAAGTAGGTAGTTTTGATTTGTCAGCCGAGCTTTGATAGTGAGGTGGCTAGTTTGAGTCGTGGTTCATTCTTTCAGGACGAATTTGCAATAACAGCTATGTGAAAAAAATGAACTGCAGGGAAGAGATATTTTTTTTTCACCTGATAACGTCATAATTAATAGTATCCCATATAAGTGGTGCATCCATATAAATAAAATAAGATGTATATATTGTAAAAAGTAAAAAGTTTTATGAGTATTGTTTAGTTATCCGTGATTTCGTAATTCTCGTATAATTTAAGGTATGTGAGCTAAGGTAAAATTGATTCATCAAATAACTCTGCCTTATTATGTAACGTTATGGACTATTGCAAAGGAAATAAGACATATTTTTGTGTTTCTTATGTAATTTTCATCAATAATGATTGAAACATGTTATGATTGCAGTTTTGTGGAATCAATAAATAACTTAAGAGAATGAAAACAATCAGAGTTTAATTAAGTATTTGCAGAAAACCAATCACTGAAAGCTTCATACACTTTCGTTGAACTGAGCAGATCTCTCTATTCAATCATCATCATCAGCCCATAGACGTCAATTCTATGCCGAAACTAAATACTGGTAGTAACTTATATGTATTAACTTACTACATAACCCCTCCAAAATCTTACGATTACTACTGGGCTCACAATAAATCAGCATTACAACTTAAATAATACTATCCGCTATTTTTCTGGCCACAACCTAAGACGATATTCAATATGGTGAAGTAAAAACGTCACTTATGCTCTAGTTCGGTAAATTTGGTTGACAATGAAGTGTGGAAGTGCTCGTAAAGCCATTTATTAAATGAAGAGGAGGTTTTATGAGGCTTATATCAATTAATATTGAGTAATGAATGTAATTTTACAAACAAAGATGTAGGGAACTACGCTTCTAATTTTCATTGGGGTAGGCAACGGTTATAAATATTATACTACCTATGGGAAAACTATGAACTGTAACGCATAGTCGCAATGTTATGTACGCATTCCTAAAACTTCCTGAAGTGGCTAAGACATTATGAATTCCAAAGCTCTGGCTACTCTATTTGGGGCTTATGGTCGTGGGTATATATGTGTGTATAAAAACAGAGTAAATGAAATTAAATGAGCAAACTCGCATATCAAACCAAAAGCAAATATTATCTCTACGTCTAGACTGAGTGAGACTTTTGGTTTACTTTAAATTTTGTTATTGAACTTTTAATTAATTTGTTACATAAGCTATTTTATAGATTATTTTATTATATACACACATACATTTACTCATTCCATTAGTAAAACTCAAACGTTCAGTTGTATAGCCCTAGAGGGGTTGGCATAGGTACTTATACTTCTGAACATCACGTGAAATTGTCACCTGGTGTTGAGAGTACCGAAGTTTTTTGGACAGTGTACTCAAGTAACAGTGGGCAGGGCTATCGCCGTTTCGTATGAATGCACTACTGTCAAACGACTAAGTGAATTTCAGCCATGTGGGTTTCCTCACGATGTTTTACCTCACGCTCAGGATTCAGGATTTGAACGCTCATCGTCCCACGATAAGCGGAGTTTTACCCACTGAGCTGTCACGGTTAACGGGCCATTAGTAAGTATCTTATTAAATTGCTGAGAAATTTAATGTTATAACAGAATGAACCTCGTCAGACGTATAAGTGGACGTCGTGTCTTACCAAGAGATTAAGGAGCTGGCATTAAATAGAAGTCACTGGAGAGTTTTATTTAGGAGTCATGTTAGAGCACACACTACTGCGGACTCACTCGCACATAGCAGCGTCTCACTCATATTCCTACATCGCGGTGTGTTAATGATTTTCGAGGTAAGCATAGATTCAAATTATAAGTTGGTACACAGCAGGGTGTACTGGCCAGTATTATCTTTTCTGTTCCCACAGTAACACCGATAAGAGCGTCGCTCTTAAGTTTATGATGATGATGAACAGAACGAATCCATTTCATGGTGTAGGTATCGTAAGAGACGACTTAGAGAGAGACGCTGGTGACCCATCACCAACCCATTTCAATTTAATATGTTTTCCCTCTCAACTTTCAAATATGGCTGAGGGATTCAGATTCTGAGGCTCTAGCTACCCCTTTTGGGATTTATAGCCGTAAATATATAGTCGAGTTCGTATCTTTTACCCACAGTCATTAATATAGTTTTCTAGGGGCAAGCTTGCCGTGTAGTGTCGGCTTAGAATAACACTACCCCATTCCTACCCGTGGGTGATCGTAAGAGGCGACTAAGGGTATAGGGGATTTTTAAGTGATTTTGGGCGATGTAGTTGGACACCCGTCACCAAAAACATTTATTTAAACCATCTTCTCCCCAATAAACTTCCAAAAGTGGCTGAGGAATTTCTCATTCCAAAGCTCTGGCTACCCTGTTAAGGGATTTATAGCCGTGAGTATATGAATGTAGCTTAATGTGTGTAATATGTCCTTATAATTATATTTGCTATTACATAATCACAACACATTGACTTATGACTAAGTTCAACTCAAATATATGGTCTTAGTCACGGTGTTTTCCTTCAAGCAACCTTGGGTCTGAAGCAAGGATGTGACTTTCAAAACGCAAGCTCCCGGATACATACATACATTACATATACTCATGGCTATAAATCCCTAGAAGGGGTAGCCCACGCGATAACTAGTTTAAACACCGCTAGTACTAGCCGGGCAGGAGGCCTAGCACTAGCGTTATTTTATCATCGATCGGTTAGAATGAGATGATAGTAGACGATACTAAGTAAGTGTGAAAGAGATGGGTGTTTTATATAATTAAAAGATATCTAGTTAAAAGGTCGCTCGTGCGTATTCGCGTATATCGTGGTATTATATGCAGAAAGGTAAAGCTGAATTGGAAATAATAGATTCCAACGTTCCCGCTAATTTCGTATAATATAGTCTTTAAAGAATGTGGTTTGTCCTTAACTTTTTATCAAGCTCAACATTATCTTTTCTATTTTGGTCAAAACTATAGTCGTATCACTGCGAAAACAATTCAAAAATTTGTTAATAATTATTTTCAAATTTCAGTCTATTATTTTCAGCACCTCTTATATATCTTAGTTCATTAAGACATATTTACTTACAAATTAAGTTTTGTTTTTATTTGTGGCCATTTGTAGGCGGTTCGCTTTAATAATAGAATTAATTAGAGGATTTTGCTTGTTAAAACTTCTTTGCTGACGCCTACTCAAACTGATTACAATATCTTTTCTACATTAGAAATCTTTCGAGTAAATTCGAGCGCGCTGTATTGTAGCGAAAGCAGACGGAGGGAAGTCGAAAGGTCTTAACAACTTTCATAAGTAAGTAAGTGAAGTGAAGTTGAGAAGATTTGTAAGCTAATTCAGGTACTCGTAGTGAGACCCTAGAAACTACTATATATCTGCTTACTATTCAATTAATACTTAATTGGCTCTGGCTGTAAACCAGCGCTGCCTGTAAAGTTTCTAATCTTAGCTAAGATCCAAATATAATTTCATTTTTTATTTATTTAAATCTTTTAGTTATTTTCCTTACACAAACGTTCACGCCGTTTATCCCCGAAGGGGTAGGCAGAGGTACCAATACTTATGAACACGGTGACAGCGCCACCTAGTGTCCAAAGTAGGTATCCACGTTTTACTAGACAGTGTACTCATGTGATAGGGGGCAGGTCTATCCCGTTTTGTACGAATACACTGTCACATGGCAAAGTACAACTCGGCTATGTGGGTTATTTTCCTTATATTATTTTTATTTGATATTTTCTAATTGCTGTGCTTAGAACTGCACTAGCCCATAACTACCCGCGGAGTGTAGTAAGAGGCGATCTATGGTTTTGGGGCTTTTAAAGTTATTGTTCAGCGATGTTGTAATATCAATATCGACGAGACGGCTTTATATTTTTATAAAAAGAAGTTGATGGATTTAGTGTTATCAGAGGTGTCCAAAACTGTATAACTATTCGACAAATTCATTTGTATTACCTACATGCCAATATTTTGAGCAGGTTTATACATCGCTACACAATGAGAGCGATGAAATTTCAATTTTCTTTTTAAAAGTTTGCTGTTCACATCTATCAACAAGCCTGTTTTTTAAGTGCCACTTTTGAGCGCGCATAACTTTTCTACGGTTTTTTCACTGCCCATATATGTCTCCAGCAAGGGGCTCGAGCCTACCGCATATAAGGTGATTTTGCCTTAGTCCACCACGCTGACGAAATGCGAGTTGGTTCATTTACGACTACTACCGTGATAGTTGCCGGGACCAACGGCTTAACGTGCCGACCGAAGCAAGGGGTAGTATAAGTGAGATGTATGTTTTAGTTTTTCGTGTCCCTTTTTGCGGATAAGGGATCTGTTTATAAATAAAACGTGAAATTAACATTATCGACATCGATTGACAAAAGTTATGTGCAAACTAAAACTAATAATTAGAGCATAGAATCAGATTTATTATTAGATTATTTTTTATAGATTTAAGTTAAGTAAGATATATAGTTTTTTCAAATTTTTGTAAGTGTTAAACATTCACTCATTATGATTTGTGCAGATAAATCTAAAAATATTAATTGCTTTACTCTACAGCTATATTTTTTTTGCTAGAAATCGCAAATAGTACTACGAGTAGGGCAGGAACCCTTATAATCGCAGAAAAATGCTGAAAAACATTTACAAGTAATGTTACATCGAACAAACAATAATTGGACAAACAAGGTACTGAAAAAAGATGTTTCATGTACAGTAAATTGAATCAAAATTTACGAAGGTTTTAGAGAGAAAGAAGAAAATATATCCATCTAATACCCAAGGGAGAAAAAAAAAACAAAGAGATAAAAACCCATTTTTAATTGAACTTACAATTTAATTGTTATTACAATATCCTATTTAAAATTATAAATGTGAAAGTTTAGATGTTTGGATGTTTGTGTGCTTGAGATGAAAAGGCTTCTCAATTACAGAATGTATATGAATGATATTTAGCGGAATGCTAGATAATGACCTAAATTATGACATAGAATACTTTTTATCCTGGAAAAAAATGATCAATAAAATATTCACACTTGATTGAACTCAGAGTGCCGGAAAAAACGCCTAAAGTTTGGCATAAGCAAATTTACAGTACGAACTCTGTCGGGTCATCTAGTAAGAAATAATTATGTTCACACCAACTTAACCCCGCGCAACTAAAAAACTGATCTTATATGAGCAAAATCTCAATTTGATTTGTCAGTATTTTGATATATAGTTTAAACGAGTCCTATTGTAACCTTAATTTTGATAACCTTGATATTTCTTCGTAACGTTTGTGAAGTCGAAGGTCCCAAGGGACCACACACATGTGTCAAAATTTCCTGCAATGTCGCATAAAGCAAATGATGCCCTCACGAGAGAGAAACCTCATCTAGATTGTTGCGCGAGTATATTAATGCGAAAAACTTCGACGTTTTAGCGATTCATTTGGCACCTACAAACTATTTTACAGTGAAATAAAAATAATTTTTAACAAAAAGAAAACCGACTTCATAGTTGAAAAAACAACCGAAAATAAACAATCTAGTACTAACATGTACGAAATAAGTATTTTAGTTGAATATGAGTACTGTGATTAATACCTTAGCAATTTCTTTATTCCACACGCGTCAGTTCAACCTACCTCAATATTAAAATTCTCTTAAATTAATTTGTGATCCGGTACCAACCTGCGTGATGATTGAAGATTGATAATAATAAGCGTGTATTTCGCAGTTTCGCACTTCATATACATGTACAATGTAGGATACCTTGTAGTTGTAGGGTAAATTGATTTTTGTACGTATTACCATTTAAAACGTAAAGTGATAGATATATATTGTTTAGATTGTAATAATCAGAGATAGAAAGTAGTGAATTCATCACTTTTGTTTGACTGGCACCGACTCAAAAATAAATTTAAGAGAATTCCAATATTTAGGTAGGTTGAACTGACGCGTGTGGAATAAAGAAATTGCAAAGGTATTCATCACAGTACTCATATTCAACTAAAATACTTATTTCGTACTTTTTAGTACTAGATTGTTTATTTTCCGTTGTTTTTCCAACTATGAAGTCGGTTGTCTTTTTGTTAAAAAATATTTTATTTTACGAGTTCTAGAGATGAATGGACCTGGCAAAGATGCTTCTCGGATGAGGAAGCGTCGGTTACTGTATTATTCTTCGCATTTCCGGTATTTCTATTACTGTACGATATTAAATAGGCTCAACCATACGTAACTTTACATTGTTCAAAAGGCGATGGTCTACAATTCTACATCTCAAGAAAGACTCAATCGTTCACGCTGAATATCCCCGAAGGGTAGTTAGCAGAGGTAGTAATACTTCTGAATATCACGTGACATTGTCACCTGTTGTTCAGAGTACCCACGATTTGCTTGGACAGTGTTCTCACGTTATACAGGTCAGGCCTATCGGCGTTTTGAACAAATTTATAGTCACATGATTGTAAGTTTCGACAGTCCTCTCGATTTCCTGGGATGCCATCATCAAATCCTGGTCTCAGGGTACTTCCTCGGTAACAATAACATAACAAAAGAAATGTTTAGTGAACCTGTACTTCTCTTTATAAAAGCTACGACGAGGAGTATAAATCTATATGGAGCGTTGAAAGAACTGTTTCCTAACTCCTAGTGATTGAGGACCCACACCTTCCATTATCAGCTCAGCAGCATAACAATATGATTTTCAGAAGCAAATGCCAATATAAGTTCAGAAAATATGTAAAACGCGGTACATTTGCCTATAAAATTCGAGGATTCCCCTCGATTTCTCCAGGGTCCCATCATCAGACCCTGATATTCTCATCATGGTACCAATCCGGGAGTATCTTCAATCTTCTTTCCAATGAAAAAATAATAATCAAAATCGGTTCATAAATGGCAAAATAATCGGCGAACAAACATAAATATATATACATGTATATATATATATATATATTCGAATTGAGAACACTCATTTTTTTGAAGTCGGTTAAAAATATTGCACATTAGGGTTGAATGAAAACGATTCCCTTTACCTAGTCCCTTAACTTTTATGGGTTTCACTTGGATATTACATAGTACTCTGCTACTTACTGTAAGTTAAAAAAACCCCAAAATTTTGAGTAATTTATTTATATATCGCACCTCCGCTCAAATAGTGTCACAACTCAAAAATTAATTGAATCCCTCTTGTTTTACCATTACGTTAATTAACCATTGATAAACATCAAAAAGTTAGTTCTTGAACTGGCATATGTATAGCTTGTTAATTTGTAATTATGATCAGTTGTCGTAACAAGAGCAAAAATGTAAAAATAAAGAGAAATGTAAGTTTTAAATACGATTTTTTCAATAATTTGGTTTTTGAGTTGTGTCACTATTTGAGCGGAGGTGCGATATTGCAAAACATACATACATAAACTCATGGTTATAAATCCCGAAAAGCAGAGCTTAAGAGCTAGAAACTCAACAGCCACATTTGGAAGTTGGACAGGGGACAAGAAGGTAGAAATAAATGTACAAAGGTACATTGCAAATAAAAACATACAAACATAGCTGATTATTTCTGGTGTGAGTACTATACATTAAGATGATCAGCTTGATAAGGGTTGCTACAGGTCGGAACTTCCTCCTCGGATGAAAGGTTCCAATCACACAAAGAGCCAGAGTGTGCACTCTTAAGGTGTACTAGGGATGTCCGTTTTTTTATCGATTGTTTAATAATTCAGAGTAAATCTTTGTTTGTATGTGCGTGTTGTTTTTCAATTCCTAAAGGAAAAGATGGTAAAATAAAGGTTGTTGGCGATGGGTCTCAAACCGCATCGCCCAAAAATCCCTTAAAAAGCCCCAATACCGTTAGTCGCCTCTTACGTACACCCACCGGAAGAAATGGGGTAGTGCTATTCTAAGCCGACACTACACAGCAATTTAATTATTTAGAGAAAAATTGAAAAAAATTGAGAAGTCACTATTTATTGCAAATTTATTGCTGTGCCATCCTTTTCTTCAATCATAGACAAACGTCTCGTTATTCGATTCAAATGGAATTGTTATTGGTTCGATATAAAAAGTTGCTGTCGAGAAAACCCGGGTATATGATATTATTATGTTTAACATTCATTTATCTATTTTTGTAAACTCATTGTAACCTGTTACAGATGTAAAAATCTAAATTTTATGTTGTTTAAAAAAACTTCAATCCTAATTTAAACATTGAAAATAATTTTTAATTCAGCACGTCATGAACGGTTTTTGTCACACTTTGTGTCAGTAATATTATCTGAATTCGTCACGATCAGTTTTATACGTTTTTAATTCAATTATATTCTTAAACTGTTACTAATACTTAATTTAATTATAAACCAAATCTAATTATGCTAATCAATTATTATAATTTCATTTATTGCTAATCAATTATTAATTTTCATACAATTATGATATATCTACGTCCATATTTTATCCACGAGCATACGTATACGCAAGTGCCCTATGTATAACATTGATATACTAAATTGTCATCGTAATATACTGTCCTGAAGATTCCTGAATATAAGACTGAGAAGATTGATTTTACATTCTTACACGAGTATAGACATTTGTATTGCTATAGTATCTTAAAAGAAAACATCGGTATTATTTTTGCAAACAATACTAAAGTTCCAAAAATATATAGCGGATATCGCTCAAAGTATATTGGAAACCGATGTGGTCTTCTAAGAAGTCCTTTAAATACGCACATGAAAAGAAACGTGAATGTTCTCTGCCTGCCCCAATCAGAATTAATAACCTGACTATAAATAAGTATAAAAAAATATATGCTTTGATAATAAATACAAACAAACATTACATACAAACATACAAACAAACAACATTTGCCGTGTAGTGCCGGCTTAGAATAACACTACCCCATTTCTACCCGTGAGGTGATCGTAAGAGGCGACTAAGGGTATAGGGGCTTATTAAGTGATTTTTGGGCGGTGTGGTTGGAAACCCGTCACCAAAAACATTTATTATTACCATCTTTTCCCCAATCAACTTCCAAAAATGGCTGAGGAATTTTTCATTCCAAAGCTCTGGCTACCCCGTTAAGGGATTTATAGCTGTGAGTATATGTATGTATAAATAAGTATAAAAAATAAATGCTATGATAATAAATACCAGCAAAAACTATCGATAAGCAAATAAATCCACCAAGTACATCACTATTTTGGCGATTTAGAAAAGTGCAATATTTTTTGGCCTCGCGATTCGGACGCCAACAAAAGGTGCTGTTACAGAGCTGCGGGTTTGTTGCATCCTTCCTCTTATATACCTGAGATGAATGTATCGTTGGATTATGGATATGGTATTATATTTTATGGGTAGAACACCGTTTATCGTGCAGACGATGTGGGTTCAAATCCTGGGTCGGGCCTACACCAATTTGTCTTTTCTGAAGTCATATGTGTGGATAATTTATCATGGCTTTTACACTAATTCACTTACATCCATCCCTCACTTTCGCGAAACTCTGTTAAACAGTCATCCCAGAAAAAAATCAAGAGCCACGGATAAGCTACGCATCCCTGTCGGATACCCCTGGAGATTCTAAACCAGTCAGTGTTTTCCTCGTTTACTCTTACACATGCACTAAAATCCTCACTAAGTGATACCAATGCACGTATAAGTTGACTTCCTAAACCGAACTTCGATAACATAATCCTTGTATAAAGTTAAAAGGTTGACTTGAAGAAATCGCGTTAAGGCGATAAGTCCGCCTTTGTGTACATAGATTGTATTTTTATCTATTTAGTAAAATACTGTATGCAAAATACTTGTTTGTATGCAATAAATTCTTACCATCCTATCACAAGCTTTTTCTAAATCTGTATAGGAGGAGTACATCTTTTGGTGTGCTGATAAATATAAAACCCTATAGGTATACAGAATTAGAATACATTCGACCACTTGGAAGATGGCTAAAGAAAAAAAAAATTTGTGTTTGGTGTATCACGGGTCCCTAGCATAATCTTCCAACAATCACTCAAAAACACCATAATCCTCAGTCACAGCGTACATCACCCAAGGAATTAATACTAATTTCCGTGGAAGAATTCTACGGGAAACACGGGCCATGTTCGAAGGACCTATAAAATATCATAGATTTAATTCCCGTCCTTTTACTTTGAAAGGGGCTTTAAAGATATTATAAACAAATAAATAAACAAGGATGGCAAAAAATAACACAATAATCCGGTTATGCAGGGTTCAGTAAATATTAATATCAAAGCCCCATTTTTTTCTTATTAAATTTTGTTTTATCAAAAACGAACTTTCATCGCTTTTGTTCGTCATAAATTGAAAGTGACATGTCCTTCGCAGCTGAAATGGAAATGAAGAAATTGCAGCTTTCTGTTTATGAATTAACTAATCTAAGTTCAACGTTCTTACACATACTTACATTTGTTAATTGCAAAAAGGAGTAGGCAAAACATAGTAAAATAAAGGAAGGTTGGTAGCGGCTCATTATCCACATCGCCTTCAAAAGCCTATTTCAAAACCCGCGCAAAGAAATGGGTAAGTAATATTATAAAACAAAGCTACACAGCAGGTATAAAGGATCCCACCAAAAACATTCTGTAAAAAACTAGCCAAGTCTCGATAGAACAGCTTGTTTATCTCTAAAAAGTAATGAAATCAAGTTAAATTTAGCTTTACACATGCCACATCCAACTCTCAATATTTCCAACCAACATCCACGGCAGATTTAAATTTCTCAGGTCGTTTTCACACTCTAAAAACGCCTCTCTTTCTTTTCAACACTAAAATTGTGGCTGAAATGAAAACTCACGAAACAAAGGAGCTGTAACAACCCTGGCAGCCAACACGGTGCAGATTTAAAAAAGGTATTTTTTGTTTCACACTTTTCAAGTAGCTTATTATGCAATTTCAGAGGGCTTTGTTTAATTTTGCCGTGTAGTGCCGGCTTAGAATGTCGCTAACCCTTTCTACCGATGGGTGTCGTAAGAGGCGACTAAGGGTATTGGGGCTTTTTATTGGATTTTTGGGCGATGCGGTTGGAGACCCATCACCAAAAACCTTTATTTTCACCATCTTTTCCCCACTCAACTTCCAAAAGTGGCTGAGGAATTTATAATTCCTTAGCTCTGGTTACCCCTTCTAGGGAAATGTAGCCGTGAGTATATGTATGTATGTATGTTTGTTTAATTATACTTTTATTTATGGTATTATATTAGTTGGAATACAGTAGTCACATTCATGACATTAATTTTGGTGGCTAATTGGGTCGGAACTTAGGGCTTGTACAAAAATCTGCGATGAGACGCGATGAAAAGCGAATTTCCTTATTATAAGCTATTTTGCGATATCGCATCGCACTGATTCGAAGAAGCAACCGTGATAGCCCAGTGGGTAGGACACTCGGTTATCGTGCAAACGACTAGTGTCCAAATCCCGGGTCGGGCCTACACCAATTTGTCTTTTCTAAAGACATGTGTGTGGTTAATTTATCATGGTTGTTAACGGTGAGGGAAAACATCGTGAGGAAACCCACATGACTGAGTTGTACTTAGTCATGTGACAGTGTATTCGTACAAAACGGCGATAGGCCTGCCCCCTATCACGTGAGTACACTGTCCATGCAAAACGTGGGTACTTTTAACGCCAGGTGACAAAGTCACGTGATGTTCAGAAGTATTAGTACCTCTGCCAACCCCTTCGGGGATATTCGGCGTGAACGTTTATGTTATGTTATGTTTATTATGATTCGAAGTTTAGTGTGCAATCCCATATTACAGATTCCTAGTGGAATATTTATAACTATTCAGTAAAGAGTAACTGTATAGTGTCGACTTAGAACAGCACTACCTCCTTTATACGACGGGTGTCGTAAGATGTCTCATCCTAGGATTAAGGAACTTTTATGAGTCAAAAGGGTATTTTGGCTGAAGAACCATCTCCAATCGTCTTTATTTACGTTTTATTTCCCCTCTTAACTTCCAAAAGCGGGTGAGGAATTTCCAATTCTGAAGATTTGGATACAAAGGAGTATATGCAATGCATGGATGTATTTAAATGAAGATATATTTCCCCACACAACTTTCCAAAAGTGGCTGAGGAATTTCTAATTCCTTAGCTCTGGCTACCCCTTCTAGGGATTTATAGCCGTGAGTATATGTATGTATGTATATATGTACATTTTTGTATCTTCATATTAAGGCCTTTTTTCCCACCATTATGTGGGATGAACATAGCAAGTGGGCTTAGTGGGCAACCTTTTTCTTTTATTACTAGATCAACGAGACAGTGGGTGAAGCTATCAAATATTTTGATATTAAGG
This sequence comes from Bedellia somnulentella, assembly GCA_963576735.1. Taxonomy (NCBI): domain Eukaryota; kingdom Metazoa; phylum Arthropoda; class Insecta; order Lepidoptera; family Bedelliidae; genus Bedellia; species Bedellia somnulentella. The sequence continues at coordinate 3,454,377 of OY755182.1, read as the reverse complement.
AGTGAAAGAAAAAAGTCATATCACAAAATGTTTGTATTCATACAGTAAAACCTCTGGCTATTAGTAATACAAAGCCAGTTATTATATCAAAAATGTGCTTATTTTACTTATAAAGTATACATTTTATTACAATCCTTCATTGAATTCATTCATAATTAGTTCAATTCTAATTCTATAGGCATTCCAAATAAACGATTAACAAAATGATAATTTACTAAAATTATGTTTTATTACAAGCAATATATGTTAGAAATATAAGCTCTAATACATTTTTAAGCGCCAGGCTCCATGCATGAAAATATATACCTTAAGAGCTAATTCCATTTGTCTGAATGAAGACGTCTGAAAGACACAGAATCTGAATTCAGACTAGTGGAATAACGTTCAAACTGAAATTTGTGTAGTGGAATAACAAGCGTCTGCGGCAGTAACTTCGAAGGACGTCTGAATTCAGCAACGACAAAGTGTAATGGAATAAGCTCTTTATCGTGCTAAAAGGCACGATAGGATTCTTATGAGGTTAGATACTATTCAGTTTAAATTGTAATCAAAAGGAATCCGAATATGTAGTATTTTATAAAAATAATAATATTATGTGTAGATGTAACGTAAATGCTCAACGCTAAAAGAATGCCCATAATTCATTTTTAATTAAACTTTTGTTGGTTCTACCGCAGTATTATAAAACACAACTAATAATGTAATATTTCATAAAAGTAAAGTACGTTAAATAGTTTTAGTACTTAAATACAGTGATTTCTAATACTTAACAAAGCTACAAAACAAAATTAAAACAATACATACATACCATACATATACTAATGGCTATAAATCCCTTAGTAGCCAGAGCTTTGGAATGAAAAATTCCTCAGCCACTTTTGGAAGTTGATTGGGAAAAGATGGTTATAATAAATGTTTTTGGTGACGGGTCTCCAACCACGTAAAAAGCCCCCTATACCCTTAGTCGCCTCTTACGATCACCCACGGGTAGAAATGGGGTAGTGTTATTCTAAGCCCTAAATTGCCTGTTATTAAATAAGTACGATAAGATTCTTAAGCTACATAAATGGTTTATTGATTCGCTTAATAAACAAACACTTAACATAAATGGAAATGTTCTAAAAGGTAAAAACTTTTCTTATATTTAAAATATTTGGAAGAATTTATTGAATTGTAATTATAACTATTATGTTTTGCATTTAAGTTATTTCATTTAGACATTATTTTATAAATGCTACAAGAAACCCCTATTAATTATATAGGTAGGTTACAGATCTAAAGTATTAAGTAATTGAGTTATGTCACTAAATTAAAATCATCTTTTTTCGTATTATCGTGTTTTTTGCATTGTCTGTAGTGATTTGTATTCCATATAAAAAAATACTTTTCTCCTTCCTCATTATTTTTTAAATTAGCCAGTATAAAAAGGCGCAAAGAAATAAATAGTAAAAGCGATCTCACAAGGCTTCAATTTAAAATAAAATTGTTTTGGTCCCAAAAAGAAACGCTACTAAAAAAAAGTACTAATTAATTTATCGAGAAAAAAGAGGCGCTCTTGTAAGTTAATTGACAGAGTTTCTTCATAAAACGTGTCTCAAAATATATTGAAAAACTTAATAAAAGATTGTAAGAGATTATAATATGATTACCTTAATTGTAAACTAAGAGATATTAACAGTTTTTCAAAGATTTGTTAAAGACAGATTTATTTGGTTTCCTTTACAATTATTCCTTATAAAATAACATTAACTAATTACCTAATTGACATCTGAAACCTTTCTGAAACAGTGTTCCGCAAAGTGTGTACAGCAATACCTTATATGATAGGTATCTTATTTGGTAGTATTTTCTAAGATTTTCACGATTGCACATTATAATTGAAACAACTATTGATTTTCGGATATTACCACCTGCTTGGAACCCGATCATAAGCACAACTAAGCAAGGGAAGAACACTTGCAAGACTCCAGATAACACTAGCTCTTTTTGTACATAGCAAATATTAAACGCAAATGTAACTTAAAATTTTGTGAAGGTGGTTAGTATTAATATTTTTATAGTACTGTATAATGACAAATAACATCTCAGTCTTCCCGTGACCATGATAACTGAAAAGTTTTCGAAATGTCGGGCTTTAAAAATAATGTAATAACACGCGATTAAAATATCCGAAAATCAATAGTTGTTTCAATTATAATCTTATTTGGTACTTACACTCCAAGTTTATTTTATAAAAGTATACGTTGATTATAAGAACCGTGAAAAACATATATTTTTTTTAATGAAAATGTTACATACAATCGTAGTTAAAATGCCACCACAACTATTAATAAATCAGTCGTTTTTATTTGTGATGTTTACAACGTTTTTGGAATATTATGGTTTGATTTCAGAAGAACATTTGAACAGAACATTTTATTATTATTTAAAAATAAATCTACAATTAAATTGTAGATGTAAGCTGATTGGACACCATGGAAATGCAATACTGATGTGTCAAAGCAAATTTAAAGTTTCTCCTTAAAATTACTTTATTTAAAATAAATTTAAAGTAACATAAATTACTCGTAGGTTATATGCATTTGGATTGTGTCTTTTAATGGATCAATTTCAGCAAAGTGCTAATGGACCGATACTATTAAATATCAATGCAATTTAGTGCATATTTCTGACATTAGCTTTTCATTTAGTAATTTGTGTTTCTGTTAAGTTCTTGGCAAATAACTGACAATGTGTATATTCAACTAATTTTGTTGTATTTTTTATGTGGGTCCAGCCAAATAATTTCAAAAACCTTTACGTTAAGTTCTCAGCGTTGCCATTTTTGTTCTTAACTCTTGATAGTTTTTCAGCCTCTTCTATAGTGTCCGGTAGTCTCACATTCTTCGTTTCGGGCAACAAAAGCACCAAAGTACTCGATAGCATGCACATTGCTCCAAATATAACTGTCGGCATAGACTTGTGGTACAATGACTGAAAAAATAGAAAAAGTAAGAGGAAAGGATGTGAAAAACAACAGGCATCAAAAGTATGATGAGTATATCTGAAAAGATTGATGAATATCGTACTGTGGTAATCGATAGTGTCTGCCTACCCCGAAATTTCTGGAAAAGCTCTGGAGCTTTGCATTTGTCAATTTAAAACAAGCTTTGGTTCGGACTGCTGTTTTTTTTAACTTAAGTATATTCTTTTTGATTTTGTTTGTCCGCTACTGACATAAACAACCATATAAGATCTATATATCTTTTTTACCAATTTACTTTCAACTATCCACTCATTCTAACCTCCTTCTATCTTTTACGATTATATCTTCAATCAATAAAAAATTTACTTAACTTAGTAAATTAACTAAGAACTGTAAGTTTGTTTCCCACCCCATCGACATACGTATTCGACGAGTAAAACTTATCGAACATTAACTCACCAACAAAGGAGTCAACGGAGCAATAAGAGATCCGATCCTGCCGCAAGTAGAACACACGCTGATCAGAGTTTGCCGCATGTTCGTCGGGAATATCTCAGACACGTAAATGTAGACGGAACTGTACGCCATTGTGACACTCCATTTGCCGATCAGGTAGAGACCGATGGACCACCAATCGGCTGGAAAGAGAAATAGTTTAAAATATAATTCATTAAATCAAGGTATTTAAAAATAAATTATAAATAACCTCCATACATATATAAATGGCTAAAAATACCAAAAGGTTTAGCAGAGCTTGAGAATTAGATGCTTTTATGCCACTTTCAGGAGATGAGCGGTGAAAAGATAGTAAAATTAAGAATGGACGGTGATGAGTTACAATCCACATCGAACAATAATCACTTAAAAAGTTTCAATAACCTCAGTTGCCTTTTATTTAAAGCCGGCAGCAAAACTCATTTTTTATTAGAGTTGTCATTTCCCATCTTAACTCGTTGCCTAAAGAAACTTAGAAGGCACATAGCTTTTAAGTAGTTAAGTAGGGTGACGCAAAACACTACCTTTTATTTTTCTATGAAGTTGGTGAGAAATCATGGTTTCTAGAACTTTAGCCAACCAATGCAGTACTACTACATAGAATATTTTAAATATTATCAAAATTATGAAAAATCCTTTCCTCCAGAAATTTCTATATTTTGTTATGAACATTTTAAAGATAAAAAATAGTTCATTATAATTAGTTTCTACGTTAAATGGCAATGTATTTTAATTTAAATCTTTTTGTTCATGAAAACATCATGTGGGGATTATTACTAATAATCTTAACGAGCGACGGGGGCGTATACCCGAGGACGCGGGTTCGAATCCCGCCTGTGTCGAAATTATTCTTTCCTTTATTTATTCTTTATTTATTGGCAATGTATGTTTTACAAAAAGGCTGTTACTTAAATTATAAATACTGGTTTCGATTACTTGCTAAGTTCATGGGCTATAGGTATATGTGTATGAATGTATAAATATGTACCTATATAAAGCGGTAACTAAATCTAAATACTTACATTTCGGTGTTGTGTCGGTTTAGAATAGCACTACCCCACGGTGTACGTAAGAGGCGACTAACGGTATGGGGCTATTAAGGGATTTTTGGGCGATGCGGTTGGAGACCCATCACCAACAACCTTTCTTTTTACTATCTTTTCCCCACTCAAATTTTGAAAAGTGGCTGAGGAATTTCTAATTCTTTAGCTCTGGCTACCCCTTTCTGGGATTAATAGCCGTGATTATATGTATGTATGTATGTACTTACATTTCGGTAAAAACGCAAACAGCAAACTGGTTATTCCGCAAATCACGAACGTAGTTATCAATGTCTTTCTTCTTCCGTATTTATCTAACACCATTACTACAATAATGTAAGCTGGTATCTCAACCAATACAACTAGAATAAATGCCAAATATCTGTTGCTGCTTAATGAGACAGAATTTATAGACAATCCGTAGTAAACCAACGAACAAGTCATCCATAAAAATGAGCAGATCATCACTCGTTTCCACAAAATCTTCGAGCGAACCGCTAGATATAATTGTGATTTTCTATCTGTGATATTCGTATCTTTATTAATTAAGGGACTTCCTAATGTTTCAAGATCTAGATTCTTCGGATCGAGATTATTAATTTTAGCTGCTCTCTTAATTATTTTCACTGCCTTTTCTCTTCTTCCTTTGCTGAGGAGCCATCTTGCGCTTTCGTTGAGGAACCAAACGTAAACGATTACTAGGAGTCCAGGAGCATATAGGATCATTATGTAGGTTCTCCAATTGTCTATGAACCAGGCTAATACTGCTAATATTACCAAGCCGACCACGAATGCCATATTACACATTGCTGATACGAAAACCCGTTGTTTTAATCCAACTAGTTCTACAGCTGAAATGAAAAATCAATGATTTAGTAACATAATTCACACATCACATCACAACACATCTTTGTAAATACCTAAAAAAAATAACTAAAGTTAAATTAAATCAGTATTTTTAAAAACTAGTTTATTTTTTTATTCAAATATGAGTTTATCTGTTATTAAAGCAATGCTCAAATTTTCGTCTTGACTTTCGTTGTTGATAACAAACCTTATTTTATTAAGGCCGTATAAATAATGTAAATTTAAAGAAACTAACCAACATTACTGAATATCCACATATTGCAGCTTTAATGCAAACTTTTGTCTGAATATATTAGTGTATCAACCAAATGATATTACTGGATTATCGAATTTTCCTATTATATTTTTTTTCTTTTGCTTTTACAGTAAGTTGACATGATAATCGAACAGTAATACAAATAACTCTTGCGTACAGACTATCAAACCTCCTAACTACATAACTCACAAAAACATACCCAAAACGTACGCCGAAGGGTATAATCCCCCTCCAAAAGCTGCCTCTAAGAAATGCAAAGCCAGATACGACACGTAATTCGGTGTGAAAGCTCTCGCAAATCCGAAGATAAAACTGGCGGTAGTTGCGAAACCTATCGCAATTTTTCTGCCAAACCGATCTGATAGGGCTCCAGTGAGTACCATCGCGAAGAACATTCCCGTGTTGTGGGCAGTCCCCACCAGGGCGCGCTTCCATTCTTGACAGCCAAGGTCGAACTGAGGACAATGTAATTAGATATGTTAGGCTTCAGTGGGTTTCAATGGTTCGTTTTGCATATTGTGAGTGATGGGTGTATTGTTGGTATGTGATATACTCATATATTATATGCTGTGTAGTGTCGGCTTAGAATAACACTACCCCATTTCTGCCGGTGGGTGTACGTAAGAGGCGACTAACGGTATTGGGGCTTTTAAGGGATTTTTGGGCGATGCGGTTGGAGACCCATCACCAACATCCTTTATTTTGCCATCTTTTCCCCACTCATCTTTCCAAAAGTGGCTGAGGAACTTCTAGTTCCTTAGCTCTGGCTACCCCTTCTTGGGATTTATAGCCGTGAGTATATGTATGTATGTATTATATGTAGGCTATAAATAATGCTTTAAATAGGCAGAGGCTTCATCTCGATCGCTAATTTGAATTCATTTTAATTTAAAACGATTTTTTTATCACTTCATTTATTAAAAGTAACTAACTTTTTGATTTACAAAATAGCAAAAAAATAATAATTTAATGAGAATGTGATAACTAGCTTAACAAATTGTGTAAAGAACTTTTAAGATTTAAGTTACAATTAATAAAAATTGTGTATTTATTAATGATGTAAACATAAATAAATAATGTGACTTTAATAATAAAGCTGTAAGGTGTAGTTTACTGTCAACCTAACCTACTTCATCACTAATTTAAACAGAAAACTCGAAGTTATTTACAAAATAGTTTGTATAAAAACTTGTAAATTTGAAGTAAGAAATAATTAAGTATTTATTCAAATAAATAAATATAACAGACACATTACAAGTAAGCTTAAACGTAGAAAGGTACAACAACCTGTGGTAAAACAGGGGATACTAAATCGGCGATATATTTAAAAAAATGTAATACCAATATAATTATCATCCAAGTTTAAGAAAGAAACATTCAGCTTCATTACATCAATTAATTGCTAGAAGCTATATACCAACTAAGCCCGGACGTTCAAAATAAAAATATTGAAGTAAACCACACATTACTAAACTCAGGACCTCCAAGTTATGAGCCTATATCTTACCCATAGACCACAGATCCATTACATACTTAGATAATAAAAATGGTCTTTCGTGAAACTAGTAACATAATTCAATAGTTTTTTGTTCTAGCACTAATTTCCATTAAACAACAAAGAAACTTTATAATCAATTCTAAGATAATTATCCATTCTGCGAATTAATAGTTTTGCTTACAATTCGAGTCAACAAAATAACCGCTGTGTTTTATTATTCATTTGTGTTACAAAACGACTCATTCTTGCACAATATCTTTTTCAAGGACAAAATAAATATGTCAGTAAGACAATGTTTCGATAGAACACTATTTAATAAATATTTGCCGTGTAGTGTCGGCTTAGAATAGCATTACCACATTTCTTCCCGCGGTTGTACGTAAGAGGCGACTCAGGGTATTGGGGGTTCTTAATTGTTATTTGGGCGATGCGGTTGGAGACCCTTTACATATATTAAACAATCTCTTCCCCACTCATCTTCCAAATTGGCTGATGAATTGCTGATTCTGAAGCTCTGGCTACTCCTTTTAGGGATATATAGCCGATAGTATATTGTTAGAATACTGTTTAAATAAAACTTCACTCATTACAATTTTAACAAGATGTATTATAATTCTTCACTTATACAACTTTTCTCTAGCAGTGTTCAATACGAACTGTCGGCGCAACTGTCCGTCCATGCTTTTAAATACCCTTTTGACTCAAGCAACCGGAAGGCGTCACTATGTGCGCCGAAGTTCGTATTTGATTTTTATTAACGGAAACGGAAATGGATATTTAATATTAATTTACAATTTAAACGGAAACATACTCTTTAAACATTCAAATATTAATAAACGAATATTAAAACACAGTACAATAAGTCTTGTAGTTTTATCGAAAGCTAACAGTCGGCCTTTCCTGAATTTATTCTCGTCCCGAGAATATGTTACGTATACTTTTAGCTTTTGTTTTATATATTCTTACAAATTATTAATGTACTTAATACATTCCAAGGATTCAACAATAACATTATTATTTAAGTGTCAAAACAAAGATGCTGTAACCCCTACACGTTTTCATCATAACAAACAAAATACAATTTCAATTATCTGTATCTCTATCTTATATATATATATATATATATGTCCGAGCCGATTTCAGCTACAGCGACTGCTGGACAGGCTCTCAGCAGCTGGCGCCTCGTTGGTCCGCGCGTACGTGTGCTCGCATATGGCTGCTGTAGCAAATTTTGGCCTTAAAGGTCCTTGAAAAAACCAATGTGCAGGCATCAGAAAAAGCCGGGTGTACATCACGACCCGACCTCTCTACCTCTGCCCATCGCCACAGGACTTTGTCTCGGGAGCCGTAATTCATGCCGCAGTCAACTACGCAGGATATATTCAAGTGCATAAGCGTGCGCGCAAACACAGACGCACTCTCTCGTCCTCACTCCTCTATGCCCAGTGGAACGGATGACCGCTACGACCGGAGAAAAGTTCGGATGCAGCATCTGACCAACAGCGCTTTGACTTCTGCATTGCCTTGCTGTACCGCCAAATCAGCCAAAACAGTTTGTTTGGAACCGTCGGATTGCCGTCAAAGCTGGAACAGACTTTAAAGAATATGCGGGAGGTATCCGCATTAAGTAGACCTAGGAAAGAAGGGAAAAAGGAATGGAAATAGAAAAGAATTCAGTGAAATTTAGAAGGGATTGGGGTTTGGGATGCTACTGGCTCGGATGAGAGGAAAAGACAGTAGCAGCTCGGGAAGCCGGGGTCGCATACCCGTGTACCATACCACAACTATCGGTCCAGAAGCTGTCATTGATACCCCTGACTGAATCTCTTATACCTAGATGTTGAAACCCCTTCATGTTTTCAACATTTCCTTAAATAATGCTTAAAATTAAAGTGGCCTCTGCATATCCACAGTAATTTTCTATATATTTCATAATTATGTTGAAACCCCTTCATGTTTTTAACACAACATTTAATCGTAGAATTACTTTCATTTCATTGTAACTGATCATGTTTCAATACTCTATACAATAAAATATCAATGCTGAAACCCCTTCATGTTTTCAACACAATATTAAATCGTAGAATTACTTTCATTTCATTGTAACTGATCATGTTTCAATACTCTATACAATAAAATATCAATGTTGAAACCCCTTCATGTTTTCAACACAATATTAAATCGCAGAATTACTTTCATTTAATTGTAACCGATCATGTTTCAATACTCCATACAATAAAATATCAATGTTGAAACCCCTTCATGTTTTCAACAGAATATTAAATCGTATAATTACTTTCATTTAATTGTAACTGATCATGTTTAAATACTCTACACAATAAAATATCAATGTTGAAACCCCTTCATGTTTTCAACAGAATATTAAATCGTATAATTACTTTCATTTAATTGTAACTGATCATGTTTAAATACTCTACACAATAAAATATCAATGTTGAAACCCCTTCATGTTTTCAACACAATATTAAATTGTATAATTACTTTCATTTAATTGTAACTGAATTATCAAACCACTATAAGGCAAGTACTTTATTATTAATATTCTACAACAACAATAAAATCAAATAACAAGACATTATTCAGCCATTTATAATCAGTTTGCAAATAGTTACAAGTTGTAATTTTTTTTTTTTTTTATTATTTTTAATAAATTATTTTATTTAATTTGTAAAGCTAAAGTTAATTGCAATGCTTAGAACATTCTGAAAGATAATAAAATATCAATCACTATAGGTACTCTTATAAAATATACCATTCACTTTCAATGCTTTCGGAAGCTGCTTCATCATTTCATCTATTGAAAACAATAATGTATAAGTTTAAATGAGAAAAGGCTCTTCAACTACATAATGTATATGAATACAATTTGGCAGAATGCAAGATTAGACCCAAACTAAGATATATGCTACTTTTCATCCCGGAAAAATTTGACCAAGAAAATATTCATGGCTGATTGACCTAAGAGAACCGGAAAAAACACCTAAAATTTTGTCATAAGCAAATTTGACAGTACGAAGTCTGTCGGGTCAGCTAGTACCTTAATAACTCTGTAAGGTCCACGTAGCTTTGGGGCAAGTTTTCTACTATTACCTTAGGAAGATGTACATCTCTTTCTACGCGCACTAGATCGCCTACTTCGAATTAAATTCCAAACCTTCATCGCTTATTTCGGAAATAAAGAATGCTTGAGGCCGACTTACCAACTTCAAACCAAACAAAATTTCAGATGGAGTTGTGCCAGTGGCTCTAATGATGGTATTATTGAGTCCCTATTGTATTTCAGAAACACCTTCGTCCCATACGTGTTCTGGTTTTCCATGAATGGACAAAATATGTATTGCACATACAAACACACACATATATATATATATATATATATATATATATATATATATATATATATATATATATATATATATATATATATATATATATACATATATATACACACATATAAACTTACATGCAATATTGCATGTAATATTGTAGGGTTCCACTTGGCCATTAGCTTGATAATTAGCGTTTTATGTTTAGATGACTTTAAACATTGATATATAACATATTTGTGACATAGGATTCTGTTTTATTATAATTTTATGACTGACATTTTGATTTATTAATTTGTACATCTAAAATGATTATAAAAATAATAAATTAATAATATTGCATAATGACATTTATAATAGTTTTGAATAAAACTACGTACTGAAGACGTACACCCAAAAGAGTAGATTGTGACTGTTACTATTATTATTTTGATGTAATATCTTTTGTTGTATCCGCAATCAGGACAATAAAATGGGTTACAATGGAAATTTTTTAATCGCTCTGATTGATTAAACTGTTTTAGTACTCTTTACGGGAACTAATTGTATATACTTTGTGAAAGCATCAATAATTACTAGCATGAAGGAATTTCTTTTTTTTTTCTTTTCTCTTTACTTTGTGTAAAATGACCTAGAGGACTTTTGTAACTAAATGAAGTTGACCAGCCTTTTTACCTGCGGGTACCTTAGAAGGGACAAATTCTAGACGGAACTCTACATATTTTTGAATAAATCGTCGCATTTTTTTATTAGAAAACAAATACTTCCCTTTATATTTTCGAAAATTTTATCAAAGCTAAAATGTCTAATTTTGTCATAATTGCCTTATAATACCTGCTATCTCACTGCCTTAGGTACTGCTTACCTACCCCCATAAAGTGTCCTTCTAAACAATAAATCTTTCATTCGTATGAGAGGCCTGTATAGTAATTGGAACGATAGACTTGACATTTATGTGGGTCTCAACCATTTTAGATCACAAATAGGAAATGAATTTAAAAACATAAAAAATTAAACTTTAAAATTTAAACCCGCAATACTACTACTCTATCCCTTAAATAGTTTTTTTTGTTAGGTTCTTCATAATATTAACTAGTATTTTCTATAAATACTTAAAAGAAGACGTTTAACACGCGATAATTTTAAAAATGTTGTCAATCCGAAATTAAGGATATTGTTATTAGAATTTAAGACCTTAAGCATGTTACTTATCATGTAATGTTTTATATCTGTAGTGTGTCGCAAATAAATAAATAAAACTCTTTTTAGCACGAGGTTTTTTTTCTATCTCAATTATATAATTACTTGTTTCGTCCTTTAAAATGACAATAATCCTTTGTATTTCGGAATTATTTTGTTGTACTATAGTCACCAACTTTGTATTAAAAACCTAACAGTAGTTCGGGAATTTGAAAATTATTTCGAATTGTGACTTAGCGCATCTACCTACGCGCGTCATTGTTTTACCAGGCTTATATGTGATGTAGAAATTATATTCTCGCATGGCTCCCCACCATCTAGCTACTCTTGGCAACATGTCTCGCTTTTCAAAAGTAGCTCGTAATGAGTTGCGATCGGCCACGATAGTAAATGATATATCTACCTAGTATGTAAACCCGGGAGCGTTGTAAGGAAGCTATACAGCTAATGTCTCGAGGTCTTATGAAGTAAACAAACTTTTTTTTCGAAAGAAGTTTTAGTTTCAAAACTAGGAGAAGATTGGTCGCTTAATTAATGCACGTCTTAATTGTTGAAAGGCCTCATTCCCTACGTGTCACCAATGCCATTTAGAGACTTTTTCCAAAAATTTAGTTAATGACATATAGTCTTTTTTTATATAGTTATTATTTTATTAATATATCCCAGCTCTTCAGTCGAAAAAGCCAAACAATCTCAAACACCAACACCCACACATATATAATTCTAGCACACATCTGTTTTGTTATTTAAATGTTGCATGTCTTTCAATACCATTTATTTTAATCCTAATTTTAACTTACTTACTTACTTACTTATACTCACGCCCATTGTTCCCATTGGGGTAGGCAGAGACTATCGATCGCCACTTTGTACGATCCTGACAAACCTCTCTAGCTTCGTTTACATCCATCAATCTTTTCATACATGCTCTTTTATTCTTCATACTTCGGACGCCAGCCTTTTTGAGCACACTCTCAATTTGGTCCAAGTGTGTTCTCCGTGGTCGTCCTCTACTCACATTACCTTCCACGTTGGCTCTATAGATCTCTTTCACCAATTTACTGTCATTCATCCTCTCTATGTGCCCAAACCACCTTAACATTCCTTTCTCTATCTTGCACACTACGTCATCTTTCACACCTAAACGTTCACGAATTACACTATTTCTCACTCTGTCGCACAACCTTACATTACATATACTTCTGAGGGATCTCATTTCCACTGCATTCACTCTACTTTCATGCCTCTTTTGCCATGCCCAACATTCACTACCATACATCAGCGTAGGAACCAGTACAGCATTGTGAACTGCCATTCGCGCCTTTTCAGACAGGAACTGGCTCGACATTAGACTGTTTATGGCTCCATTTACCGCATTTCCCTTTTTTACTCTCCTTTCAATATCTTCCTCGCATTTTCCGTCCCTTGTAAACAAACTTCCCAGATATACAAACTCTTTCACTTGTTCCACTTTCTTGCCACCTATTGTAATCTCACATTCTGTCATACTTTCCTCTCTCTGGAAAACCATTGTCTTGGTTTTGTCCACATTCACTCGCATGCCCTTTCTTTCAAAAGACTTACACGCAATATTCACCATCTCTTGCAACTCATTTACCGTTGATGCAAGTAATACTTGATCGTCAGCGTATAAGAGGCATTTAATGATGAATCCTTCCATTCTCAGACCATAATCACTTTCGCGTAGTTCTTTCAAACAGTCATCCATGAACAGATTGAAAAGCCACGGAGAAGCTACACAACCCTGACGTACACCCCTAGAGATTTCAAACCAGTCCGTGTTTTCTCCGTTTATTCTTACACATGCACTGGAACCCTCATAGAGTGACTCCAATGCACGTATAAGTTGGCTCCCCAAACCGAACTTAGACAACACCTCCCACAAATTCTTTCTTACTACCCTATCATACGCCTTCTCCAGATCAATGAAGGTGCAATACACTTTTTGGTTCTTTGCTAAGAATTTTTCTGTGATGCACCTTAAGGAGAAGATTTGATCCATACATCCCATTCCCTTTCTAAACCCTGCTTGCACATCCCAGATTTTCTCATCAGTTTCTTTCATCACTCTTTCAATCAATACCTTAGCATACAATTTACCGACAACACTAAGTAGGCTAATACCACGGTAGTTTTTTGCTACCTGGCGTGACCCTTTCCCTTTATATAGGGGCACTATCACCGCTCTGCACCAATCATTTGGTACTTTGCCAAGTGCCCAACACTTTCGAAAAAGGAAGAACAGCCAAGAAGCCACTAACCCTTTACCAGCCCTTAGCATTTCGATATTAACTCTATCATACCCTGCCGCTTTCCCTAATTTCATACATTTCATCGCTTTTACAATTTCTTCCATACTTATCACACTTTCACACATATCACCCAACACTTCGTTACAATTAATATTAATATCAATTGCTGAAGTAGTGGGGTCATCCTCTTTTTCAAAGAGACCCTCGAAATAATCCTTCCATACCCTTTTTATTCTAATTCCATCAGTCATTAATTCACCTTTTTCATCCTTCATTACATTTGTACTGGTGTTTTGTGAAACTCCCCTTTCACGTCTGATATATTTCCAAAACAATTTTTGATTGTTTTGGAAATTATTGGAGAGTTTCTTTTCACTCCATTCTTTCAGATCTCGCTTTTTCTGCTCTATTTTATTCTTAACCATTCTCTTTATTCTCTTATATTCATCTTCAAATCTCTCAACTTCATCATCATTTATACACACATTCATCCGTTTACTAGCTTTGATTGCTAGTAAATCGAGCCAAGCTTTCTTCTTTTCATTCACTGCATCTTTCACATTTTTATCCCACCAACTAGCTGATGGTCTAATTTTCCTTTTGCTCACTCCACAAACTTCCGTCGCACATTCAACTAACGTAGATTTGAGCACACTCCATACATCTTCAATTTCCATTTCATCCGTCATTTCTACGCAACTCAGTCTTTCATCCAATTTCTTAACATATTCATCTCCTATTTTTTCATCTTCTACTAAATTTTCTACTCTTATTCTCGAAGGTTCAGTAGTTGGCACTCTAGTCCTATGACGCCACCGTTTGAACAGACCCCTTACTCGTGACACGACGAGGAAATGGTCTGTTCCCACGTTGACACCTCTATAGACTCTAGTGTCAACCACTTTTGATTTCAGTCTTTCATCCACAATCACAAAATCTATCATACTTCTCTCGCTACCTCGTTGCCTTGTATACATGTGGATATCTTTGTGTTTAAACAATGTGTTAGTAACACAAAGATCCCTCTCCAAACATACTTCAATCAATTTTTCCCCATTTTCATTCACTCTCTGATCCCCATATTTTCCTAATACTCGTTCACATCCGTTGCGTTTCACACCAACCCAACCATTAAAATCCCCTAACATAATTATCCTTTCATTCAAATCACACCCATTCACTACATCACCTAATAAATTCCAAAACTCTTCCCTCTGAGTTAGTGCTTTCGACATATCCGGCGCATAGACGCATATTATGCGTAACCGGATCAAACCCACTTTCAACTTAACCCAGAGGAGCCTTGGACTCACACACTCATGCTCTGACATACATTGAACCATCCTTTCAGACATAAGAAGTCCCACTCCTTGGCAAGCTCTGATATTAGGGTCGACCCCCGACCAGATGGCAGTAATTGATCCAAGTTGCGAGACCTCTTTTCCCTTACACTTCGTCTCATTTACACACAGCAAATCTAAATTCTTTTCTTTCATTACCAGGCATACTTCATCTAACTTTTCTTGCATTCCTCCGCAAACATTCATCGTACTAAAGCGGGTCTCTCCAGCCCACTTTTCGCCCAATGAGAATCTATGACGTGATAAGTGGCGAGCTTTATCGCCGTCTCCGTGTTGATTTTTATTGAAACACATGTGATTCCCACGAGTAGCTAGGGAAGCATTCTGTCCACTTTGTCAGAGCCCCGCTTGACAAAGCAAGGTTATTTAGTGCCCGGAGTTCACCAGGCTCCGGGACGTTGGCACGCTAGAGACCAGGCTCACCCCTGGCCACGCATCTATCAGCACGGCAGACCTTAGATTGGTGTAAGGGCGAAGATGATAGAAGCCCTGAAGTCCCTTAGTCGACTCTTACGAAACACCCACGGGAAGAGATGGGGTAGTGCTATTCTATGCCGGCACTACACAGCCTTAATTTAATTAATTTTAACTATTATAATTTTAACTTATGATAATGTTAACTTTAGTACTGTAAATTTTAACAATTGTATAATTTATCAATCGTATTATTCAGTAATTGTAAACATATCAAACATCTCAATGAAATTTCATGCTATGTACACTGAACATTTGTAATAAATGCTTATTTTGCTGTTATATCTCTTCATTCATTAAATAATTTTGTTAGTTCTGTTTATTTTGAAACTTTTAAATTAGTATCTAAATTGATCATTTATTTTTCGACTGAAGGAACTGGGCAGAACGTCTCAACGTTTGATTGGTAATTTACACTTGTAAAATGGATGTCCCTCACTGCCGCAATTGTAACATTTAGATACAGATTTGTTTTCATTATTATTCTGTAGTCTGAACGGTTTGGGTCATCTGTTGTCGGAATTGCTTGCTTGACTGCTTGCTAAATTCTTTTCTATTCTTTTCGTAAGTTTAATATTCATGATAAAAAGTAGTAATTTGTCTGGATCCGTGAACTGTGCTGCTTCGGCACTAGTTCGCTCTGATCTGTCTTTAATGCTGAATACAATGAAATCTATGGCATATTTGCCTGTTAAGTTACATCGATTCAGCATAACCATCTTTCATAAAAATAGTCTAATAACGATTCTCCATACTTAGTTTTACAAGCAAGCATTTCCGTCAACAACTAGCCAAAATTTCACTTCGAAAAGCTAACCGCAACTCTTCCTGCCATTCAGCCCATGAAGCAGTACACTGGGTAATCCCTGATACCATCTTTGCGTAACACTCGATAATTTTGGTAAGGAATAAATTATTATTTGTGATTCAGTACATCCTTAGATTATTGCATATTCATTAACCTTATTTATTTATAGTGGAATCTATAGTCGGAAATCATTAAATACTTTCGTCTGTTTTCATGGCTTGAATGACTCCTTTAAACGCATTAACTTAATTATTGGCATCTATAGACATTGATGGATTATTTTGTATCTGGGATGATGGTGAGGTACCTGGAAGTGCCTCTGGTTCGATGTGTCCTGATAGTCTCTTTCGAACTGATGCAGTATTCACACTGCGCCTGAGATGCGCCTGTGTTCTTGTAGGTGACCACTGATGATGCTTCGGCGTAACCACTTCTTCAACGATGTCGATGGCCGCCACGTCGTCTAACTCTCCTTAGTGATGTAAGTCACCAAGACGTACTCCAAGACCGTTCCCGTTACCCGACTCTGGAGGAACATACCAGACTCACTCTGCTCATCAGATTGCACCCACTCATGTTCTTAAGTTTCGCTGAAAATAAAAGCCATAAACGAGTATATGGTGCTTTTTTTGAACGTTTTGCTGTTTTTTTTTATTTGTGGTTAGTTCTATATGCGGGGACAAGTCTCAAACTCACATTTGCGCACCCAAGGAGTAGCAATACGCACATATGCGGCAACTGTTATTATACACCCCAAAGAGTAGCTCCGGCAAATGTATAACACAAAATATGTCAAAATAGAACAAGGTACATAAAAAAAATTAAAAGATAAATCACAGTTTCGCACGTGTGCAGCCAAAGAGTAACACACGCACGTACTACGACACTTATTTACAAGACTACGTATTATATAATGTAAAATATTCTACGTACCTTTCTGGGCGTAATGTTCATCACCAAGATCGATAACACCGTAATATATTAAAATCCTGATGTATCCCTGCTTCTGAACTGTTAGAATACTGTTTAAATAAAACTTCACTCATTACAATTTTAACAAGATGTATTATAATTCTTCACTTATACAACTTTTCTCTAGCAGTGTTCAATACGAACTGTCGGCGCAACTGTCCGTCCATGCTTTTAAATACCCTTTTGACTCAAGCAACCGGAAGGCGTCACTATGTGCGCCGAAGTTCGTATTTGATTTTTATTAACGGAAACGGAAATGGATATTTAATATTAATTTACAATTTAAACGGAAACATACTCTTTAAACATTCAAATATTAATAAACGAATATTAAAACACAGTACAATAAGTCTTGTAGTTTTATCGAAAGCTAACAATATGTATGTATGTACTATGTAATAAAATTATATTTCTTTGGTATTTTCACAAACAAGTCTTGATCGACTACTAAAAATAGTTTAAGTATGTGTTTGTATACATTTTTCTATTTCTGTATGTATGTCACCATTCACAGTAGTTGAACTTGAACCCTACATATATTTAACCTACATAGTAGATGTTCTGTAATTGCAGAAATATTCCATACCTTTAAGTTTTCATGATTAACACATATTTACTCAGAATTTATGCCAACCCCGAAGAGTTGGCAGAGGTACTAAAACTTCTGGAGATCACGTGATATTTTTTTACCTGGTCCAGTGCCCACGTTATGCTTGGACAGTGCACGCACGTGAAGGTATTAAATAAAACTCCACCATGTGGGTGTCCTCACGATGTTTTGCCTCACCCATAACAACTTTGATAAATTAACCACGCATATGACTTAAGAAAAGACACAATGCAATTGGTCTGGCTCAGAATTTGAACTCACGCCTCCTTCACGAGAAACGGTGGTGTTCCCACTGAGCTATTAGGGTTGTTATAAAGAAAGTTCAAAACACGAACATACGTACTCGTAATTTATTCAAAAATAGAATTAGAACATATCGTACGCTTAATACTACAGTGACCTATGTAAAAATTTTGATGAATTGAGTTACAATGCTACACAGACCTTAAAAAGCATGCTCTACAACATAGGCACGAGAAAACACCCATGTTCTTAACACAACATACATACATACATACATATACTCACGGCTAAAAATCCCTAGATGGGGTAGCCAGAGCTAAGGAATGAAAAATTCCTCAGCCTTCTGAAATGAAAAATTCTTAACACAAAAAGGTTCAATTTCACTTGGGTCTTTATTGTCTCGTATTCATATGTTGTAGAGCATGATTTTAAGGTCTGCGTAGTATTGTAACTCAACACATAAACATTTTGACATAGGTCACCGTAGTATTAAGCGTGCGATATTATTTCCGTTCTAAGAAGTATACCTTGACACTAGGCTATACATAACCAACATCAAGAACGAACTATTTTCATAAACAACATCAACCGATGCATACGTAAATACAAGTTCGTCGGTTCTTGAACCTAAGTCCCTGACCCTGACCGACTGCGCTATTGTTGATTACAGACTCCCATTTTAAACCGACGACGAAAGGAAGAGGTTATCAATTTCACGTGTGTATTTTTTTGTCTGATGGTAAATAGCTTCTGGATTTTGAGGTCGCGGGTTCGAATTCCGCTGAGGGCAACATTTATTTATTTGAGAAACAAACGGTACACAATATTTCAAATAAGAGAAAAATACAGAGAAGTTCTTGACCTTTAAAGTTTCTACCAATTGTTATACAGACGATACAGAAAAACGCAAATTAAAATAACTTTTGAAAACAAAACAATTATACATCGATTGTAATATGGATACTTTATACAGATGAAATTAAGTAATATTATTTAAGTTATATTATAAATATTAATGATTATTCAATATCATTTATTAGAATAGGTTTATTAACCCTTCAATTAATAAATACCTTTTTATTTGTGTGTACTTCTACAAAGTGATAAAATTTTTCGACAAATCAGAAATATAGTCAGAAGTCTACTTACTTCCTTAACAAACGAGCTTCTATCTTCATACACATATCTGTCACACGCTTCGGTCGTATTACTGAAGTTTTCCGGCAAACATTGAAAGTCTCCACTGTTCACGACATACTTCTTACACGAGTCTAACTCATTCTTATCACTATCGAAAGGTATGGCGTATGACAGCCATGAAGTATCGTTGTTCTGGCCTTCACACCCGAGTACTTCACATCTGGAACGGTAAGTGCATTCATTATTTAAGAATTCGTCAGCGGGTTCACCTTATGTTATATACATACATACATACATATACTCACAACTATAAATTCCTAGAAGGGGTAGGCAGAGCTAAGGAATTAGAAATTCCTCAGCCACTTTTGGAAAGTTCAGTGGGGAAAAGATGGTGAAATAAAGTTTGTTGGTGATGGGTCTCCAACCGCATCGCCCAAAAATCCCTTAAAAGCCCCAATACCGTTAGTCGCCTCTTACGTATACCCACCGGAAGAAATGAGGTAGTGCTATTCTTAGCCGACACTACACAGCTTATGTTATAATAATATATAAAACATATAACAAACTGACCTACAAGATAATAATTAATTTAAGTAGCTCAATGAAATAACCATCACAATATAGATAGGCATTTTAGATGATTGTCGGGCCACCAAACTTTCAAAAGTGACTTAAGAATTACCAATTCTGTAGCTCTGCTTACCCATTTTCGGAATTCACAGCTTTAAGTATCTAACAGTGAAATATCTTACCTATAATTCTGTTGCTGCGCTTCAAATATATATCCACATTCAAAAAGCCCACTCAACACAACTGGATATAATAACAACACAAAGTTCAGTATATTATATCTGCCGTAGGGTCCGAGGATTTCTAGAATCGTATCCAAATTCACTTTCTTCGAATCATTATCCATTTTTGGTTGTTAGATGACACTTGTGATGATGTATCAATATTGTTAATTATTATCTGCAACAAAAATATAATGATGAATATTATATGGCAGCAGTGAGAGTCCAATGGGTAGAACGTACGTAATGGCAAAACAGACAGGCTTAAGTTTGAATCCCAGGTCAGACCTACACTAATTTGGCTTTTGTAAAGTCAAATGTGTGGTTAATTTAATATGGTTGTTAACGGTGAGGGAAAAAATCGTGAGGAAACCCAAATGGCTAAGTTGTACTAATGTGACAGAGTATTCGTACAAAACGGCGATAGGCCTGCCCCCTATCACGTAAGTAGACTGTTAAAAGCAAAACGTGGGTTCTCTGAACACCAGGTGACAATGCCACGTGATGTTGAGAAGTTTAAGTGCGTCTGCGAACCCTTTTAGGGATATACGGCATGAATGCTTGGTAAATATAAATGTAATATAAAGATAAGACACGATAACATGCAATAAAGTATTGAGAGTCTCATTCATAACAAGCTGTCCATGTAGTTATCTTTTTTACATTATCTTTTGGAGTAATACAACAATTCTACTATACTTATTACCTCGTTTATTGCAAAACAATAAAAAGGACTAATAAAAGATAAAAGCTCAAAAATGAAAATTTTATATCATATCCTTTTAATATTATAAATGTAAAAGTTTAGATGATTGGATGTTTGTGTGTTTGAGGTGAAAAGGTTTCTCAATTAAAGAATGTATATGAATGAAATTTAGCAGAATGCTAGATAATGATCCCAATTATCAAATAGAATACTTTATATCATGGAAAATTTTTACCAATAAAATATTCACGCCTGATTGAACTCAGCCGTGTAGTGCCGGCTTAGAATGTCGCTACCCCTTTCTACCCACGGGTGTCGTAAGAGGCGACTAAGGGTATTGGGGCTTTATATTGGATTTTTGGGCGATGCGGTTGGAGACCCATCACTAAAAACCTTTATTTTACCATCTTTTCCCCACTCAACTTCCAAAAGTGGCTGAGGAATTTATAATTCCTTGGCTCTGGCTACCCCTTCTAGGGAATTATAGTCGTGAGTATATGTATATGTATGTATGATTGAACTCAGAGTACCGGAAAAAACGCCTAAAGTTTGGCATATGCAAATTCACAGTATAAAGTCTGTCGGTTCAGCTAGGACCATAACACTCCAAAACTTCCCTCTGAAATTTGTATAACTTAAAAATAAACTAACATACATATACCCACGGTTAAAATCCTAAAAAGGGTTGCTAGGGTAATTTTTAAAATACCTCAGCCACTCTTGGAAGTTTAGTGGCAAGGATTGTAAAATACAGTGCGTTTGGCGTCGATTACTTCTTACAAAACCCACAGAAAGAAATGTGCTTTTCCAAGCTTACTAAGTTCTTAATAAAAAAGTGTTTTTCAAAGCTTACTAAAGTCTCAATAAAAATCGAACAAAAACCCATTCAACTGACAATAA
This sequence comes from Bedellia somnulentella, assembly GCA_963576735.1. Taxonomy (NCBI): domain Eukaryota; kingdom Metazoa; phylum Arthropoda; class Insecta; order Lepidoptera; family Bedelliidae; genus Bedellia; species Bedellia somnulentella. The sequence continues at coordinate 3,432,431 of OY755182.1, read as the reverse complement.
ATAAAATTTACGCCCTAATATAATTGAAAAAAGAACAGTCATACCTCAACATAACGACTGTAATTGAGAAGATTAGCGCTTAATTGTTTAATTGACCGAGTTAAAGTTACATCGGTCTCGCAGCTGTATCAATTTATTGACCTTTCAATTTGAATAGGCTAATCCACGCTGATTAATCATTAATGATGGTTTACGATTCATCAATGGTTATGAATACAGGGCTGAATTTGAAATTAATTGGGTTGGGTATTTCTCTTATTATTTTGTATAAGTTAATAGGTATGCCGTATAGTCCCATGACATATATAATACATACACATACTCACGGATAGAAATCCATAAATTAGAAAACCAGATCTTTGGAATGAGAAGTACCTAAGTTACTTTTGGAAGTTGAGTGGGGAAAAGATAGTATTAAATTCCAGTCAATAACATTCACCTATTAATAGAATCGATGAAATATGAATTCATTAACAGCTTATTTACTTTTTCATAAATTTACTAACGTAGGACAAATAATATACTTGATCAATTAGAAATTTTTACAAATTTTCATTCCAAGATAGGGTGGATATTATTAATCTATACCACAAACTATACAGAGATTACTACGTTATATCACGCAGCTTTCCTGTGATACCCTGATTATTATTTCAGTCCATGGGTGTCATTTAGGGACTTGAGGCTTTTGAGGTAATTGCTGAGCGTTGGCAAGGACATCACATAAAATTCTTTAATTTAACCTCTTAATACCTTAAATTTCCAAAAGAGACAGGACTGCACTCCATAAGTTTATAAACGTGTTACAAAATACAGATTAATAATAAATTATGGTTAGTTAAACACCGGCCAATATGGATGCACCATTGGTTTTTATCTGAATAATGTAAAAACAGAAAAAAAAGTGTAGCAACGATTTCCTCTCCTTACAAAACCAAACCCAAACAAAACGAATGGAAAAAGAAGTACCAGGCTACCATAGCTCAATAAGATATTAATGTCAAACAACAAACATACACGAGTATAAAGGCGGTTACATAAGTCACCCAAGCTGAACCAAACTGCAGGGATTTTGCTAGCAAAGCTGAATGCAGTACAACTGTGCATAGCGAATTACAAACTCATTATGTTTGAATAACATTGTATGGTTTGTGCGTTTGTACGATCTGATGTGAACTTAGTATTGCCAGTGTGAGAAGACTGTCGATTATGTACATGCATTGCATTGCTATTTCAGCTTTACTATAAATTTTTGTTCTTAAAGCTTTGGCCAGGCCAAGTTGGCATCTAACATACATACATATTTATGACAGTTGGCATCTAACATACATACAATCCATAAATTAGAAAACCAGATTTTTGGAATGAGAAGTACCTAAGTCACTTTTAGAAGTTGAGTGGGGAAAAGATAGTATTAATTTCCAGTCAATAACATTCACCTATTAATGGAATCGATGAAATATGAATTCATGAACAGCTTATTTACTTTTTCATAAATTTATTAACGTAAGACAAATAAAACGGCTATAAATACCTAGATGGGGTAGCCAGAGCTAAGGAATCAGAAATGTCTCAGCCACTTTTGAAAAGTTAAGTGGGGAAAAGATGGTAAAATAAAGGTTGTTGGTGATGGGTCTCCAACCGCATCGCCTCTTACGTACACCCGCCGGAAGAATTGGGTAGTGCTATTCTAAGCCGACACTACACAGCACCTTATTATGCAGCACCTATTCCTGCATTCCTGCATTAGTTGGCATCTAACTAATGCAGGAATGGACTAACAGAAAAAAATGAAGTACTTTGTACTGAGTTATTTAATTTGATACTGAGTCAGTACGATACTCACGGCTATAAATCCCATGGAAAAGTAGCCAGAGCTAGGGAATCAGAAATTCCTCAGCCACCTTTGGAAGTTGCGTGGGGAAAAGATGGTAAAATAAAGGTTTTTGGTGATGGGTCTCCAACCTCATCGCCCAAAAATCCCTTAATAGCCCTATTACCGTTAGTCGCCTCTTACGTACACCCACCGGAAAAAATGGGCCGGCTATTCTAAGCCGACACTACACAGCATATTTATTTATATTTAACTAAATATTGTATTGGCGACCGTTGGAAAATCGAAAGTTTTAGTTGAACACATAATTTAAAGCGTAAAGGACGACCATGATCCTGAATATGTCAAAGAGCTTTTGTTTTCTGGACAAGAATGGATGTTTTAAAAGTAATGGTTGTATTTCTAAAAAAGGAAATGCAAAGCAGACATTAAATATAACTTGGGAAATTGAAAGAGGAAATTTGCCGTGTAGGTTCGGCTTAGAATAATGCTACCCCATTTCTACCCGAGGGTGATCGTAAGAGGCGACTAAGGGTATAGGGGCTTTTTAAGTGATTTTTGGGCGATGTGGTTGGAGACCCGTCACACACAACACTACCCACTCTACCCGTGGGTGATCGTAAGAGGCGACTAAGGGTATAGAGGCTTTTTAAGTGATTTTTGGGCGATGTGGTTGGAGACCCGTCACCATTTATTATTCACACATTTATTGTTACCATCTTTTCCCTACTCAACTTTCTAAAAGTGGCTGAGGAATTTCTAATTCCTTGGCTCTGGCTACCCCTTCTAGGGATTTATAGCCGTGAGTATATGTATGTATGTATCTATGCTTTATATTTTAGTAATCGTTCTTATTATAAATGTTCCTTTATAAAGCCTTTGCCTTGACTTTTTTGAATTATGGGTGAGTCCATGTGTATGTAAATACAGATCTATGCTGAATTACTTAGTTTTATACTAAATCAACACAGAAAAATGGAGAAACTTTATATTTAATTAAATTTTGTATTGGTGACCGTTGGAAAATCGATATGTTTCAGTTGAACACATAATTTTAAGCTTAAAGGACAGCCATGAAATAGGCGGGAGTTCTAAATGAAAATAAAAATAAGAAATTATAATAAGAATTAGAATGAGCCGTGTAGTGTCGGCTTAGAATAACACTCCCCATTTCTACCCGTGGGGATCGTAAGAGGCGACTAAGGGTATAGGGGCTTTTTAAATGATTTTTGGGCGATGTGGTTGGAGACCCATCACCATTTATTATTCACACATTTATTATTACCATCTTTTCCACAATCAACTTTCAAAAGTGGCTGAGGAATTTCTAATTCCTTAGCTCTGGCTACCCCTTCTAGGGATTTATAGCCGTGAGTATATATATGTATGTATGTATGTACACTATACTAGCTTATACTCACACCAGTAATTCCTACCCTGAGAAGAAGAGACATTTATGCCACTTTTTACTATCGCGGCAAACTTCACTTGCTTTCTAGAAATCGTCAAGTCTCTGTGGCAGATACTGGGTAAAATTGTCACGTGATTTATAACATTAAAATTTCCTCTGCCTCTTCTCGATACCACTAAAACTAATTATTTTCATCTAATAAAGATGATGCAAAATAGTAATTAAAAAGCCTGAACCCCTATACGTAAAGTATACCTTTTCTAGGAATTTGTAGCCGTGAGTATATGTTTGTATATATATGCTTTTAGCGATAAGACCGCCAATTGTACCTCACTGTAAACTGTTTGATCATATTATTATTTATGTAAATTTGTGTTTGATGTGCAATAAAGTGTTATTTTATTCTATTCTATATTGTCCCAGCGAAGGTTGTCATGTAAAATATACTTATATGTGTTCTATTCGCCTTAGTAATCATTTTAAAGAAGGTCAGAATCATTACAAAATAGTTTATGAGTTCGAGAGCCTTCTGCCTCCTTATATAGTCGGATTGTTTAGTTTATGTGACTAAAGAGATTTCTAGTGTGCTTTGATATTAAAATGCCTTAAAAATTATTTGTGTTTGAATGCAAAGGTTGAAGGTATAATTATTTTTAGATCTTTGCCGGTTTCTGCTCTTAATATCACTACCTCATCTTTTGTCGGGTTATCGTACAAGGCAAGTAAAGGAAATGTGGAGTAGGGGACTTTTCAGGGACGGGAAGGGCCATCGGTGGTTCTTTTTATCTACCTAACGTTTAACCTTTATTTTACCATCTTTTTCCCACTCTGAGGCTGAGGAATTTCTAATTCCTTAGCTCTGGCTTCCCCTTCTAGGGATCCTAGCCGTGAGTATATGTATGTATGTAACGTTTAACGTACTGTGATAATGTGTCCATTGACAAATTTATTTCGTATTTTTTCATATTTTTTACTTATACTCACGGCTATAAATCCCCAAAAAGGGGTAGCCAGAAATTCATAGCTAGAAACTCCTCAGCCACATTCGACAAGGGAAAATATGGTTGAAATAAGGTATCGTTGGTGATGGGTCTCCAAAAACCACTTAAAAAGCCCATACTCTTAGTCGCCTCTTACGACACTTATGGGTAGAAAGGGGTAGTGGCATTCTAAGCGGCCGGATGATAGCAATAGTTTTATAGAATGTAGATGCTACATCAGTTCAGACAATTCGATGTCACTATATGGCAACAATGGCATCCAATTGTTTTGTCAGCAATTTAGGAGATAAAAACATTATTCGTGTGTTTAGCTAGCATTTTGTCACGTTTGCGAAATCGTGTGTTTAGTACTAACAAATGTAATTTATGCAAGGCACGTTTTATGGTATTGTTTAATATGTCACAGATCAAGATTAAATTTATGTATCAGTGGGGCGAATTCTATATAATGGAAACGTCTTCTAGTCGCTAACCTGTACTAATGGGTATAATCCCAAATGGGGTAGCCAGAGCTTCAGAATCCGCAGCTATTTCGGTAGACAGAAGGAGTAACCGATGAAGTATATGATTACTGATGGAATCCTACAACCATGGCGAACCCATTGCCGGAATAGCCCTAGGTCCCCTTTTCACCCCTTACGATGAATTAAAGATGCTCATTGCTCTTGCTCATTGCTCGTCAGTGCCTCCAGTACAAAAAGCCATCTTAGACTTACTAAGAACTCTAGATGAACTATGTGGATAATTGAACTCTTTTTGTTCATGAAAACCTCATGTGGGGATTATTACTAATAAATAAAGAATAAATAAAGGAAAGAAAAACTTCGACACAGGCGGGAATCGAACCCGCGACCTCGGGTATACGCCTCCGTCGCTCTGCCAATTGAGCTACCGTGTCAATGGCTGCCAGCGCGGGTTCGATTCCCGCCTGTGTCGAAATTTTTCTTTCCTTTATTTATTAGTAATAATCCCCACATGAGGTTTTCATGAACAAAAAGAGTTAAATTATGTGATAGTTAGGCGTTTTCAACATTTGCATTTTATTTGAAAAGGTAGATAAGTGGCCTTCCGAATTAGGAAATTCGGAGGTAGGAAACGCAAACACTACTTAAACGTGTAAGGGCCAGCGCTGACCGCCGGCATGGCATGGCATGGCATGGCAAAGGATTTCGGTACAGATATAGCATTTTTAATCTTATTACCATGAGTATAGAATTCATTTTACTTCATTTTGACACAACGATGCCGACGTTCTGTCCTACCGCGGCCTCCCTCGGCATCGTTGTGTCAAAATGAATTCTATATGCATGGCAAAAAGATTAAAAATGCTGTATCTGTACCGAAATCCTTTGCCATGCCATGCCATGCCATGCCGGCAGTCAGCGCTGGCCCTAATAGAAATAAAGGATAGAAGAATTTCGCGCTGGCAGCCATTGACACGGTAGCTCGATTGGCAGAGCGACGGGGGCGTATACCCGAGGTCGCGGGTTCGAATCCCGCCTGTGTCAAAATTTTTCTTTCCTTTATTTATTAGAACTATGTGGATGTTAAAATGAAATAATTTTATTACTACACCTTGGCCCTATTCCCTACACCAATACATTTTATGATGGATAATATTGTAAACATAAGGAAACCCACATGGTTGACGTGATTGTGTGCATTTTAACAAAGCAGCGATAGGATGTAAAGGCACTATCTGGGCAAAATAATATAGTCCAACTACCGAGTGGCAAAAATGACATATGATTTTCAGAAGTATGTTGGTACTTTTAGCCTAGTACAGTATTATATTAAACATACATTACATATACTCACGGTCATAAATCCCAAAAATAATTAGCCATAGCTACAATGTGGATGTTGATCTACTCGTATAAGTTATAATCTGTTTTTAAGCCAACCCATTCCATTCTGCCAAATATAAAGCAATATTCTGCCAAACTCACGGTAACAATGGGGTATTGCAATTCTACCCTTCTCTACACAGCTTGTTGCCTTAATTTCAATCAGTACATTTATTTTGTAAAGATCCGTTTTCAATATAGCGAAAATTTCAACCAATCAGCGATGTTTTAGAACGACAGCTGCGCGCGCAGGTAAACTGTCTTTAGTAACAATTCTCTTTTGTGTCTCATGACGTCATATCGTACGATACTCGTCTTCGATGAATTTTAATTTGACCGACTTCGAGCGAGAAGTTTTTACGCATTTTAGGTGTCTGTTAAGTAAACTCGCGGTTGTTAAGTAATAAGTATGAATGTGAATAGGATATTAAGTCTTTGGGAAGTCTTTGTTGCGTTTATGTTTTTTTGTTTTGACTAAACTTAGGAAGAATTGAGCCTTGTTTTCATATATTTTTTGATACCGATTTTGAGGAGTTATTACGTAGGAGTTATTTTGAGGAAAGCCATTGAAATATCAACTTTTGTTATTGGTTCTTAAGTAGCTATTTTTGCGATTTTTTATAACATAACATAAACGTTCACGCCGTTTATCCCCGAAGGGGTTGGCAGAGGTACCAATACTTCTGAACTCACATGGCAAGCGCCATCTAGCGATTTTTGCTTTTATTTTTATGTTCATTTATATATATAAACCATAAACAGTAGTAATGTACGTTTGCTGCCACGTTATTTTTTTTAATTATAGTATGTTTTTTTTATAAATAATGTAAAACAACATGTCATAGTTCATAAGTTCTATACTTGTGAATAAGTATTAAAGTGATTACTTTACGTGAAAGCTAAAAGCTTGTACGATATGGTTGTCGTTGGAGAGAAAACCAAATATTTACGCGGTTTCTCAACAAACATACTTTTACTCAAACACTACCTTTTGATTTGATATAACTTTGCTAAAGCAAACTACTTTGAAAAGTCACTGACTTTCTGAGTTTCTTCAATGACCAACTTTGTAAAATAGACTAGTGCACTGCCAATTGTGAAACCCGTAAGGATTTTGTAGTTAAAAGCATACAGAAGATTCAACGACCCAAACATTCACGCCGTGTATACCCGAAGGGGTTGGCAGTACTAATACTTCTAAACATCATGTCACATTGTTTGTTCACATCACCAACGTTTTGCTTGGGCAGTTAACTACGTGACAGGGGCCAGGCCTATCGCCGTTTTGTCCGAATACACTGTCACATGACTCAGTACAAATTAGCTACATAGGGGTAAAAAAGGGGTACCTAGAGGTAACAATCACTTACAAAATGTACCTTAAGTCGCGTCTTGTGGCACATGCGGGGAGAAAGGGATAAAGCTGTTCTGGTCATAAACAACTACCTTAAAAATTTCAACTGTATAGTCTCATATGTAAGTTAATCGGAAATAAATTGTTGTGGCATACGAACATACGCACAGACATAACTACATACATACATATACATACATATACTCACGGCTATAAATCCCTAGAAGGGGTAGCCAGAGCTAAGGAATTAGAAATTCCTCAGCCACTTTTGGAAGTTGGTTGTTGGTGATGGGTCTCCAACCGCATCGCCCAAAAATCCCTCAAAAGCCCCAATACCGTTAGTCGCCTCTTACGTACACCCACCGGAAGAAATGGGGTAGTGCTATTCTAAGCCGACACTACACAGCAATCTAAGCCGACACTACACAGCAATCTAAGCCGACACTACACAGCAATCTAAGCCGACACTACACAGCAATCTAAGCCGACACTACACAGCAATCTAAGCCGACACTACACAGCAATATAACTAATCTATTAGTATTTCAAATATGGCCATTCGGTTACGTAAACCTAACAGGAGGCCTAGCACGAGCGCTATTTTATCGTCAAGATATCGGTTAGAATGAGATGACAGCATACGATAAGTAAGTGCGTAAGATATGGCTGTTTTATACCACGCGAGATATCTAGATAAAAGGTCGATCGTACTAGCTATGCAAGAGTTTGGTAAAATTCGCCGATATATTTTCATAATGTCCAATGTTTGCCTGGCAAGAGAGGTGAGTAGATTCTCACGGTAATGTTATGGTTTGAGAAAGAATGATTTGAGAGCAATGTGTTCTGAATATGTTTTGGCAGAGTTGTTTTGTTATTGGTGCTTAATTAGGCCACTGAACAAAATATATAAAAAGGAAAACAACATGACATACATATACTAACACCGTTTGTTTCCATTGGGGTAAGCAGAGACTGTCGATCGCCACTTTGTACATACATACATATTCTCACGCCGTTAGTTCTCATTGGGGTAGGCAGAAACTATCGATCGCCACTTTGTACGATCCTGGCAAACCTCTCTGGCTTCGTTCACATCCATCAATCGTCTCATACATGCTCTTTTATTTTTCATACTTCGGATACCTGACTTTTTGAGCACATTTCCTATTTGATCGAAATGTGTCCTCAGATTTCGTCCTCTACTAACATTACCTTCCACATTGGCTCTTTAGATCTCTTTCACCAATTTACTGTCATCCATTCTATGTATATGCCCAAACCATCTCAACATTTCTTTTTCTATCTTTCTTACAATATCATCTTTTACACCACACCTTTCACATCACTCCTCACACGATCACATAACCTTACATTATAAACTTTTCTGAGGGGATCTCATTTCTACTGTATTAACTCTGCTTTCATGCTTCTTCTGCCACACCCAACATTCACTTCCATACATAAGAGTAAGAACGAGGACAGCATCATGCACAGCCATTCGGGCCTTTTTGGACACCGATTGACCAAACATTAGACTATCTAGTGCTCCATTAATCGCATTACCCTTTTTCACTCTTCTCTCGATATCTTCATTACATTTTCCATCCCTAGTAAACAAACTTCCCAAATATACAAACTCTTTCACTGATTCTACTTTCTTACCATTAACCTCAATCACGCATTTGGTTATAATATTCTCTCTCCCAAAAACCATAGTTTTGGTTTTCTCTTCATTCACCCTCATTCCCTTTCTTTCAAAAGACGCACATTCAAAATTCATCATCTCTTGCAGCTCTTCCACCGATGATGCAAGTAGCACTTGATCGTCAGCATATAAGAGGCATTTGATGATGAATCCACCCATTCTCAATCCATAATCACTTTCACGCAACTCTGTTAAACAGTCTTCCATGAACAAATTGAAGAGCCACGGAGAAGCTACACAACCCTGTCGGACACCCCGAGAGATCCCGAACCAGTCAGTATTGTCCCCGTTTATTCTCACACATACACTGAAATCCTCATAGAGTGATACTAATGCACGTATAAGTTGACTCCCTAAACCGAACTAGGACAACACCTCCCATACTTTGTACCGTCCCACTTTGTTCGTTCCTAGCGAACCTCTCTGGCTTCGTTCAAATCCATCAATCTTTTCAATTATGCTCTTTTATTCTTCATACTTCGGACACCTGCCTTTTAACATGACAACATTATGCTTTAAAATACATAAGTGAATAAAATTTCGATATGTGTTAATTGTATGGTAAAATGAACTGATATCTCCCACCAACTTTATCGTTGCCGCTTATGTAATAACGAATCTCTTCTGAAAAAGTATAGACAGAGCCATATCTGTTTATATTAATAGTGTTAGTAGTAAAATCAAAAAACTTCTTCAACGAATTTGGATTCTGAGGTATTCTGAGCAATCCTACAGACCCACAAAACATTACTTTGCAGGAAAAATTTAAAGAACGCATCTTCATATAAGACTTAATTGTTTTATATTTCTAGACCGATCAGCTTCTGATTTTATTATGAGAATTCAAGGTTTGAGTCTTAAAAGGATAGATAAATCAAAATTAAATAATAAATTATTCTTTTCAATCTCACCGTTTAATATTTTAATTTTTAGTCGCGAGAGTAACCACTGTAGTGGCGGCTTAGAATGTCACTACTCCTTCCTTCTCACGGGTACGGGTGTCGTAAGTGGCGACTAAAATTATGGGGCATTTAAGTGGTTTTTGAGCGATGAGGTTAGCGACCCATCACCAACGATACTTTCTACCATCTTGTTCCCTATCAAAAACCAAATGTGGCTGAAGAGTTTCTAGCTCTAAGGCAGAGCTCTGGCTCCATTTTTTTGGGATATATGGCCGTGAGTTTATGAATGTATGTAGTAATCAACTGACGAACGAATAAAAATATGAGTAATTCGGCTTCGAAAAGAGTTTCAATAATCAAACTGTCCGGGTTAATTTCAACTTTAACCTCTAAAGATTGGAGAAAACTGAAAGTAAAATTTATATCTCCACGCACCATTGATATGATACTCTTAAATGAGAGTCAGTACAATGAACTGTTATCATTGTTACCTCTATATCTGGTTGCTAGGGGCTTACATTCAATACCCGATCTTTTGAGTGACCATTTGTGTCTTGTCATGAAAGCTAATAAAAGTGAAAGACTTTTATGTTAGTATTAAAAAAAATAGTGCGTATTTATTAAGACCATTATTACGGACTTATGATCCTTTTAACTTCGAAACATATTTGTTCTTTTAATTGGTATTCTTTTTCAAATAGAGAGTGTGCTCAAAAAGGCAGGCGTCCGTAGTATGAAGAATAAAAGAGCATGTATGAAACTATTGATGGATTTAAATTAAGCTAGAAAGGTTTGCCAGGATCGTATTAAGAGGCGATAGATAGTCTCTGCCTACCCCAATGGGAACTGATAGCGTGACTATATGCATGTATGTATTATTGCAATAGTTCCTTATCTTAATCGTATCTACATGACTCATGCAAATATTTGTTTAAGTGAATTGTACTTTATCAAGATAAAAAATATCTTATTGTAGTTCAACAAACTTTGAACTTGAAAGCTTAATTTAATGCATATCATACATATATACATAAATTCATACATATTCTCATACTATAAATGCCTAGAAGGGGTAGCCAGAGCTAAGGAACTAGAAATTCCTCAGCCACTTTTGGAAAGTTGAGTGGGGACAAGATGGCAAAATAAAGGTTGTTGGTGATGGGTCTCCAACCGCATCGCCCAAAAATCCCTTAAAAGCCCCAATACCCTTAGTCGCCTCTTACGTACACCCACCGGTAGAAACGGGGTAGCGCTATTCTAAGCCGGCGCTACGCAGCAAAAAATAATTTAATTAGTTAATTAGTAAAAGATACTATGTGTGGTTAATTTATCATGATTGTTAACGATGAGGAAAATCATCGTGCGGAAACCCACATGGCTGAGTTGTACAGTGAGAGTGGGTAATGTGAAAAATATGACATGATGCTCAGAAACATTAGTACCTCCCTACCTAGGTACCTCTGCCAACCCATTCGGGGATATAAGGCGTGAATGTTTGAGTTAGATATACTAAAGTTTACTGTATCTCATTGAAAGTATGTGTTTAGAAATTATATAAGGGTTATTCTACTAAAAATATATTTTCTGAACCTGGGGTAGATAACATATTTCTGAGTTTCTTTTATCTTTTAAAGAACTCAGTATTTGCTTAGTTTTGAAATAAAGTACCCTTTTTTGATATCTATTCGTATTCAATACTCTTGGTAGTACGTTATTATTTATACATCATGATCTTTGAACGTTTATTACGAAATATTTTATTGTTTCTATTGCTGCTGTACAAAGACCCGAAAGCAGGCACTTTTCCTAACATTAACAAGTCTATTATTCCTAATAACATACATATATACATACATATACTCATGGCTATAAATCCCTAGAAGGGGTAGCCAGAGCTAAGGAATTAGAAATTCCTCAGCCACTTTTGGAAGTTGAGTGGGGAAAAGATGGTAAAAATTAAAAGTCAAAAAAAAAGTCAAAAAGTTTATTCTTCAAAATTAAGTTAAAAACTAACATTTTTTGAACGTCAAATGTTTTTAAATTTATCATTAGTCCGTTGCTTCGGAAGGTGTTCGTAAAGAGAAGAAGCAACAAAGAAACTCTTTACATTCACATTTTTTCATTTTTTCAAAACATGGTTTGTACAATTTCAGTTTATTAACATGTTTTTACTTTATAAAAGATTTTCTATGCGACAAAACCAAACGCTTGTTTGACATAATAAAAATAAATTGTCCATCACAAAAAACCAATCACATAACGTGAGAAGAAAAATCCTCACCAGACAATTATTCCTGGGAATAACGAGGGAAGATTTATAGCTTTACGGACACGGTCATGTGCGCGTTGGGTCCTTGTCGTTTAAAAAATCTTGAACACTGTAGTAAGATTTCTTTAAAAGCATTGCTTTAATTGCCTTTTTAAAAGATGCCACAGGCAATTCCAACATGTCAGAATGAAGTTTGTTGAACATTTGGAGGGATAGTCCCATAAAGGAGTTACTTACTTTATTAAGTCTCCACTTCGGTACGTTAAGTTTGTCCTTATTTCGAGTGTTAACAGTATGCCTATCACTAACTTTACTAAATTGACATATATTCTTTTTAGCATACATTAAATTCTCAAATATGTATTGGCAAGGGACAGTTAAAATGCCAATATCTTTAAATTTTTCGCGCAACGAATACCTCGACCTCAACATGTAAATAGATCGGATAGCTCGCTTTTGTAAGACGAAAACTTTATGAACATCAGCCGCTTTACCCCATAATAAAATACCGTACGACATAATACTATGAAAATAACTGAAATACACAATGCGAGCTGTTTCTACGTCTGCTATTTCTCTAATCTTACGCACGGCATACGCTGCTGAGCTCAGCCTTTTAGAAAGTGTTAGTATATGGGGTCCCCATTGCAACTTAGAATCGATTATTATCCCTAGGAATTTTGTCTCTTTCACTAATTCTACTTTTTCACTATCAATAACAATATTGTTTTCAACTTGCCTAACATTCGGTAAAGTAAATTTAATACATTTAGTTTTTTTGGCATTTAGAACCAGGTTATTTACAGTAAACCAATGCAATACCAGTGAGATAGCTTTATTTACGTCGTCAAGAGATGTAGAGGATCTCGCTACATTAAATATTAAAGATGTGTCATCTGCAAACATAACTATCTCAGAATACTTTTGTACCATAAATGGTAAATCATTAATGTAAATCAGAAACAGTAATGGGCCAAGTATAGAACCTTGAGGAACGCCCATTTCTATTTCCGATCCTTCCGACGTGGTTCCATTAATATCAACCTTTAAAGTTCTTTTATTAAGATATGATGCCATCAATTTCAGTGCTTGCTCGTCAAAACCGTAATATTTAAGTTTAATCAACGCTATCTCTTTTTTTACACAATCAAAAGCTTTTGTGAGGTCACAGAATATACCTAACGCATCCCGGGAGTTTTCCCATGAATTAAAAATATGTTTCATTAGTGACACTCCTGCATCTACAGTAGACCTACCTTTGGTGAAACCATATTGCTCGTCATGGAATATATTATGTTTGTTGAAATAAGAAAGCATTTGGTTGGACATGATTTTCTCAAAAACTTTACTGAGAACTGGTAAAATAGAAATAGGCCTATAATTGGTAAAGTCCTGACTATCTCCTGATTTATGGAGTGGGATGAGCCTACTTAACTTCATGCAGTCTGGAAATTCTCCTATATCTATACATTTATTAAAAAGTATCGTTAAATGTGGAGCGATTATATTTATTATTCTGTTTATGACGAAAACTGACATTCCGGTTATGTCTTCGGTTTTTTTAAGACTAATAGTTTTAAAATTTTTAATTATATCATTACTGTCAACATACATGAAAGAAAACTGTGCTGTTGTTTTGGTAACATTTCGTTCCAACAACTCAAGAGCTTTTTGGGGACATGAATTTAATTTCTCTGTTGTCTGAGTGGGGGTATTAATAAAATGATTTTCAAAAATGTCAGCAATTTGTGATCTTGACTGTATCAGTTCATTATCTAATAATAAATTGAGATCATGTGGGGACTTTAGTTTTCCAGTTTCACTGTTAATTATTTTCCAGACAGTCTTACTCTTGTTAGAAGAATTCTTAATTTTATGTTTTATGCATCTAGATTTAGCTTCACCACAAACTTTTTTGAAAATTTTTGAATAATTTCTGACATAAATAATAAAATCTTGGTTGAAGTTATAGGACTTTTCTCTATAAATGTTATATAGGTGATCTCTACTTATTCTAATTCCAGTGGTGGCCCATTCAGCAAAAGAGCATTTTGTATTACACAGTATTACCTTAGTTTTAAAGATTTTGTTAAATTCTGTTTTTAGCTCATTGATGAAAGAAAGACAATTCTCTAATGATTCACTGCTTCTCATTGGGGGGCTGATGCTAGACCTAATATTATTTTCAAATAAGCTAAGTTTTTTTTCAGTTATCTGTCTACATACTATTGACTTTTTCTTTTCAATGGTAAATTCTAAATTTATAAATTGACCCTTGTGGTCTGAGGTAATGCAATCAAAAAGGAAGTGACCGGAGTAATCACAATTGCAATAAATATTATCTAAACATGTTGCAGAGGTCGAGGTAATTCGGGTTGGCTCATTAAATACATTTAGAAGATTAAATGATTGAAAAAATGTTAATATTCTCTCCTTTACTAGACCCTCACCCAACAAGTCAACATTGAAATCCCCACAAACTACAACCTCTCTGGAGCTGCGGGAAGCCATCCCCAAAGCATCTTCCATCACTGCTTCAAAGATGTCATAGTTACCTTTGGGTGGGCGATATACACACAAAATTATGTACTTGTTCAATTCAATGCATGAGATTTCTACATGTTGTTCAACAGAGAGTCTACAGATGTCTTTTCTTTCTTTAAATTTAATGTCTACATATAATAGTATCATACTACCCCCACACATTATGGACTCTCTGTTAAAACAACTGCCCACTGTGTAATTCTTTAAACTAAACTTCATTTGTTCAGCTTTTAACCAGTGTTCTGTTAAACAAAGTATTTTGGCATTGTACTTATTAATGAATAACTCTAATTCTAATAGTTTGCAGGAAAGGCTCTGTATGTTCTGATGAACAAGAGAAATGTATGCCTTTTCCTTTGTCTTACTACCTAGTTTAAAGCTAAATTTGCAGATACATTAGTACATGTACTAATAACTGCATCCAAGTCAGTTGAAATAGTTATGTTATTCAAATTAATAACATTGTTGTAAATAATATTACTAGCTAGTAACATAGCTAGACGTTTTTTAGAATGTTCAGGTACTTTCAAGGTACTTTTAGTCAAAAATGGTTTCTTAATATAGTTATTTATATTAAAATTAACAATTTTTTGCCTATATCCCAAGGTCAAATTATATAGTAACATATTTAATTTATAAATCCTAGTATTAACCTTATAGCTAAGATGCTTGGAATATAGGAAGTCACTTATAATTATTTTTCTGACATTTAAATTAACCAACTTGTCAAATGATTTCTTCAAGTCACTTGGTTTAACCATGTTACTTGAACCAATTAAAATAACTAAAGTAGTGTTGGAGTCATATTGTGCTTTTAAAACAGAATTTATTATTTGTGAGTAACTTGCTCCGGGCATACAAGTATTTAAGATACATTGGTCTAATTCTTTGTTTAAATGATGGCCAATGTTAACAACAAGAGAATCGGAGAAGACTAAAGTCCTCTGAGTCGACAAGACAAGTCTTAAGGTGATGAGTCTCCAACCGCATCGCCCAAAAATCCCTTAAAAGCCCCAATACCTTTAGTCGCCTCTTACGTACACCCGCCGGAAGAAATGGGGTAGTGCTATTCTATGCCGACACTACACAGCAAATTCTTTAAAATAAGAAAATTCACTAGAATAATATTCTATGCTATGTTATTCTAAGTTATGCCTTTCGAAGGTTATAAGCGCGAAGTATTGGCGTAAATAATGGGTTTATTCAAATACAATGGATAAACAACGCTATTTAAAAGTAATGAAAATACTATGTTATGACGATGGTATTTAAAATGGTTTGCTGAAGTCGGTGGCTAATTTTATTTATGACAATTAAGTTTTTACTTGTTACTTTGTGAAATTATGTTTAAAAAAAACTATACAAACACGGAGCTTGTAGGACACTGTAAATACAA
Organism: Bedellia somnulentella; assembly: GCA_963576735.1. NCBI lineage: Eukaryota > Metazoa > Arthropoda > Insecta > Lepidoptera > Bedelliidae > Bedellia > Bedellia somnulentella. The sequence continues at coordinate 3,416,168 of OY755182.1, read as the reverse complement.
TGAGAAATCTTTTTTCAGAAATTAGAGGTTATTTAAGCGGATAACTTGTATATAATTCACTATTCAAAGGTTGTCTGGCAGAGATCGCTTTTAGTGATAAGACCGAAAATTGTACTTTTGTTATTTAATTCTGTTAGTATATGTTTATCAATAGTCTCTGCCTACCCCAATGGGAACTAATGGCGTGAGTATATGTATGTATGTATGTAAATGTTTCTCCTTTTTTGTCTGCAATAAAGAGATTTTTATTCTATTATTATGTTTATGTGATTTGATGCTGTGTTGTGCCGGCTTAGAACGGCTTAGACTACCCTATTTCTTCAGTTGGTTGTACGTAAGAGGCGACTAACGGTAATAGGTAAAGGATTTTTGGGCAATGCGGTTAGAGACCCATCACCAACAACCTTTATTTTACCATCTTTTCCCCACTAAACTTTCCAAAAGTGGCTGAGGAATTTCTAATTACTTAGCTCTGGCTACCCCTTCTAGGGATTTATAGCCGTGAGTATATGTGTGTATGTATGTATGTGATTTGATTTTCTTTCCGGAAACAGATTTAGACTATATGTAAAGACAAAAAACCGGGCGATTCTTTCTGAAAGTTATAGAAAATCTATATAGAGAAGATATGCGATTATTAGCACAGGTAATAGTAGTGTTCTACACTAGCATTTAACTGAAGTGGACTAAGAATCCCGCCTTTAAAACGTTTTCTTTTCAAATCAGCGACGATAATTTATGGATAGCCATAAGTATGTTAATTCAAATTCATTCATTTGCTTTTTAAAATTTTAAAATTTTGATGACACAATTTAATAATTAAGTTTATAATGTCTACATTTTGCAGTCATACAATTTATTATAAACACAATTAAATCATTTTTATAATTTAAATTTCTTAACGACAACGATTCTTGTTCGGTTTCTTTTGAAAACGATTTTGTCCAGTATTTACAAGGTTTATTCTAACTGATATTACTTCGATAAAATAGCGCTGGTACTAGCCCTCCTGCCCAGCTAGTACGAGCGGTGTTTAAACTAGTTACCGCGTGGGATAAAGCAGCCATCTCTTACGCACTTACTTAGTACCGTATACTGACATCTCATTCTAACCGTTATCGTGTCGATAAAACGACTAGAAAAGGCGCTATTTTATCGCCACTATATCAGAAGGGCAAGCACGAGCGCTATTTTATCAACACGATAACTGTTAGAATGAGATGGCAGTATAGGATACTAAGTAAGTGCGTAAGAGATGGCTGCTTTATTTATACTACGCGATATCTAGATAAACGTCGCTCGTGCTAGACCGTCTGATCCAGTCTAACATACTTCGAAGCTAATTGGACCTAGTTACACAGAAAGGACTCAATCCACATAGGGGCACTTTTGAGTTACAGGCATTTGAAGTTTGAGGTGGTATTCTTCAGTGAATAATTGAGATTTCTTTCTTCATTTGCATTTTTACTATAAAAGAAATTCTATATTTTTTATCTATCCATAAAAGACAATGATGTATGCAATAGTTTTTAAGATATTGAGCAGAATGTGGGTTGAGTCCTTACTCATAAATCTTAGTTAACAGGACACAGGTTTTTATTTTAATTTATCAGAATAGACTCAAAAGTACACTTCAAATAAAAAAAAATATCCCAAAAAAATAAACGTGAGTAAATATGCATGAACATTATATTTTTAGAAAGGTAAAACATGAGGCTTACGAAAAACACATACAAATGCTAATAAACAACAAGTGAAATAAGAAAAAAACGGCCCAAAAACAGACAAATCAAACTGTCTCGTCGTCCTCCAAGTCAAAATCAAGAGTTAGTCCGTATCCATCAACATCCTCGTCGATTGTGCTGTTTCCCGTTAGGTTATTAAAAATCCATGGCAGTCTTCAGGTATCAAACCATACATTGATCTGAGATCATCAAGTTTAGCTTGCGGAATGGGTTTTCCCTGGGGCCAGAGAACTTCAAAATCCTCTTCGGAAAATTTTATAAAAACACCTTTCTGTCTTTTTGACAAATCCAGCGTTTGAATATCTCCACTCTCCGACCTGATAGTTATTTTGTATTGATTTTATTTTTTCAATACAATCTGTTTAGTTTTAAGTCAATTTACTTTTCCTTTATTTGAACATATTTTGCAGTTAACAATTTTTTTCTCCATTTTTGTTGTACTTAAAAAATCTTGTGTTTTCATTCTAGTGACTTGAAGGGGGGTTTTTCTTTTTGGAGATTTTCAGATGGCTGTTAAGAATGCATTTTAACATCAGGACAATTTTAATGTTTCTGTTTTGTCCCCCACAACAATCGCTCCATAGGACAAGATCTTCTATGCCATCCTTCAAATTGCTTTTGATGAAATTTATAAGGCACGAACCAACTTCTTGGGCTTCTCTACCGGCTTCACCTTCAATCAAAACATTGCACCATCCTTGATCGGTAGAGCCAACGTTTATTCCAGCATTGTAAACCCATAACTGCCGCTTATAAAACACTATATTTGTAGGTATACGTGGCAAAGGTAGGGTTTATTTCAAGATCGTAGGTCACATATTCAAAGCTGGGATCGGTTTTAGCACGCGCCAATTCTTGAGACATTTCATTACGAAGATCTTCCGCTGTTTTTTGATGAACATCTCTTTGCAGAATCAATAATTCTCTTTCTTCAGGATCGTAAGTGTCATTTGATCGTTTTTTGGCAAGAGCTATGTCAACTTTTTTAGATGAAATTTAAAAAGTTTTCAAAAACATGTCTATACAAACAATTGTCTTGCAAATATAATAATTTCTCCTGTATTGTCTGGGTTTTTTCTTGCCGGACTTGGTTTTGGTTAAGGTTATGTATGCTCGAACTTTTTACGATTCTTTGGCATTATTTAAATTTTACAATAGCTGAGCTTTGTATGACCCCAATGTTATAAAATTTTGAAACTCTTGTTTCCGTTTTTCTTTTGAAATAAGTGAAAAACATTTCTGGTTGCTGTTGCACGAATAATCGTGGAATATTTTCGGTCCTACAAGTTTATTATTGACACAATATGGTAGGTTCATGTATTTTCTACTCTTCTTTTCAGCAATAGAATGTTCTGCGTGTGTTCTCTTGCGTCCACGTTTAGGACGGCTTATAGTTCCCGGAGCGTCATTGCTTTCTAGAACGGGAGTCACAGTGTCAGTTTCAGGATTCAGAGTTTCCAGTGCGCCATCGTTTCTTGACACGAAACGGACAGTGTCAGCTTCAATATTAGTGCCTTCACATACTGAAATTATTTCAACAACTGTTTCATCGTTGAAAATTGAGTTTGTGATGATGACAGGGCTCTTTTGTCGCACTTCTGGGGTTCTATCAGCTCTACTCGGGTTGTCATGCACCATAGCAGAATGAGTTTGAATTAAACACTGTTTTGCTGTTTCTTCCTCCGATTCATTAATCTTATTGAGATTAAGACGAAGTTTTTTTAAAGAAACAAGAAATTTTTCAATAAGACACTGAAATAACATATAGGTAGGTACCATTAATGTGTACTTCAACTTTATTGTTAAAATCCATAAAAATGGGAAATATTTCGTTTTATATTAACCACTAAAACTCTAAGTCATTTAAGTTAAAAAAGTAATTGGTATAGATCATCAAATTGTATTCCGTAAAAACAATTCAGCCTACCTGAGTCGATTTAGATAATTTTAATAACGTAATCTCTTAGAGTAAAACTGTTTCTCTGAAATGTCCCATGTATTTTGAGTCGTTTCTGATAACAGAAATTTTGCTTGTCTCAGTAAGTTCTTGGTTACACAGAAACGAGCCAATCTGTCTGAGTCTTTTCAGTTATTTGTTTAAATCTTTTTGCCGATCAAAAATATTTCTCAAAAAGGATCCAAACTGTTTGAGTCATTTCTGGGTTTTTAATATAGACGACGATTTCGTTAAATGTTTTACTCAGAAACATTTCAAGTGATCTGGGTCTATTTAGCGAATACTTTTTATGTGCCCTTCATACTGAGGGTTGAGTCATGGTATCAAAAAAAACCAGTTTCTGTGTACATTTTGAAAATAGGGTTTTCACTATATGATAGATTCGACCCTCCTAAGTACGATGACATACTTAACTCAATTTCGCCAAAAGTGTGGGTTGAGTCCTTTTTGTGTAACTAGGTCCAATTGGAAACGGAAATGCTACTGGGTTAGATTAGCGCGTGGTATTTAAGTCCCTCGGCTAAGCTGTTTATACCATTCCCTAACAAGATAGAGCTGGGATAACAGTGAATCCAATTTGACTCCTATTCCTGCGGGATAAGTTCAAAATTTCTCCTGACGTATCCGGTGGGAACTATTTTTAAAATTCTCCCCTTTTTGTTTAGGGGTTTTCAGAAGTATTTTATACTATCAAGGTCATGATAAGAACTATGCTTGCTCTTGTATAGGCTTAGTTAATATATTTTTATAATAAATATACAATTAATACATCGTGACTGTTTTTCAATGAAGAAGTAGACTGTGGTGCATTATAATGTAATTAAGTTTGTCAAGCAGAACAGAAGGTAGTAGAAAATAAGTATTTACGTTGTAGTAGTGGTACAAATCATTTACGTGAAATTTTGTCACCTACCTTTCAGAAATAACACCTTATATTTATAACTAAAAAATGTTCCTACCGGCGTTTTGCGCCAACGTTTTTACTGAGAAGAAACGTTGAAATTAAATTATTACCTTTTATGATGAACCCGTACAGAAAACAAAATATTTTTTTGGAAACTCTGCCATTTAATAATTCTAAAAGTAGGTAAAGTTTTGATGATATTAGTTTTATTGTCATATCGGTTTAATAACTATATTTGTAATAGATGCAATTTAACAATTCGACCTACTTTTCAATGACTGAAATGCTTCATGCATCTCAACCTTATTACTAGTAGTTCCAATCAATCATGTTAAAGTATTATGGCTCATTGAAGTAAAACTGTTTCAACTTAAAATTTATTATAAGAGATTCCTAACAAATGTCTCTGACTTCATTTTGCTAATAAATGCGACAAATTAATTTAAAGAAATAAAAAATAGTAAAAAATACATAAATAAATCCACCAGTCTTAACTTATAAACCAAACAAAAGATCCTAAAATGAAGTCACGAAAGGTTAATAAACTGCAAACAGTTCCAAATTTAAACTGACATTCAACCTCATTGCGATCCGTATATTAAAAAAAAAAACTCACTTGAATAAAATCAGCCAGTCAGATGCACTGCAAGCCATGACCCATATCACAGAATTAGAATGCACATTTTTGAATAAAACCTCATAGTTCACGCACTGGAAAGTTCATTAAATTTAAAGTAAAAGTAAAGTTTTGAAAAGAGTTAAGTAGTTAAAGAGTTTTCGTATTATTTATCGATAAGTTAGCAGTTTTTCTTGTCGACTGCCGGCCGGCTTGGTTCTCGGTGGCATGTGGTGTGAGAGCGATATTTCATTGGCTTGGAGCATTCGCCTCCGCCTCGGTCAGACGCAATTTTACGTCACGCGTAGCCTTTGTTCGTTTTAGACAGGACAATTTGATGGTGCATTTATCAACTTTGAAGGTCGCAGCACGCGGATTTTATTTAAAGATTTTCTGATGAATTCCTAGGGTTTCAATGAATGAATGACGGTAATTCGTGATATATCGTGATATTTTAAAAATATCTTCATAACAACTTACTGATCTGGTCGACTTATCAAGTACATTTCCGAAATATTTACCGAAACGTCAATCCACATAGTGTTAGTGCACAATTGCACAGCCTGACACTTATGAACTTTAAAGCCACTAGGGATATGATTCCTAAATGAGTGTCCCTAGGCCATAGGTAACGTAAGTTGAAACTGCGTTAATCATAACAATATAGCTAAAATATTTTAGTTCGAGTTATTTGATTTCTTTTAAAATTTGACAGTTAATGTTTATGAACTTATCTCAAAAAAACCATTTAAATTAAAATAAAGATTCGAAATCTTTTATTTACCAATAAAAGATTAACAGGATAAATATACCTTTCTTTACTAATACAGTGTTTTAAATTGAATTGAATAACAAAATGTTCTTCACTTCAAAGTTAAACACATTTAGCACCATAAAATTATGGTTACAAATACAAATAAATACATTCTTTATTCAGTTTTTTTTGTTGTATAGGTTTTAATAAAAGAATTCAGGTCATATTTACTATTTAGGTACAATTATTCGCCAATATTTCGTTTCAATAAAATACCAGTAACTATAAAATTCATTTTTAAATAGTGCCGTGTCTATTTCTTCTTAGCTAACTCGCTCTTCAGTTCGTTGTCTGCAGTTCTGCGTAATGTCTAATGACATTGTCGCGTTTTTTTCTGAGAAAATATAAGTAATGTTTGCTGTACATTGCGGAGAAAGTGTCACAAATACTAACAAACATTCTAACAAAACCACCGATGGATGACAAAAATATCGGTAGTATCATCATAGTAAAGTTCTGCTCATTTTATTACAAACAAAACGAGTAATTTCAGTACGTTCCAATATCGAGTGATATGAGTTTTTTAAACGAAAGTGTTATCTATGTGTGTTACTCATTACTATGTTTAGTGAATAAAACCAGTATTTTTCAAAATTGTGGGAATATAGACTTTATGCTCTTACAATAAAGTCGAAGCACATTATCGATGCATCATTAATATTGCTCGTGAAATACTCGTGGCATCCAAAATGTGTACTGATAAAATTCTTAATTTTGCAGTCGGCATATATTTATAGTTATCTAGAGGTCAGTGGATAGTAAATCTCATGCGAAAACTGATTAAAAAAACCTTGTAACCATCTGTTAGCGTTTTCAGGGTTCGGTAGTTAAATGATGAAAAACGGAACCCTTGGATGTTGGTCAGGATTGCCCGTGTCTCTTTAACATACAGACATACATATGCTCACGGCTATAATTCCCTAGAAGGAGTAGCCAGAGCCAAGGAATTAGAAATCCCTCAGCCACTTTTGGAAAGTTGAGTGGGGAAAAGATGGTATAATAAAGGTTGTTGGTGATGGGTCTCCAACTGCATCGCCCAAAAAACCCTTAAAAGCCCCAATACCGTTATTTGCCTCTTACGCACACCCACGTCACCCACCGGTAGAAACGGGGTAGCGCTATTCTAAGCCGGCGCTTCACAGCAAGTCTTTAAGTTTGTCTGAAAAGGTCTCTTTAAGTGGCAGGACCGCCAATTCTATTTCTATTCAATAATATTCAAAGATGCAAAGTATAGTTATTTGGCCTCTATTTAGATTACTAATTTAATATGTTTTCTACACTGTAATCTGTGCCCTAATGTATGGTAGCGTAACTCTAATACATTGTTCAAAATAATTAAGGCATAAAATACTAAAGGTTGCTAAATAATTAAACGACCCAAAAATCTTTATACGAAGCTGGAATACGTTTGTTGTGTCAGTTCTTCGTATGAAATTTACAACAACTTTGCCACCCCTTTGCGGATATACGGCGTGAACGTTTCAGTATTTTGAAGCTAACCTCCTTATATAAAAAGTTATAAAAAGATAACTGTTGCAAATGAAAGTGTAGTTTGATAAGCTTATCAAATCTGTGTTAGCTTATCACACTACACTTACTTACCATATGGCTGTGCAGTGTCGGCTTAGAATAGCACTATCCCATTTCTACCCGTGGGTGATCGTGTAGGGGCTTTTGAAGTGATTTTTGGGCGATGCGTTTGGAGACCCGTTACCAACAAATATCTTTTTCCAGCTTTTGCCCACTGAATTTTCAAAAGCGGCTGAGTCATTCCTTATAAAAAAGCTCTGGTATTCCCGTTTAGGGATTTGTATGTAAGTATGTACGTTTACCGTAGTCTCTGAAACGTGTCATGTAATACCCACTTTGTGACAGGTAGTAATATTGGAGTTGCCCCCTGATTACAGTATCTTTTCGAGGCGCCGGCGGATTGTGTCGCAAGTTGCAAGATTATCGCTGTCAATGTTTTGACATTAATAACATACAAAAACGTAAAAAATATCCGCGGGTAGGCCACTTATTTGCTATCGAACTCCTCTGGAACGGCACGACCGATTTCAACCAAATATAGCGCAGTGATCAAAGTCAAAAAATCAAAATATTCTTTATTAAGCCAAGTAGGTATTATTCATTTTTTCGGCCCCCTGTTAAACTGTACAAAGCCTGTGTTAGCTTACCGTGATTCCGTATATCAGTGATAATGATAGTGATCAAGTGGATATTGCTAACGGTCGATTTCTGAATTGAGTATTCCAGCTGAGAACAACTTAAGTATCGTTCTGTCGCATTGAAATCTTAACAACTGAATGCGACAAAACGATACTAAAGTTGTTCTCAGCTTGAAAACTCAATTCAGAAATCGGGCGTAAGTGTCGCATGTCGTGATCGATTCACCATTGAGGAATAATCACGGAAAACCTATTTTCCCATTGAAGTCAGTAGAAAAAAGTTAATGTTTTCTTATTAAGAGCGCCGCTTAAAGCTTAAGATCGACTGTATATATAGTAGGAAGACTGAAGTTTACCTAACTCGATCAGCTCAGTTCATTCCAATCGCAATTTGCATTGAAGTCCTACCCATACAGACATGTCAAAAGCAATAGACAGCAAAGGTTTTTAAAATTTTGTATAACTCGGCGACGTCCATAGACAAGTGGGATACTAACTCAATGATATATTTGATATCATATAATACACAATAAATAACATTCAAGACTAAGAAACAATCAATTATGCTCATCACATACGAGTAAATGTTGCTCTCGGGGATCGAACCCGCAACCTCCGGACCGAGAAGCTAGTCACTTATCAACTCGGCCACGGGCGTTGTCACAAAATAAAATAAACATAACATAACATAAACGTTCACGCCGAATATCCCCGAAGGGGTTGGCAGAGGTACTAAAACTTCTGAACATCACGTGACTTTGTCACCTGGTGTTCAGAGTACCCACGTTTTTCATGGACAGTGTACTCACGTGATAGGGGGCAGGCCTATCGCCGTTTTGTACGAATACACTGTCACATGACTAAGTACAACTCAGCCATGTGGGTTTCCTCACGATGTTTTCCCTCACCGTTAACAACCATGATAAATTGACCACACATATGTCTTTAGAAAAGACAAATTGGTGTAGGCCCGACCAAGGATTTGAACACTAGTCGTTTGCACGATAACCGAGTGTTCTACCTACTGGGCTATCACGGTTACATAAAATAAACTAGGTCTAAAGTTCTTTGTTTTTGGATCTGTTTTGCGGCGGCTAGCCCTGTGGCCGGTGCGGCTACACCATGGCGTTATGTATGCTGGTGGGGCAAAATTGCTAAAATTAAACTAAATCAAAAAACCCAAAGTGTAGTTTTTTGTTAGATGCTACATCTGTCCACAGATAGCTAGATATCAGAATCCAATTTTAAAAATATTTTATTGTTATACGAGTGGACCACCCCAAGTTCATACGGTTAATTTTATGGTTCAAGCACTACTTTATTTTTTCCGGTGGGTATACGTAAGAGGCGACTAGCGGTATTTGGGGCTTTTCAAGGGATTTTTGGGGGATTCGTTAAGAGACCCATCTTCAATAACCTTTATTTCACCATCTTTTCCCCACGCAACTTCCAAAAGTGGCTGAAGGATTTTTAATTCCCTAGCTCTGGATTAGGGATTATAGCCGTAAGTATAAGTATTTATGTATGTTTTAAAGTGTTGAAGCCTTTTCATTAGGCTCAAACAAATACAAAAGCAAATATATCCTCTTTACAATAAGTATAGATAATAAACGTGTTACATTTAAAATGTATTAATTTGCCGTGTAGTGTCGGCTTAGAATAACACTACCCCATTTCTAACCGTGGGTGATCGTAAGAGGCGACTAAGGGTAAACTGGGCGTTTTAAGAGATTTTTGGGCGATGTGGTTGGAGACCCGTCACCAAAAACATTTATTATAACCATCATTTCCCAATCAACTTCCAAAAGTGGCTGAGGAATTTTTCATTTCAAAGCTCTGGCTACCCCGTTAAGGTATTTATAGCGATATTTATACGAGTATGTATGTATGTATGAACATTAAAAACAATTTTCACATAAACCTACTTACACTACCTATCCAGTCATATAAAACAAATGATTTATCCAACGCAGATAAACGAAACCGCATGTCAATATATAATCATTAGTCACATTGATGTGTGAGTCTGTGTTTCTGACCCTGGCCTACCAATCGAAGGTCGCAGGTGAACAATATAGCTCCTAGTATATCTTGAACAATGTCATTTAGTACTGCTAACAGACTGACTGTATTTTGCACTATAATTGTGCATATAGCGTCATTTACTCGTGGAGTAATCTACATAGAAAAACACTTTAGATGGCACGTTTGGGAAATTGCGACAGCCAGATGATTTATCTTGAAATCGACAATGTATTTTTATATTGTTTTTAAACATATGAATATTCGATTATTTTTCAATCATGTTCACCCGGTTTGAAACCAAATAGAACACAGTATAAGTTGGTTAAATACTCAAAACTTATTTACTAATACTCACGGCTATAAACTCCATTGAGGTATAGCTAGAGATTTAGATTTATAAATTCTTAAGCCACCTAAGCCACTTTTGGAAGTTGTATTGAGGCCCACGACATGAATCTTACTTGTCCGTGAAGGGTTTGGTAGTAACAGTACAAGATAAGGCATAACTTATCTTATGCTACGAGGCTTGTTTACCAAATGCCTAGAACAAGGTATCTTTCCGGAGCCCTGGAAGACTGGTAAACTAGTCCTTCTACGTAAGGAAGGGCGCCCTGCTGACTCCGTCGATCCTTCGGCATTTCGGCCAATAGTATTGCTCGATGAGGCGGGCAAGCTCTTTGAGCGGGTCATCTCAGCCCGCATCGTCGAGCATCTGGAAGAAATTGGTCCGAACATCTTGGACCAACAGTTTGGGTTTCGTCGTTGTAGATCAACTGTCCACACGGTCCTGCGCGTCAAAGACATAGCGGATAAAGCGATCGCCCAGGGTGAGGTAGTATTGGAAGTTTCTTTAGATATCACCAATGCGTTCAATACTCTACCCTGGCCCTGTATCAATGAGGCACTCAAACACCATGATGTGCCTCCTTACATTCGGAGAGTCCTCGAGTCGTATCTCTCGAACCGTTATATCACGTATCCGGTTCGGGAGGGTTGGAGTCGCCGCGAGATGTCGTGCGGTGTACCACAGGGGTCAGTCCTAGGTCCGCTCCTGTGGAGCATCGGGTACGACTGGGTACTGCGCGGAGCCAACCTCTGGGGTGTCGAACTTACTTGTTGCGCTGATGACACCCTAGTGACGGCTCGGGGGAAGCTGAGAATTAGCACAAATTCTATCTTCCCGTAGGTGTCGTAAGATGATAAGCTGTTGGGGAGTATGGGACTGGAGACCCATGACTTCATTTTACTATCTTTTATCCGCACAAGTTCCAAAAGTGGCTGAAGAATATCCAATTCTAAAGCTCTGGTTATTTTTTTTTTAGATTAATACCCGGTTAGTATTTGTATGTACTTCTTTATGAAATCATCAGTGAATATCTATTTTAAAATATAAACTCTTCTTGATTAATATTAACAGTGGTGAAGTAACAAACTACTACCTCGGAACCTTCTATCTCTTAATCAAATAATTAAAAGCGACATGATAGTCCAGTGGGTAGAACACCCGCCCGAAAACAGAAGGGTGTGAGTTCCAATCCTGGGACGGGCCTACACCAATTTGTCTTTTCTAAAGTCGTATGTGTGGTTAATTTATCATGGTTGTTAACGGTGAGGGAAAACATCGTGAGGAAACCCACATGGCTGAGTTGTACTTAGTCATGTGACAGTGTATTCGTACAAAACGGCGATAGGCCTGCCTCCTATCACGTGAGTACACTGTCTAAGCAAAACGTGGGTACCTTCTCTGGAAACTAGATGGCGCTTGCCATGTGAGTTCAGAAGTATTGGTACCTCTGCCAAACCAATTGATAAACGGCGTGAACGTTTATGTTATGTTATGTTATGTAAAAACACTTTACTATCATGTGACATGTAAACAGAAATGGAGAATTAGAATGTTTTTGTTCATGAAAACCTCATGTGGGGTTTGACAGCCGCCGCCGGCGCCGTGGCCGAGTGGATAGTTCGTACCCCGCTGAGAACAACATTTATGTGATGAGCATTAATGATTGTTTCTTATCTTGGATGTTATTTATATGTGTATTATATAATATTAAAATATATCGTTGAGTTAGTATCTTATAATACAAGTCTTACTTAGTTTGGGGCTAACTTGATCTGTGTTTAATACGTCTGTATATATTTATAACGAATTAACAAAGGAAAGCAAAATCTCCTCTGGCCCAAAAAATACAGGAAAAAAGAATTTCAGACTTGTAGCCACTTGACACTAGAGATAGCTCAATCGACAGAGCGACGGGGGCGTATACCCCGTGGGTTCGATCCCCGCTCGTATCAAAAATTTTCTATCTTTTTTTTTTTTTTAAATGGAGAATCTAAAAAGGATTTCGTTTTTCTGCTTTTTGGGCAATTAACTCTAAAAAGGCTTCAAGACGATAAAAAAACGGATCCACAATGTTTAAAATTTGCCTTTGACAAAATGATAGGCAAATATACTATACTACAATACTACATTACTCAGCGCCAAAATTATTTCTATGCTAATATGTACTTCTAACACACCTACATCTACCTACACCCACTCGGCTAGCTTGGTCCAATATGACGTATTCACCCTTCCGGAATACTTTATGGGTATGATAGGCTCTAATCCATCTATGGGGACAATAATAATCTGATAGTGGATGAATATCGTTAAACCTGAACTAAATGATTCATTATTTAAATCTTTAAGTGGCTGACGGTTTTTCATTCTGATTTTCTATTTTTTTTTATTTACAGTCATAAGAATATAAAATCAAAATAATCTGAGTAAAATGAAGCTATATTAATTAATTTTATTGTACTGCTATTGACCTATCTTTTTCTATAGGTGCGTTTATAAATATTTGAATCCAGTCTAATGAAGTCCTCACCACCGACTTTTTATTCCATTATCATTCCTGCAATGTTCAAAGGTGTCCAAATATTGAAGATTTAAAAGCTCTAGGTAGCTCATTGGGATTATAGCATCTCAGTTATTAACGACGTGATAGCTCAATGGGTAGAACACCGGTTGACGTGCAAGCGACTAGTGTCCACATCCCGGGTCGGGCCTACACCAATTTGTCTTTTCTAAAGACATATGTGTGGATATTTTATCATGGTTGTTAACGGTGAGGGAAAACATCGTGAGGAAACCCACATGACTGAGTTGTACTTAGTCATGTGACAGTGTATTCGTACAAAACGGCGATAGGCCTGCCCCCTATCACGTGAGTTCACTGTCCATGCAAAACGTGGGTACTCTGAACACCAGGTGAGAAAGTCACGTGATGTTCAGAAGTATTAGTACCTCTGCCAACCCCTTCGGGGATATTCGGCGTGAACGTTTATGTTTATGCTATGTTATTAATCTAAAAAATGGGTGTAACCAAAGCTAAGTCACTTAAATAAACAAATATAAATATATTAATAGATATCTTATTTTAAAATTAAGGATGATTAGTGAAGGGACCTCCATTTCACTTAATATCCTCAGAATCCTCTCTCTCAGTCACCTCTTACGAAACTCGCGGGATGGAATGGGTAAGTGGTATTTGAAGCAGATACTGCCCAGCTCCGTGAATAATCACGGCGTACTTTAGTGTTTTAATATTTGGCGGAATGATATAGGAACTACAGTTCTTTAAACACACACACAAACACACACACACACACACAGACACAGACACATACATACATATTATGACAGCTATAGATCCCAAAAAAGAGTAGCCTGAGCATCATACATACATACATACATATTCTCACGCCGTTAGTTCCCATTGGGGTAGGCAGAGACTATCTATAGCCTGCGCATCAGTTGTAATAAATTCTTAAGTTACTTTTGGAAGTGTGGAAGGGATAAATGTTGTTGATAGAAATCCGACAGCGTTACCCAACAATAATTTTAAAAGCCCCAATATTCGAAGTCACCACTTATCACACTTGTGGGAAGATGTGGGTAAATTCTAAACCGAAATAGCACGGTCTTTACAATTTTTAAACTAAATTAATTCATTTTAATTAATAGTATCTCTTGACAAGAAGTATTTCTTGTGAGGACTCCCTTACCTTTTAGCTCAGATCCTCTTTCACCCACCCGGTAAGGAATAAAATACTTTTAATTAACTTTTTAGTGTTTTGGCACATCATTTATTAAACTTTACATCACAATACAAAGTCAAAAGTGTTTCTTAACTGTTGAAAAAGTGTAAAAAGCATTCAAAAGACATCGACTCAAAATTTAATATTAAAACTTTTTAAATGCAACCTCGCTGTCTTTCAACATTGCCACAAACATACTTGTAGGCGTTAAGCAGATAATAAGAAAAGTTCCTAGGGATTTTCTTTTTCGGCCTTCGGTATATCTTTCCTTTGTGAAAGAAGTTCTGCTTCTTCGATCGTATCCGGTAATGGCACATTAATGGTCTCTGGTAATGAGAATACCAATACACTGGCAATAAGAGCTAAGGTTCCGAAAATTATTGATGGCAGCGTTTCGTAATATTTTGCCTGAAAGTAAAGATTAATTATGAAATGTGTTAATTTATAACATTGTCTTATACTATGGTAAATTCTTATAGATTTGTGTTACCACGACGTATGTATCAAATTGTGTCGACACTTTTGTACTCTGAACAGATCATGGTCAATGAGCCCATAGCTCATTTTAAATATTATTTGCATTGGGGAGGCAGTGACATTTGATCACCTTTATGTAGAAAACAATTTAGAAAACCCTGTTTAGCTCCCTTTCATAAAAACATTATCTACATTTGCTTATGTTCTTATCCTTCATACTTTGATCTCCCGCCTATTTTAAAACGATTTCTTTTAGGTCTTAAAACTACCTACAATGCCGTCATCTGTCAATGATACCAACGTATTGCAAAGAAAAAAAAAGTTATGTTTATCTTTATATGTATTTGTCCTTCGTACTTTGATTTTCCGCCTCTTTCGAAATAATTTATAAGGCCTTAACCTGAATTACGTTGCCGTTATCTGTTAATCAACCTTTTGCAACATTAAGTTAAAAAATACTGTTTCCTTACCAACAAAGGCGTCAAAGGAGCTAAGGTAGATCCAACTCTGCCCAAAGAAGAACACACGGCTAGCAAAGATTGTCTCACGTTAGTTGGGAACACTTCCGATACATATATGTACACAGAACTATATGCTACTGTGATCGAGAACTTTCCAGAAAGATATAGAATTAGTGATATCCATTTTTGATCTGAAAAGAAAACGTAAATCTTATATAGTATTTTCTAAGATTTTCACGATTGCACATCTGCTTGATTTGCATTGCAAATCTTATATATCTGAGATATTTATGTTATTCGAAATAATTAAGATTTTCTTGATGTTTTTTTAATTTTTGTGTTGGTTTTTGTTAATTTTTTAAGTGAAATGTAATCATATTAGGTGATTCATCTGCCAAGATTATATTTCGGTTGTAGAAATAAATAAATCAATAAATTATATTTTGCCGAGAAACACCTATGCTGTGTAGTGTCGCCTTAGAATAGCACTACCCCATTTCTTCCGGTGGGTGTACGTAAAAGGCGACTAACGGTATTAAGGGATTTTGGGCGATGCGGTTGGAGACCCATCACCAAAAACATTTATTTAAACATCTTTTCCTTACATAACTTTCCAAAAGTGGTTGTGGAATTTGTAAGGCTACCCCTTCTAGGGATTTATAGCCGTGAGTGTATGTATGTATGTACCTATTTCTATTTGGTTTTGGGGTGTTTTCAATGTTTGTGTGGCAAGGTGGCTGGTGAGCCATCACCAACCAACCTTAATTTAACAATCTTTTTTCAAATCAAATTCTAAGAGTGGCTGAGCAATTACAAATTCTTAAGCTCTGTTTACCCCGGTTTAGAGTTATACTCGTTAGTATATGTATAATAAATAAAATTAACAATCGAAAAGTATGGTTCCTTTACATCCATAATGGTCACAGGAGTACCGAAATAAAATTCGCATCTCACAATCTTTCTAATGCAACTCCTCCAAAATAGTTCAACTGATTCTTCTTAAATTAATTTGCATAATGATAAGGCCTGAGAATAGGAGTTAAACTACTATAGTTCATATGAATAGAATGTTTTTGTTCATGAAAACCTCATGTGGGGATTATCTGTATATATAAAAGAAAGTCGTGTTAGTTACACTATTTAGAACCGATCTGGCTGAAAATTGTTGGAGAGGTAGCTTAGAACCAGGAAAAGGACATAGGATATATATCATCACGCTAAATGCTGTAGGGGGTAAACAGTAAAAATATTTAACACCATCCGTGCGAAGCCGGGGCGGACCACTAGTTTCTAATAAATAAAGGAAAGAAAAATTTCGACACTAGCGGGGATCGAAGCGACGACTTCTTTCATTCTTATATTTATCCTTTTTTATTACTATAGTTCATATCTATATCATACTCTTTAATGCAAGGCAAGACAACAACAACTAGCTTTGAATCACTAATCAATTAAGCAAATAAAAATGTTCTACACCAACGGGACTCGAACCCACGACATCAGGGTTTACGTCGCTCTGCGTTAGTAATAATGCCCACATGAGGTTTTCATGCAAAACAAAGCCTAATTATGTGACTTTGCATACATACATACATATACTCACGGCTATAAATCCCTTAACGGGGTAGCCAGAGCTTTGGAATGAAAAATTCCTCAGCCACTTTTGGAAGTTGATTGGGGAAGAGATGGTAATAATAAATGTTTTTGGTGACGGGTCTCCAACCACATCGCCCAAAAATCACTTAATAAGACCCTATACCCTTAGTCGCCTCTTACGATCACCCACGGGTAGAAATGGGGTAGTGTTATTATAAGCCAACACTACACGGCTAATTATGTGACTTTGCGTAAGTGATCATTTCATACTGAATAATTGCATCGATATGGATTGAACCCAAATCTCATGAATGAATAAATATAACCAAAGTGTCAGATTGCATGCATTTTCACACCTGTAAGGTTAGCATAAAAAGACTTAAGGGGCTATCAATGAAGCCATCAAGGGCCTTTTGAGAGGTACTTGGAGACTGGATTAGCAATTCATCACCTAGTTAGCAGATTTTACCCTCTTTTACGTTTTTAGTAAACTAGAAGCTGCAGACAGATTTAAAGTCAATTGATAATTTACAACGTTTAAAATTTACTATTATAAAATAACAAAGCAGTATGAAATTACAATATAACATTCAAAACATTATTCATGACTTTAGTTAACTCCTGGTTTATTATGTATATGTTGAAGTTCGATTTTTCATTGGAAGGGAGCTAAGCCTTAATAATTGGTTTCATGTGTTTTAATGCAAATATTCTTAACATTCCCTCCTTTAAAATCTGCAATTATGTTACTTACCTTTAGGAAGCATCGACAGGCTTATACAGAGGCACGCACTCAAAATATACGTCGATATTAAAGTCCTTTTCCTGCCAAACCGATCGAGGACTAACAAGCACATGAAGTTAGCGGGAATTTCGACGAACCCAACCAGCATAAAGTTCACATACTTATTTCCAGCCAACGATACGGAGTTTATCGACAACCCGTAGTATACAAACGTACAAGTTATCCACAAAAATGAGCAAATAAATACTCGTTTCCTTATAATACTAGATCGAATGACTCTGGAGAAATTTGAACCTTGCGGTTTTATTTCTTCTTCTTTCTCGTTATCTTCGCTATCTAATTTATTTAGTTCATATAGAGGACATAAATCTTGTTCGGATAAGTCTACTTTATTCATTTTAGCGGCTTTTTTTAGTATGATTACAGCGTCATCGTTTCTTCCTTTGCTGAGTAACCATCTAACACTTTCGTTTAGAAGCCAAATGTATGAGAAGACAAGTACGGCTGGTGCGTATATGACTTTGAGGACCACTCTCCAACTTTGAAGCCACCAGGACAAACCAGCTAACGTCATCAGCCCACACACGTAGACTGCATTGATTATTGTATTACCGAAAACACGGCCTTTGGGACCTACGAGTTCCATGGCTGTAACACAAGAAGAAATTTAGTATATTTAGAGTAAAGCAAGGTAAGCGAATGGTGATGCGAATAAAGATATCAATTCGAATTATTATTGTATATAGTTTGAACACAAATTCAAGCTGTGTAGTGTCGGCTTAGAATAGCACTACCCCATTTCTACCGGTAGGTGTACGTAAGAGGCGAGTAACGGTATTGAGGCTATTAAGGGATTTTTGGGCGATGTGGTTGGAGACCCACCACCAACAACCTTTATTTTACCATCTTTTCCCCACACATCTTTCCAAAAGTGATCCCCTTCTAGGGATTTATAGCCGTGAGTATATGTATATGTATGTATGTACAAATTCAAGATTAAAAATATTTTCGATGTGAAGCACTAATTTCGAACATTATTTAATTTAGTTAAGAAGAGACTCTAATTAATTTTAAACATCTAAAAATAAACAATAAAATCATTGTTATATTTTTCGTTTTCGTATTATATGCTACCACAAAAATATTTAAAATCTTACTGTACGTATAATTTGAAAAATAAACTTTGCTTTTTACTTATCACCATCAAGGCATTCACAGACTCACCCAGCACAAACGACGTACTATAAGCCCCGGCCCCCAATCCAGCTTCCAAGAACTCAAACACCAGCATCATAACGTAATGTGTGGAGAACGATCGTAGGAATCCAAATATACCATTCATTAACGAGGCTATAGCCAAAGCAACCTTTCTTCCATACCTATCAGATATTATACCGGTCAACGGCAGAGATACGAATAGACCAGCATTGTGAACTGTTCCTATTAGCGTTCTTTTCCAGTCTTCACATCCGAGGTTGAACTGGAACAAAGAAAGGTGATTTATTTTTGTGAGTACCAAAGGTTACCGAAGATGGGTTACCCCCATCACGTAGATGTTCTGAAACTGAAACGTTCACGCTATATATACCCGAAGTGGTTAGCAGAAGTAGCAATAGTTCTGAAAATCACGTGGCATTGTCACATGGTGTTCAGAGTACCCACGTTTTGCTTGGACAGTGTACTCAAGTGATAGGGGTCAGACCGATAGCCTTTTTGTACGAATATACTGTCACATGACTAAGTATAAATCAGCCATATGGGTTTCCTCTCGATGTTTTCCCTCACCGTTAATAACTATGATAACCACACATCGTCTTCAGAAAAGACAAATTGGTGTAGGCCCGACCCAGGATTTGAACTTGATGTTCTACCCACTAAGCTATCGCGGTTGCGGTTCTGTCCAAGAAAATCGAGGCACTCTGAACATCAAGTAACTACACAGGTACTAATAGTTCTGAACAACAAATGTGGATGCCACCCCACCATTTACGGGCGGTGCAAAATATTTTTGCTAAGATATTCGAGAAGATTCCTACGAACCAACTCATGAATGCGGTACAGCATCACATCTCAACGTCCCAGCATGGTTTTTGTAGAGGACGCTCCGTAGACACAAACATGCTCTCTTTTACGAGCTGCCTAATAGAAGCAATGGACCAAGGACTACAGGTTGATGACCCAACCCATAAATTGTCTTCTCTTCATAATAGACGAAAACAGTGTGACTTAACGTTTCTTTACAAATTTTTAAATAATGTTGTAGATTCCCCACATCTTTTAGAAAAAAAATCATTCCGTATACCCAGACAAGGTGCTCGTAACAATTATTTATTTTGTGCTCCTAAGCATAGAACTGTTTATACATGCAATAAATTCTTCAGACATAGCGTTGATTTATATAATAAGGAATTTTCTTCTCAAATTGATTTCTTTGAAAATAGTCGAAGCTCATTTCTAAGATGCCTTAAAAAACTATTCTTGGATGTGTAATATTACTTTTTTGTTATTGTTATATTTATTACTAGTGGATCGTCCCAGCTTCGCACGGGTAGCGCTGTTTTTTTAAATATCTGAGGTTTCTTTCTTCAGTCACTGCTCAAGCATTGTAAAATTCAGCGCAATGTTTTCAATTTATTAAATTTATAGTTCTCCCTAAACAGTGTAGTTTGGTGATTTTCATTCAGATTTAATGTTCAGTTTTTCCGTTTAATAGCAAATTTTGGAATAAAACGCTATGAAGTATTTATAACAATCTAAAAAATAAATCATTACGTGTTGTAGGATGCAACTACTGGCGCTACCTAGTACGTTATATGTAAATTAGTAACGATTCGGTTTTGGTCACGGGCGCGATGGCTTATTTTATGTATAATTTCGGTGTTTCTTTACCGATTTCTATGATTCTTTTTTTATTGAATAGGTAATATTGTTACCTTTTTTAAATTAGGGATGAATGAGAGGATTACAAACGTAAGAGTAAACAAATATAATCAGAATGTTCCGAACTGCTAAGCTATCAGGAATTACACGTGTTATTGTGAGTCAACCGTAAAAGATAGACATAAACTGTTGAGAATTTTTTTTAGATAATTTTATGAAGAATATTTCCGTCATACATGATTTCTATGTAAGTTTAACCATTAAGGCTGCACACGCGACGGAAGCTTAAAAAATGTAGTAACTTCTCCCGTTTTCCCAAAATTTCCCAAAATTCCCCTTTACTACTCTGCTGGAAAGTATACGAAAACCTGCCTAGGAGTATGGAGAATAATTGTACCAAGTTTCATTAAAATCCGTCGAGTAGTTTTTGTTTCCATAAGGAACATACAAACCGACAGACAGACAGACAGACAGACAGACAGACAGACAGACAAAAATTTTACTGATTGCATTTTTTGGCATCAGTATCGATCCCTAATCACCACCTGATAGTTATTTTGAAAATATATTTCATGTACAGAATTGACCTCTCTACAGATTTATTATAAGTATAGATTTTTGATATTTTTATTATATCTCACTTAAAAACCTTTTGTAACTTGTAGAATGTATTATAAATATTTAAACATACATCTAGCTAGAATCAAACTACACTAATTACAATTGTTTCTATATATTTAGGGAACTACAGGTTCATGATATGTCCTTGTAAACTTTTTACATATTTGTTAAAATGACTGTTTATTTCCTCAATAAAATTATATTATAGGCCTGCCCCCTATCACGTGAGTACACTGTCCATGCAAAACGTGGGTACTCTGAACACCAGGTGACCAAGTCACGTGATGTTCAGAAGTATTAGTACCTCTGCCAACCCCTTCGGGGATATTCGGCGTGAACGTTTATGTTATGTTATGTTATAAAATAAAAAATAAATAAATGAAAACTAAATTCTGTATAAGAAATATATTCACCATAGAGAAGTTTAATCTCAGAAGGATCAAACTCGTGAACTCAAGTTTAGTTAGTTAGCCTCGAAAACCAATATACATACATACATACACATACTCACGACTATAAATTCCAAAAAGGGGTAGTCAGAGCTTCGGAATGTTCCTTAGCCTTAGGTTTCCAAAACCTTCCTTAAAGAAAAAAATGTATTCAACCTGCGCGACAGGAGTAGAATAGTTATGTGATGGGTAAAAGATAGCGCCCCAAATTCTTTACTACATTCATGACACCATTATTTCTAAACTTAGAAGAAGCCAATCAACGTCGTGAGAACTATTATGCGATACATTACATATATTATGATTCTTAATTACTCAATGATTACGATTAATGTGGTAGGTAAGTATTTATACATCGTATAAGTAGTATATTATATCACGCTGCCGCTGGTGTGATGCTTGTGGTGGTGGTGATTTTAAAATAGTGGTGTGAAGTAAAAACTCACATTATTATGCTGAGCCAGGCATTTCCTGTTTCAGAACAGTAATTTGTAAAATTTTGTTTTTATTCCGTGTAGTGTCGACTTAGAATAACACTACCCCATTTCTACCCGTGGGTGATCGTAAGAGGCGACTAAGGGTATGGGGCTTCTTAAGTGTTTTTTGGGCGATGTGGTTGGAGACCCGTCACCAAAAACATTTATTTATTATTACCATCTTTTCCCCAATCAACTTCCAAAAGTGGCTGAGGAATTTCTAATTCCAAAGCTCTGGCTACCCCGATAAGGGATTTATAGCCGTGAGTATATGTATGTATGTGTGCTGTTTTTATTTATATAAAAACACCAAAATTTTATATTCGACTAATTTTGTTATTTTTATTGGCCTACTATCAATGTTTTCAAAATTTATATTTGACTATTCAGCTCCTTACTATAGTAGACTCTTTCCTAAATATTATAAATAATCTAATGAAGTATCTGATTCGTATTGAAAAATAATATGAAATTATTAATAATGTATGCATTACTTAATATTTAGATCCGGCTCTTATCGTTTTCGTAGGTCACTTTATCATAATATGCACGAAATAAACTGGTGCCATAAACATGATAGACGTATTGTAATGAATGCATAAATTCACGACATAAAATACCTAAGAGAAGTACGCAGAGCTTTAGTATTTGAAATTACTCAGCCACTTATGAAAGACTAGTGGATCGGCCCCGCTTCGCACGGGTAGCGTAGTTTAAAAAATATCGGAGGTTTTTTCAATCACTGCTCAAGCGTTATGAAATTAGCGCCTTTATTACAACTTACAGCACTCATGTCTGAATATAGTGTAACTATGTGATTTTGAAACCGCTTTTATGAACGGTTTAGATAAGTATCTCCGAAATTAGGCTAATTTTTAGGTTTTAATTGATGCAACTACTGACGCCATCTAGTATATAATATGTAAATTAATAAGGATTTGGTTTTGATCGCGTACGACTATTATTGTTTCATGTATAATTTTGGTGTTTCTATACCGATTTCTATGATTCTTTTTTTATTGAGTAGGTAATAACGTTAACTTTTTAAAAAAGGGTGATTGAGAGTATTATAAACGTAAGAGAAAACAAATATTATCAGAATGCTCCGAACTGCTAAGCTATCAGGAGTTACACGTGTTGTTGTGAGTCAACCATAAAAGATGGACATATGCTGTTGCGGAATATTTTTTAGACAATTTTATGTAGAATATTTCCGTCAAACGTGATTCCTATGTAAGTTTAACCATCAAGGCTGCACACGCGACGGAAGCTTAAAAAATGGAGTAACTTTTTCCGTTTTCCCAAAATTTCCCAAAATTACCCTTCACTACTCTGCTGAAAAGTACACTATAACCTGCCCAGGAATATGAAGAACAATTGTGCCAAGTTTCGTCAAAATCCGTCGAGTAGTTTTTGTTTCCATAAGGAACATACAAACCGACAGACAGACAGACAAACAGACAGACAAAAATTTTACTGATTGCATTTTTGGCATCAGTATCGATCCCTTATCACTCATAGTAACAATTATATATGTTGCAAGGAACAACAATACAGATATATACCAATATCTATATAGTAGTCGTTGGTAGTGTCGTCAACTGCACAATACTACATACTAGTACCGAATTACATACATAGTTTATGTTCGCCGTTAGTTCCCATTGGGGCAGGCAGAGACTATCGATCCTGGCAAAGCTCTCGAACTTCGTCTATATTCGTCAGTCTTTTCATGCATGCTCTTCTATTCTTCCCGCTTTTATATTAAACTAGGTGAAAGCCCGGCTTCACTTGGGTGAAATATGACTAATTCATAATACACATCTAGGTACAAAATGTAGGTAGATACTTCTGTAGTAATCGGTTCTCAACGAATATTAAAGGTAAGCAAGGCATAGATTCGTATAGCTTCGTTCATTGTTTTTATCTATTAATTATTATTATTGGTACTCTTTTCTTTAGGCTGATTGTAGTTTGGAAGTCCGCGCACTACAATGAGGTGACGCACTACAGCGAATAAAAAAGTGGCAAAAACATAGATATAGTAGCACATAGATATGCAGTTAGTGACAAACGTCATAGCATTCACGTCAACAAAGGCAGGAACTCTCACGGACACGATTACGGCCTACAACAGTTTTGGCATCAAACATGAATTAATTGTCTTATTTTCGTTAATTCTGGTATTTAAGTCTTATCTTCATTTTGGTGTTTTTTTGATTAAACTATTTATAATTAACAGCATAAAACGAAATCAAATACATATTTCTTGACAAACATAAACTTTTTAGCGATTCATGTCCAAATTAAGACTAATAAAACTACCAGTCTATATGCTTAATTATAGATCTTAAACCAGGACAAAAAAACATCTTCTATCATCATCATATTACAATTACTGTTTAGTTTACTAATTGGCGAAAATTACAAATACGTAAATTTTTATATTTTTTTATAGGGTTAGTATGGAATCCGCCATACTAATGTCACGCACACACACTCGTTTACGCATACCGTTGCATATTTTTTTTTTGGTCTCGCCTGTCGTCTTTGTATTGCCAATCTATGCATTTAAGCATACTAAATCTATGAGCAAAAACAATATTTTCGAGAAACGTCAACGACTGAAGAAAAAAGTATCTATGACAATATTTTCATCAAGGAGTACGGTAGACTCGATCGAAACCTCTTTTTAAAAAGTCTCCATTGCGAAACGATTGCAAAATATTATGAAACGAAACGTTTATGTAATCGGGTGTCAGTCAATATGGCGAATGAAATTTGTCGGTCACCATTCAGCACCATTGGAATTTAGCAAAATACTCGATAATCTGAATTTTGCGGATATATGTTGTCGACTCAAAATCAATGTTTTTTTATGTTTTATTATTCAGGTACGTCTTCGATCAAGTCTACCGTACCCCTTGACGAAATTATTAATATAGATGTCACATTTTCTAAAATTGGAGGCGGTAACACAAAATGATCATTTGGGAAACAATTGAATTTTAAGTACATATTTTAAATTTAGATACCAAACATCAGAAGTGTAAAAGGGCTTATGTCGTAATTAGACAATCCAATAAGTAATCGATTTGAACGCTTCTCTTTTTACAATAGTTTGTATATGTATAGTTCTGTCTATACATATACAAACGTTAGTCTTGTTGGCATTTCTATTTCAAGGTATTAATTAATTAAAGTAGATGGGACCAAAGCCTTAACATGCCATCCGAAGCACAAAATCTTACTGTTTCTCTTAGTTTTAGATAAAAATGGTGATTGCAATATACAATCCAATCCAAATTGGAATAAATCACAAAATTAGTTAATGCTTTGAGAGTCCGACATATTTTTTAACAAGAGAGTAAAGAGGCAACATAGAAATATCATTAATTTTCATAGATGTACGTGAAAACTACCGTGAAATGACCGTTATTTTATCAGGACAACATTCTGGTATAAATAAAATAATTTCAAACGTCTGCTAGGCTAACGTGGTGAACTCCGAGTACAATCTAATTACTTAGGATAGACTAGAGCCCTTCGGCGCGGCGGGAACTAAGTGGGTGGGTTGTGTTGAACGAAAACACTTTTTAACCCCTCTGTAAGAAGGAATACTAATAATTCTTTATACGTTAGTGGGTACAAGTCAACGGCCAGTTATATAAAATAAACCATAATAATAAAAAAAACACTCTAAGGTACCTTAGTTTTTATAGATAATATTTTTTATGTATGTAACCGACTCCTTCAAACTTGATTTTGACCCACTTGAAACGGACCTAATTAATTATTTTTTTAGTTAAATGTGCTTCAAAAGCTTGGTCATCAGTTTTTTTAAACTATATTTTTTACAGTATATTTTTGGTTAAGCGACATGATAGTCCAGTGGGTAGAACACCCGCCCGAAAAACAGAAGGGCGTGAGTTCCAATCCTGGGACGGGCCTACACCAATTTGTCTTTTCTAAAGTCATATGTGTGGTTAATTTATCATGGTTGCTAACGGTGAGGGAAAACATCGTGAGGAAACCCACATGGCTGAGTTGTACTTAGTCATGTGACAGTGTATTCGTACAAAACGGCGATAGGCCTGCCCCCTATCACGTGAGTACACTGTCTAAGCAAAACGTGGGTACCTTCTCTGGAAACTAGATGGCGCTTGCCATGTGAGTTCAGGAGTATTGGTACCTCTGCTAACCCCTTCGGGGATAAACGGCGTGAACGTTTATGTTACGTTTATATGTTTATATTTTTGGTAGGGTGTAATTTACGATGCTAATATTCATCTACGTAAAAATAAAATGTCACAGAAGTCGCAAATAGAAGTACAATACAAAACCAGAACCCCAAATAACTACCAATTGTGAATTTAGTACGTCAATTGGTACCGCTGTTGCTATGGCCATCGTAAAGGAAAGCAAAAAAGGACTGTTATAAAATTAAACTAAATTGATTCTGTTTATTGAATCAGACCTTTGGCACGTGAGTTTATATTTGGGCAACGTGATTTCTATGGTTCAATTGCGTGATGTGAATTTTTTATTCTAAATTTAACAAGTTGTTGTGTGGTGTCTGCTTATAAAAGCACTACCCCATTTTCTTTCGATGGGTGTTTCTAAGAGGCGACCTAAGTCGTATTGGGGATTTTTAATGATATTTGGCGATGCGGTTGGATAATTATCAACAACAATATTTGTTTTACAATATTTTCCCCACTCAACTACCAAAAAAGGAGAATTGTTATCCTGAAGCTCTGGCTACCAGTGATGTGACTTATCTAAGATACAAGTATTTGAAATACAGATACAAGATACAAAATACGTATTTTCATCTTGTATCTAAAATACTTTTTTATAAAGGATTTTGTATCTTATATTTAAATACTTTTGTTTAGTATCTTAGTATTTTATAAATACTTTTTCTGATAAAATACTTTTTCTAATAAAAAATATATTATTTGGTGTCGATCGATCTGAAAAATCGATCTGAAAAACCAAATTCGGAGGCTTTGGACAATGTAGTAGTAGGTGATACAAAAAAAAGTCAAAGGATGAATCTTATTATATGTTTTAGAGGATTCTGATTCCTCTATTGCAAGTGGTGAAAACACGGGGTCTACTGCCAGCGCTGCTGACTTAGAAACACTGCAATACCTTAATAATAAAGATATAAGCCTAAAGAGTTTAAATACTTACCCTACAATAAAAAAAAATATTCTTTAAATACAACACCTGTTTGCCGAGCTCTGCTCCTGTGAAGCGACTCTTTTCTTTTGGGGGTATGATTATGAGGCCACATCGAAGGAAAATGACTGATAAGATGTTTGAAGAGCTGGTTTTACTTAAGTCTAACTTAAAATTAAATTAATTATTCTTGTGTTCTAATAATATTCTATAATGAGAGCTATAAGAAAAAAAAATCAAATTCAAATGTTGTTTTCTTACAAAAGTATTTGTATTTTTTATAAAGTATTTATAAAATACCTATTTTGTATCTCGTATTTCAAATACCTTTCTCGAAAGTATTTTGTATCTGGTATCTGAAATACTTAATTTAAAAGTATTTTGTATTTTTTATTCCAAATACTTTGTACAGGGTATTTTGTACATCACTGCTGGCTACCCCACAGAACGTGTAATTATTTCATGTAGCATCTTGCAGTTATTGATTTAAAAGACGTTATCTTGTCATATTTATTATTACGTTTAATACAGTATACTTATCTGTATAATTGAAACATCTATCACCAAACACTTTTGACTGTAGTGGGCGTACGTTAGTAAATATATCTGACCGATAACAGATATAATGAGCTAACTTATGATGAACTTAATACACGATAATGTCTTATCGAGTGTCGGTATCAATCCGATAATGTGTCTGTTAGTCTAGTCGTTATTTAAATTATAACTACTACACATATTTGGATGGTACTCGGTGTTAGGGTGAGATATAACCGTATGCACAATACATTTAGTGATTTATATTAAACCTGAACAACTAGACTGATTAACAACTTGTATGAGATACGATATTTCCCAAATTCCAAACATTTCCAATTCTGAACAATAAAAGAGCATTTATAAAAAATAATATTTTAAACAAGACTTAAGAAGTTTTACGAATCATACAAAATGGCTATGCATAGCTCTGCCAACGTCCATATAATCTAATAGCAATAGGCAGAAGCTAACTTACATCTTTAACAGCCGAATCTTCATCGGTATAAACGAAGCTGTCACATTTCTCTTCTTTCGTCCTATCAAAATCTCTTTCTTCACATACGCCCGTACTATTAGATGAGCCTTTGAACACGTATCGAGTACATTTCGACAATACTCCGTTCTGCATCGGTATGGCATGGTTAACCCATAGACTGGTGTTAGCTGTGGTTTCGCATTCGCTTACTGTACATCTGTAACAAGAAAAGTGATATTATGGTTAATGATAAATACATACTTAAATAAATTTACTCACGCCATTATTTCCCATTGGGAAAGGCAGAGACTATAGATCGCCACTTTGTATGATCCTGGTAAACCTTTATTTCATCCATCAATCTTTTCATGCGTGCTTTTTTACTCCTCAGACTTCGGACGCCTGCCTTTTTGAGCACACTGTCTATATGTTCTAAATTTTCCTCACTACGTGACCAAACCACCTTAGCATTCCTTTTTCTATCTTTTTCAGAAATCTTTTACGCAGCACCTTTCACGATTCACGCTGTTTCTCATTTGTTCACATAACCTAGAATATAAAACCTAGTTAGGTCAGTGATAAAATTTAGAAGAATCGATCAGTGGCAAATAGCCACTGCTTTGCTTTCCTATTAGGTTGCAAATTGTTTGAGTATCTTTTTAAATCTTTTTGCTCATGAAAACCTCATGTGGGGATTATTACTTATTATCAAAGAATAAATAAAGGAAAGAAAAATTTCGACACAGGCGGGATTCGAACCCGCGACATCGGGTATACGCCCCCGTCGCTCTTGCCAATTGAGCTACCGTGTCAATGGCTGCCAGCGCGAAATTCTTCTATCCTTTATTTCTTTTACACGTTTTAGTAGTGTTTGCGTTTCTTACCTCCGAATTTTTTACTAATTCGGAAGGCCACTTGTCTATCTTTTCAGATAGAATGTAAATGTTGAAAACGCCGAACTATCACATAATTTAAATCTTTTTGTTCATGAAAACCTCATGTGGGGATTATTACTAATTATTAAAGAACTAGCTGACCCCACAGACTTCGTACTGTCAAAAGTGTAGACTTTCACGTCGTCAATCAAACTGAAATATTTAACTGACCTGTTGAGGGTCTCTGTCATGGGATGAGAAAAAAGGTGTTTTTCATAGTGTCCTCACAATTTTTTCACTTTATAAATTTTAAGTTTATAAGTATAGTAGTTTCGGCTGAGCATTGATTCTTAGTCAGTTAGTCTGTTTGACCATTTTTTAAGAAAATTTATTGATCTCTTAATTTTTCTGGGATAAAAAGTATCCTATTGTGATAATTGGGATCATTATCTGGCTTCCTGTAAATTTTATTTTAAATACGGTCTGTGAATTAGTCTTCATCGAGCTACAAACACACAAACATCTAAACTTTTACATTTATAATATTAATAGGATAAGGCTTAAACATAAGCTTCTCGCCCAGGTGACCTCGCTCGCCGGCCAGGCAGAGCGCATCGTTTCTTCTTGCGCTTCATGGACGCGTGTAAATTTTGTTACGGAGTAATTTTAAAATTGTATTATCTTCTAGGATGTTTATTTAAATTAAGTGATGTCAAGGACAATTTTGTTCTCAATTAAATACTCTCAATCAACAACATATTTATTTGGATAAAGATTAATATTATGTTGATAAAACATTATGGCAATTATGCATTAAATTCGACCAAATTTATTTACCATAAAAATGGTTATAGTAAGTGAAACTTAAAAGTTAGACATATACTGTCGCGGGCATTTTTTTAGATCATTTAAAGAGAAATAATTCTTTAATACATTTTTTTGGGTAACTAAAACCGTTTAACACAACGGAAGCCTTAGTATGAATAATTATCCCCGTTTTTGCAACATTGATAGTTTGCTCCTGTTGGTCGCAGCGTGATGATATATAGCCTAAATCCTTCCTCAATAAATGGACTATCCAACACAAAAATATTTTTTCAATTTGATCGGGTAGTTCCTGAGATCCTAGCGTTCAAACAAACAAACTCTTCAGCTTTATAATATTAGTATAGATAAATAAAGGAAAGAAAAATTTCGACTCAGGCGGGATTCGAACCCACGACCTCGGGTATACGCCCCCGTCGCTCTTGCCAATTGAGCTACCGTGTCAATGGCTGCCAGTCATGCTGTCTGAGTATCGTAGTCATTTTCAAAAAAAGCAAATTGCGAAGAAAATTATCACAAAATCATACAGTGACATTTTAATATCCATATTCACACTTCTACTGCCCACTACAAACATCTGCCTTATCCAAAGAATCACAACATCAAATGGTATAGCTTATTAAGTTCAGTAAACAAAACCCTTCTCAAATGAGGGTTCGCCAAATTGCATTCAATTAATATTGTAAGTAGTTTTCAGGATACCCCTCCGAGATGTTAGATATGACACGATCCGTGACCGCGATAACTTGGTATTCATCAATCATTTGCTGTAATTACTGTTTGGGTAGGTGCACTTGATGTTGAAATACGGCAGCTAGTATGGGATGTAGACTCTAGTCTTCCCGTGACCATGATAACTGGAAAGTTTTCGAAACGTCGGGCTTTAAAAATCCATGTAATAACATGCGATTAAATATCCGAAAATTAAAAGTTGTTTTAATACATACATACATATACTCACGGCTATAAATCCCTTAACGGGGTAGCCAGAGCTTTGGAATGAAAAATTCCTCAGTCACTTTTGGAAGTTGATTGGGGAAAAGATGGTAATAATAAATGTTTTTGGTGACAGGTCTCCAACCACATCGCCCAAAAAATCACTTAATAAGCCCATGTACCTTTAGTCGCCTCTTACGATCACCCACGGGTAGAAATGGGGTAGTGGTATTTTAAGCCGACACTACACTTGTTTTAATAGTTATGTGTAATCGTGAAAGTCTCAGAAAATACTATCTATATTTAGTTTGGATACTACTTTGTAGTGTGAATATTTGTCTCCGTGGCCTAACAATAATACCGTTCGACTCGAAATCCTTAATTCTCGGGTCAATTCCAAAGGGAACAGTTGGGTTAGCATACAAATTTCCATGCTTCGGAGAAACATTAAATATTGTATACTGGCTTAATTCTTCACCACGTTTTTGGCCGGCGTGGTAGAATATGACCAAATAACCCTATTCAGAAAAGGGGTAGGCAGAGACTATCGATCGCCACTTCGTACGATCCTGGCAAACCTCTCTTGCTTCGTCTACATCCATCAATCTTTTCATACATGCTCTTTTATTCTTCATACTTCGGACGCCTGCCTTTTTGAGCACACTTTCAATTTGGTCCAAGTGTGTCTTTCGTGGCCGTCCTCTACTAAAAGGCTCAAGCCCCTCGGTGGGGGTATATATGGACTGTGATGAAAAGCTGTATTATCTAGAACAGTACCGTTCCATTCATTCAATGCAAGCATTCATTGGATTCGATCAATGCTGATGATGATTGACTGATGATTATGTGGGAGTCATGTTAGAGCGCACACTACTGCGGACTCACTCGCACATAGCAGCGTCTCACTCATATTCCTACATCGCGGAGTGTAAATGTTTTTCGAGTTAAGCATTGATACAGATTAAAAGTTGGTACACAGCAGGGTGTACTGGCCAGTATATCTTTGCTGTTTCCACAATTATATTCTAAAATATTGTATTGCAAACATATTTTTTCGTAATTGGCAATCGTGCACCGCATTTTAATTATTTAAAGTAGTTTCCTTCTTTTATTGCCAGAAAATCGGTATATCAAAATGATTCAGCTATGCACTTATCTAATTGCTTTTAATACACAAACAATCACTAATGTGAGTTTAATATTTCATTAATAATTAAATAATATCAGAGCAATAATCGCAGGTTTAAAACGTTTTACAATATCAAATACTGTAGTGTCGGCTTAGAACAGCACTAACCCATTTCTTCTCCCTGACGACGCCACTTGGGGCTTTGGCACATTTCAAGTGATTGTTTTTAATGCATCACCAATCTTCCTTAATGTCGCTCCACTTTTCCCTTTTGGTTGAATAATACATAAAAAACTGTGTAGTGTCGGCTTAGAATAGCACTACCCCATTTCTTCCGGTGGGTGTACGTAAGAGGAGACTAACGGACTTGGGGCTTTTTAAAGGATTTTTGGGCGATGCGGTTGGAGACCCATCACCAAACAACCTTTATTCTACCATCTTTTACCCACTCAACTTCCAAAAGTGGCTGAGGAATTTCCAATTTCTCAGCTCTGGCTACCCCTTTTAGAGATTTATAGCCGTGAGTATATGTATGTATGTATGTAATATATAAACCTAGCTAAATCTTTATTAGATTCTAGCTGTAAGTATCATGCATGTGTGTATTTATGTATAAATTCAAACATGCAGAATCTTAAATTTATCTCTTAAGGCTCAATACTAGTATATGTCAAAATTGCGGTAAGCCATTGGATAGAGGCAATACATTGGAGAGCAAGCACGAGCCGTGTTTAAACTAGTTATCGCGTGGGATAAAGCAGCCATCTCTTAGGCACTTACTTATAGTCTGATTTTTAATTCGAGTCAGTTAAATGACAGGTGCATCTGTCACTAACTGTCACTGATACATACAAAAAGATGTATCAGTGACAGTTGCACCTGTCATTTTACTGACTCGAATTAAAAATCAGACTTTAGTATCGTATACTGCCATCTCATTCTAACCGTTATCGTGTCGATAAAATAGCGCTCGTGCTTGCCCTTGTCGTTGTCGATATCTTTGGGTGGCCTACGTCCAGCAGTGATTGTCGAAAGACAATCGATCACCACGTTGTACGCTGGCGAAATATATTAGAATAAACACTTTATTGCAAATCAAAAAAGAAATATTTTTGAAATTTTAGTACAAAAGCAAAATAACGATTAGCGGTCTTATCACTAAATGCGATCCCCTCGAGACAACAATTTTGCAAAAACATCTTATTTTGTCAGTTTGAAACATTAAAACTGATTATATTATTTCTGCGAATAATTACAGTAACTTTATTGTATTAGAGTTGTTGTTGTTGTTGTCGTCTTATGGCACCCCACTGGTGCACAGGGCCTGCACAAGCTCCCGCCACGCCTTCCTGTCTTTTGCGACTTCCTGGCCGCACTCCAACTCAGTCCCGCCGCTCGCAGCTAGCTCTCCACGCTCCGGCGCCAAGTGTGTACGGGACGGCCGCGGGCTCGCTTGCCGTCCGGTGGTTTCCACTTGAATGCGATGCTGGTGTTTGTGGTCCCTCTTCGAAATGTGTGCCCCATCCACCTCCATTTTCTCAGTGCGATGTCAGTCACAACTGGAGTCTGCTGGCATTGGTTCCACAGGTCCACGTTCCGGATTGTCATTGGCCAGTAAATGCGGAGGATTGACCTCAGGGACTTGTTGACGAAGACTTGGAGCTTATTCGTCAGCCCCTTTGTCACTCTCCACGTTTCACAGCCAAAGAGCAGAACGGATTTCACCACGGATTCTTTCATCTTTCATCTTTCCCCCACTCAACTTCCAAAAGTGGCTGAGGAATTTATTATTTCTCAGTTCTGGCTACCCCTTTTAGGGATTTATAGCCGTGAGTATATGTATGTATGTAGATAAATACAAAGAAAAAAACAATAACAGACATCCACAGAAGATACAAAAAACAGTAGTACATACATACAGTTGGCAGACTAACGACTACTACCGTAATAGTAGCTGGGACCTACTACTTAACGAGCCCTGCGAAGCACGGAATCATCTTAACCTTCGGATAATCAGGTGATTCAAGCCTGTAATATCCTTCGACACTGGGTTAAATCTTACCAATTAAATTTGTGAGTTTGAGAAACCCAGAGCAAAACCGCGCGACCACGGAGGTAGATGATGAAGTCAATCTCTTTCGCTGATGATAACAAAATCATATTTTTTTAATTTTTGGGGTAAAATAATCGGCAGTCGGCTCACACTCTGGAAGTCTTGGTTTCGACTACCTGGAGGTAAGCATACAAATTCTATTTGTAGGATTTAACTCAACTTGAAAAAAAATAGTATAGCAGGCTTAAATTACTTGTTTATCCATAAATTAAGATGATTCCGTGCTACGGTGGGCCAGTCAGACCCATCTAATATCTTGGTAGTATTGTTAGTCTGCCAACCCGCACTAGGTCAGTTTGGCGTAGAATTAAATATGGGATATCACAGCTTTTATATATAGGTGTTTGTAGTAGTATCGCAGTGTCAGCTTAGAATAGGACTACCCCGTTTTTCCCTAGGGTGTAGATAAGAGGCGACTATTGGGGTCTTTTCATGGACTTTTGGGCGATGCGGTTGCAAACCCATCACCAACAGCCTTTTTTTACCATCTTTTCCTCATTGAACTTTCAAAAGTGGCTGAGCAATTTCTAATTTCTTAGCTCTGGCTACCCCTTCTAGGGATTTACAGCCGTGATTAATATGTATGTTCTATATATAGGTGTTGATTATTAATAATCAGATATAATGTATTCATTATTATATACATGCCAAGGTAACGTGATTGGATAGTTGATATTTCAAAATGTATGCAAAATAAAGCCAATTTACCTAGTTGGCGAACGTACCAATGAATATATTATCAAGTGCATACGATGGCAGCTGTTTTCTAATTAAATTACATTTTAATTTATATTTTATGCAGAATCAAGAGGTTGTATATCATTGTTGTTAACGGTAAGGAAAAACATCATGAGGAAACCGACATGGCCGAGTTGTACTAAGTCATGTGACAGTGTATTCTTACACAACGGCGCACCTATCACGTGAGAACGTCCAAGTAAAACATGGGTACTCTGAACACCAGGTGACAATGTAACGTGATGTTCAGCAGTGTAAGTACCTCTGCTAACAGCGTGAACGTTTAAGTTGGGTTCGAGACTCACTGTTCGAGAATCAATTAATATTCATAAATGATTTAATTCTATTCTTAATTGACACCACACGGCAAGCTATCACTACACCAATCAGATCTTCTGAAATAAGAATTGTCCATAGCAAAAACTTAATATCAAAATTATTGGTAAAGAAAGAAGATTCTAGAGTTGTAATGCAAGATCCTTGGTGTGGCTTAGAATGGCATGACGTCATTTCATCTCAAGGACCATTGAAGTTCCATCAAC
Source organism: Bedellia somnulentella (assembly GCA_963576735.1). Classification (NCBI taxonomy): domain Eukaryota; kingdom Metazoa; phylum Arthropoda; class Insecta; order Lepidoptera; family Bedelliidae; genus Bedellia; species Bedellia somnulentella. Next base: position 3,380,785 of record OY755182.1, on the reverse strand, counting down.
AATACCAATACCCTAATTAATCATTGTGTAATTTGGATTTTAAAGGCTTCGCGACAATTATACCTATATTCACGGTAATCTAAAAGGTATATACAATAGAGCGGGATTAAAATAGTTTAGTAATTAATAATTTTTAGTTCTGAAGAATTATACCTATATACGGTTATTTAAAAGGTACACACAATAGAGCGGAAATTAATGTTTTATTAAAGTTGGTTCCGAAGACCTGGCTACCCTTTTATGGGATGTATTACCGTGAGTTAAGAAAATAAATCAGTCTGAATTTTTGTACAATATTACATACATACATATACTCACGGCTATAAATCAGCCAGAGCTAGGGAATGAGACATTTCTCCAACCGTAAACCGTAAATGTCATATTTTGTAGAGAAACCAGTGTCTTTCCTAAGCCGCACTACACAACTCTAACGCCCGATTTCTGAATTGAGTATTCAAGCTGAGAACGACTTAAGTATCGTTTTGTCTCATTCAGTTGTCAATATTTCAATGCGACAGAACGATACTTAAGTTGTTCTCAGCTGGAATACTCAATTTAGAAATCGGGCGTAAGCCAAACAATAATCCAAAATACATATACTCACGGCCATAAATCCTTAAAAGGGGTAGCCAGAGCTTCAGAGCTAGAAACTCCTCAGTCATATTTGGAAGTTAATTGGGGAGAAGATGGTAGAAACTAATTATCGTTGATTATGGGTCTCCAACTGTTTCGCCCAAAAAGACTTAAAAAAGCCCCATACCCTTAGTCGTTCTTACGACACCCGTGGGTAGAAAGGGGTATAAGACGGCACTACACGGCAACCCAATCATGTATTATTTAAACGACGTGATAGCTCAATGGTTAGAACACGGGTTAACGTGCAAGCGACTAGTGTTCAAATCCCGGGTCGGGCCTACACCAATTTGTCTTTTCTAAAGACATATATGTGTGGTTAATTTATCATGGTTGTTAACGGTGAGGGAAAACATCGTGAGGAAACCCACATGACTGAGTTGTACTTAGTCATGTGACAGTGTATTCGTACAAAACGGCGATAGGCCTGCCCCCTATCACGTGAGTACACTGTCCATGCAAAACGTGGGTACTCTGAACACCAGGTGACAAAGTCACGTGATGTCTGCCAACCCCTTTGGGGATATTCGGCGTGAACGTTTATGTTATGTTATGTTTATGTTATGTATTATTTAATCATACATAAACATACCTTCCTTCCAAACAAATAACTTGTTACAACATCATTCAAACCTGGTACCCGCTAAGGAAAAGGACAGTTAACTATTTAGTACAATAGACGACTTGATGGCCTTATTGTAGCCAAGAATGATTTCCTAGCTTACCATAATGTACGCATATAGAACTACTGACCTAGAAAAAATCTACTTTTATCATAAACGGGAACGCATGTGTGTGTCGGTAATTTTGGCCTTTAGAGATTTGTTTCCAATTGGGTGAAAATAATAAAAAAGGAAAGTTTTAGCTGTGTAGTGTCGGCTTAGAATAGCACTACCCCATTTCTTCCGGGGGGTGTACGTAAGAGGCAACTAAGGGTATTGGGGCTTTTAAGAGATTTTTGGGCGATGTGGTTGGAGACCCATCACTAACAACATTTATTTCACCATCCAAAAGTGGTTGAGGAATTTCTAATTCCCTAGCTCTGGCTACCCTTTCAATGAATTTACAGCCGTGAGTATATGTAAAGTTTTTAATGTTAAAGAGTACGTGTTAAGTGAAGCTCAGATTTTCGGAACATACATTTAAAATGGAAAAAAAATATAAAAGACTAAAAAAGGAGTTACCATTTATTATTCGTTGAAAGCTGTTTAAAAATACTTCACTTTTTAAAACTTTTTTTTTACTTATTATTTGCGCATTATATACAAAAATAAAGTGGTACGAATGTTCAAAAAATCAATCTAAATGAAGCTCGAAAGATTTGCAAAGTTTTCTATAAACATACTACGAACATAGCATTTGATAGTCTCTGCCTATCCTCATGAGAATTTATAGAATGAGCATATGCATATAATTATGTAAATTAGTGCCATCATATTCAAATTCGCTATATTGTAACTGAACTTAAGAACGCTCTGACTATTTTTAAATTAAACAAATGTTAAAATCTTTGGTTACGATTCACGGTAAAAGTTCAATGACCTTCGATTTGGGCTACCGGACCCGGGTTCCCTCCTTGAACTTCTACGCATGCGTAATCCATTTTTGTAACAGCATGTTAGTAATTTGTGCCGAAAAAACTAAATTAATAAAGTTTCTGCACTTATTTCTAAAGAAAATATATTGTTTAACTGTACTTAAACTTTTAAAAGACTCTGTTGTGCCGTGTTTTATTATCAATTAAGTCAGAAAATCACATAATTTTGCATTTGTTCCTTAAATTGAGGTTAGAAGTGAAATGAGAAAATAACATTTATTTTATTAGTTAGAGAAACAAAAAAAAATACATACCGATAGTCAATAACAGGTGCTTCAAATATATAAACTGATCCAAACATTCCCGCCAAATAAATCGGGAATAAAAGCAAAGCATAATTAACGATATTGTACTTTCCAAATGGTCCCAATTGTTCCAAAATTGCATCCAAACCAACACTACTATCTTTCGCCATTTTTTATTTTAATTCCAGATCGAATTCCACTTATAAAATATTTATTCAAATATATATTTAAAACACACCTAAAACAATATCACTTAGCACAACAAAGCGAGCACATTTTTTTGACATTTCCCGCGCATGCGTAAAGCTAACTCGAACTGAATCGTATTGCAACAATCAAATTATATTTTTATTTTACAACCGGAGCGATATAAAAATATGTTATATAGTGCTCACTTCAAAGAAAGATTTAAAACTGGAATAAATCGGGGTCTCCCTCATTGGATTACGTACATCGTAAGATAACCACGCGTTTGTCGGCGAGAGAGACAGATAGCGCGGAATCATACCTTTATCATATAGGAGTATAAAAATAGGTAAAAAAACTTTTTAAGTTAAACGGTTTTATTATTAACATACAGGGCAATGTTTACGATAAATGTACTAAAAACCAAAAAATAATAATAAAATAGATACAGTCGTGGGAATTATATACATATGCATAGACTAGACTAAAATAAAACCGTGGGGCACGTCAATTGTCTACAATCGTTGATTAAAATGTTTGTTTTGTAATGTTACACTATAATTGGGCAGTTGTTCAACCGACAACGATGGACATGTGATAAATAGGGCAGAATGTGGAAACAAGCTAGCAAGCTCGATTATAAGCGAGTTTTAGGGTTTCATAGTGTTGAGCGAGTAGTACTTTTATCATATGTTTTGTCGATTAAAGACAAAGTGCGAGCAGTGAACCGATTCATCGCCAGCCAGCAGTGTAAATTTCCAACGATAAACTAGTTGAAATATCTCTTTTATTTACATGGAGTGTATGACTAATGGAATTTCCATGAGCAAGAAAATAGTAAGTAATTTCTCACCGTCTGCGGGTCAACTGCCCAACGACGAATTAAACGTTTCTTCTATCGCACATCAAGTCGATAATTTGTAGACAAAATTGACGTGCCCCACGGTTTTATTTTAGTCTAGTCTATGCATATGTATATAATTCCCACGACTGTATCTATTTTATTATTATTTTTTGGTTTTTAGTACATTTATCGTAAACATTGCCCTGTATGTTAATAATAAAACCGTTTAACTTAAAAAGTTTTTTTACCTATTTTTATTTTCTAGTTTTTAGTTTTTATTTCGCATTCTGTTTAATTCATATAGTGCTTCATTATTGCAAGGTTTCTTGCCCGTTAGTTTATTGCAGTCCAACTCCTCTATACGTAGTCCCTGCAAAGATCTGACTCTACTAAGAGCCACGTAGGCTTGACCTTCTTCAAACAGTTTCGCAACTAAGTATACGGTGGTGTACCGCTAACGACGTATAATTTTTAGCCACCCTAACGCCGCACAGTCCTCAACACGATACAAAATCTTGACTTGGGTGGTGGATTCAGGCTGGATTAATCAGATACCTTAATAAATAACAGATTCTATTTCTAAATTTAAATCTTATTATTATATGCCATTTAGTGGCTGCGCCCATCTAAAATATTGATTTGGTGTAGTGCACTGTATGGCGACTATCTTAGATTTTAATTTTGCATAGTAAATTGTATTCTACTTGTTGAGAACTTTCATTTGATACCCATGTTGATGGGATTGATATAAAACCTAAGTTGTCCGCTATTTTGTAGAGGCCGCCATCTTGGATTTTAATTTTATATAGTACATTGTATTCTACTGGTTGAGAACATTCATTTGATACCCATATTGATGGGATTGATAAAACCTACGTAATCCGCCATTTTGTAGCGGCCGCCATCTTGGATTTCATTTTTTTTATAGTATATTGTATTCTGCTTGTTGAGCTCTTTCATTTGATACCCATATTGATGGGATAAATAAAACCTAAATTATCCGCCATTTTGTAGCGGCGGCCATCTTGAATTTATAATGATAATGAATAAATATAATTGTTTTGTCACCAAAATCCAAAGCGTATACAAAATTTCAGATTAATCGGTTGATAGGAAGAGGGTGAAATTTTAATTACTAAATTTGACCCAAGAATAAACAACCAAACGGGGTGAGCTAAATAAAACCGTTTAAAAAGAGACAAAGATTTGAGTGAATGTTAGCTTTAATTTATTTATTAGTATTTTTGTGAGTAGAGCAAAATTTTCATTGATAAGTTTAAAATAGATACTTACAAAGTTGATATTTGAATTTAAAAATTGTAAAGCTTTTCTTTCAGCTCACCTCGCTTGGGTGTTTTTACGCGCCTACATGTTCTAACGGGTAAACAGAATTGAAATTTTATTACGTATCCACTTTTACTTTTAAAATGCATTTTTTGCTGTTAAATTGAGACTGCCACTTTTTAAATTTGAATTGTAGTATTTAATTAGGTTGATGTTTTCATCACGATAATAAAGTAAAAATTATGTTTATTCGTGCTCATTATTTTTAATAAGCAGAAAATTTCCTATTTATAAAAATTAAGTGTTTTTTATTTACTAACGTATACTTACTTTGAAATTAGAAAAAATAAAACTGACTTCTAATAACCATGATAGCTCAGTGAATAGATCACCCTTTTATCATGGAGGCAGGTATGGATTCAAATCCAGTGTCGAGCCTACACAAATTTCTCGTTTCTAAAGTCAGTTAATTTGTCATGAAATCAAACCAAGATTTAGTGGTATGTGGCGTCTTTTTATGATATGATAGAAAATCAGGTATTCGAAGTAGGAATCAGGTAGTGTTGGCTTAGAATAGCACTAATCCATTACTACCCACGTCAGAGGCGGCTTCGGTTTATTGGGCTTTCAAGTTTATTTGTGCAATATTACTGGAGACCCATCACCATCCATCGTAAATTTTACCATATTTTCTTTACGCAACTTGCAAAAGTGTTTTAATTCTTAGGCTCTAACTTTCTTGGGATTTACAACCGTGAGTAAATGTATGTACATACATACATACATACATACATATACTCACGGCTATAAATCCCTAGAAGGGGTAGCCAGAGCTAAGGAATCAGAAATTCCTCAGCCACTTTTGGAAGTTGTGTGGGGAAAAGATGGTGAAATAAAGGTTGTTGGTGATGGGTCTCTAACCGCATCACCCAAAAATCCCTCAAAAGCCCGAAAACCGTTAGTCGCCTCTTACGTACACCCACCGGAAGAAATGGGGTAGTGCTATTCTAAGCCAACACCAGACAGCAAATATATATATATATATATATATATATTAATAAATAAAGAATAAATAAAGGATAGAAAAATTTCGACACAGGCGGGAAGGTCGCGGGTTCGATTCCCGCCTGTGTCGAAATTTTTCTATCCTTTATTTATTCTTTATTTATTAGTAATAATCCCCACATGAGGTTTTCATGAACAAAAAGATTTAAAATTATATATATATATATGTATAAATAAATGTATGTGTGTATGTTTATTCAATGGGTGTGAATAAGAGGAAGATTTAACGTTGTTTATTATTTCATATCATAACTATTGCATTATTATAGATGTTTGATTCACTTGGAAAAATATTATGGTTACAATCAAATGTTACGAATACGATTCAAAGATTAATTAATTACGTGATCCAAAAAGTTATAGTTTTTGTATGAGTAGGTAGAGTTAATATATCCATACGTATATGTACTAACGGCTTTAAACAGCTAGAAGTGGCAGACTGAACCTCGAACATAACATAACATAACATAAACGTTCACGCCGTTTATCCCCGAAGGGGTTGGCAGAGGTACCAATACTCCTAAACTCACATGGCAAGCGCCATCTAGTTTCCAGAGAAGGTACCCACGTTTTGCTTAGACAGTGTACTCACGTGATAGGGGGCAGGCCTATCGCCGTTTTGTACGAATACACTGTCACATGACTAAGTACAACTCAGCCATGTGGGTTTCCTCACGATGTTTTCCCTCACCGTTAGCAACCATGATAAACCTCGAAATAAGTAAATAATGCAATAAAAATGCTTTTGGTGATGGGTCTTCAACCGCATCGCCCAAAAATTACTGAAAAAGCCCCAACACCCTTAGCCGCCTCTTATGAACACCCACGGGAAGAAATGGGGTAGTGCTATTCTAAGCCGACCGACTACACAGCAGAAAATAAAAAAAAAACTATAACTATAATGTTTAATTGTATAACAGTAACAGAGTGCAACCACGGCTTAGAATAACACTAACACATTATTTCACGCGGCTGTCGTAAACGGCTACTAAGGGTACTTCTATCATCTTGTCCTCTATCGACTTCCAAATGTGGCTGAGGATTTTCCAGCTTTGAAGCTCTGGTTACCCCTTCTTGGGATTTAAAGCCGTGAGTATATGTATGTATGTATTATAAATAGTATGCATGTTATAACATCTAGATTACTAAAGTAAATAACTTCAGAATTGCTCCAAACATAATTCGAGATACCTAATATACTTTCCACTGTGTGTGATATTGCGCATACATGACTTGAAGGCGTTGAATCAGTAATGACATTCATCGATGGAAATTAATATGTTTTCCCCACTAAATTAAATCGGGCCATGACAAATATGTCATAAATTAAAGAAAAAAATTCTTCCTTTGAATATGTAAAGGTTTGTTTCGAATATCACTGGGAAAAAATAAAAAAAAAACATTGTTCTTCTACTTCATACATACATACATACATATACTCACGGCTATAAATCCCTTAACGGGGTAGCCAGAGCTTTGGAATGAAAAATTCCTCAGCCCCTTTTGGAAGTTGATGGGAAAAAGATGGTAATAATAAATGTTTTTGGTGACGGGTCTCCAACCACATCGCCCAAAAATCACTTAAAAAGCCTTAGTCGCCTCTTACGATCACCCACGGGTAGAAACGGGGTAGTGTTATTCTAAACCGATACTACACGGCAAACTTCATATTGTGTAAATAATTTTATTTTGCCCAGTATAATCCATTTCTACAAAGGTGTGTGAGTACTTATAGTCAGGTTAGTATGTGTATTCTTAGAATAGACAGGTAGGCACACAGTTTAGCTTATGTTTGTAGTCTGAATAAGTAAATATATTGCTGTGTAGTGTCGGCTTTGAATAACACTACCCCATTTCTGCCGGTGGGTGTACGTAAGAGGCGACTAACAATATTAGGGCTTTTAAGGTATTTTTGGGCGATGCGGTTGGAGACTCATCACCAACAACCTTTATTTTACCATCTTTTCCCCACTCAACTTTTCTAAAGTGGCTGAGGAATTTTCAATTCCTTAGCTCTTGCTACCCCTTCTAGGGATTTATAGCCGTGAGTTATGAATGTAAATAAGAAATCCTATTAAATGTAACTGTATGAAACAGCACACACTCAAAATTGTGCCAAACCATGTAAACATAGGATTTGTATCATTCTCATTTTCCAAATTCCATTTGGAATGACGCCGCGGAAATTCTCCGAAGAACATACCTGAATTTTATAAATTCATACATACATAATATACACACGTACATAAATCACAATAAGGACTGGCCAGAGCTTTAGAACTAGAAACTCCTCAGCCACATTTGGAAGTTGATAGGGGGACAAGATGGTAGAAATAAAACATCGATCGTTGTTAATGGGTGTCCAACCGTATTACCCACTTACTCGCCTTTTACGACACCCGTGGGTAGAAAGGGGTAGTGACATTCTAAGCCTGCAGTACACGGCAAACATACTCTCTAAATATAACCTCAATTCTGATACCCTCACATAAGCTATTATTGTATCTATTATTATCTCATGCATGCAAGTTGGATTGTTAATACCTACAGTACAAGTACGTGTCATCAAGGCACCTGTCATAGAGAGATAGGCCGACAATGCATTGAGCTTATCTCACAGATACACTGACTTACTTGTAGAGTGTGTTTGATTTGGATGTCTGCTGGTATGTATATAATTTATATTGTGATTACTGACATTGTAGTGTATTGATCGGCTTTGAAACAAATGGTGGCAGATTCAGTTAAAGGAATTTAAGTTTTCTTTTTTATTAAGAACCTAGGGTGTACACTTTAACAAGCCCCTTCTTATGAGAAAACCTATGTGATAAAATACTTCATCATGTGATGGTTTTTCTATTTAGCTTTACCCCTGTCTGTCTCAGATACCTCACAAAATAGTCTACGTTCAAACACCAGGTAAAATATAACATTCGATTCTGAAAAATTGTAGTTACTTCCAAACCCCTTCAAAGTTTTGGAGGTGGCCAATTACTCCGATTTTCATTTGTTTTATTGTTTCACTATTGTCCTTCATATTGTGTATTGTGGCTTGTCGTTGAGGTAGCGTAAAATGTACAGGCTGGTGTTTTTGCTGTAGATATTACTTCTGGTTTTCAGCGCAAGATTGATATTTAGAAAAAGTATGGCTTTTTATATTAAAAAGACAAATATGTCCACAACGAGGGGTCCCTGCCCATTCAAGATTTGGATATAGTCCACCACGCTGGTCAAGTGCGGGTTGGTAGACTAACGACTTCTACCGTCTTTGAAGCCGGGTCGGACGGGTTATAAAAGTAAACCCCAGATTCGTCTTAAATTTTGAAATATCAGGTTTATAAAGCCTGCAATATCCTTGCAACTGCCTTACATATTAAATTTATGCTTGTTTGCTTTCCACGTAGGCAGTATGATTGCCATCTTGTTGTATTTTTTTCACATAATGAATTTGAACTGAATTAAAATTAGTTTCGATCATTAGACAGGGTAGTTGCATGTGATACAGTAGAGTGTTGATAACGGCAGGTATTTTAATTTTAGAAATTCACTATTGAACGTCCTATCGCGAAGCTCTAGCCACTCTTTTTGGGATTTGAAGCAAGTAAGGTGTCCAATTATCTTTAATCTTGGTTATGATTAAGGAAACCATTCACTAACAAAATGTAATTGTACTTCTGTTATAACAAATTACATCTCAATATATACACATGGAGTACATAATGATTTCTGACGTCATTGAACGGTAATTGCTTTAATATTTAAGACCAGAAATAACTGGTTCGTGCCCGTATCTCTTAATTTTATTACTAAAATATTTCCAATCTCTAAAGCAATACGTTTAGATCTCAAGACAGCACATTTACAGTTCATAACACGCTATCAATAAAGCAATCGGAATTATTCCTCTAATCATCTATTCAATGACGGAGCATCCTGTATATAGCACTCAATTCCTACAGTACCGTCGAGCTTACCGCTTCTCGCAGCTTGTTAGAGCTCTAATGAATCGCCTCATTTACGATTCGATACGAATGGAAATAATATTGAGCATCCTGTGTATATTTGTTCAAATGGGACGGTTCTTTACTAATTTGTGAACATTTGATATTTTGTAATTTGACAGGGTTGTTGCTGCTTAGGGTCAGTACATAATAGTATTAGAATGGAAAATGAATATTTCTAAAGAAATGGCAGATGTGCGCGGTTTAAGTTTATAAGTTGAAATATTTCGAAATCTTATGTTTACAGTTTCAATTTTTAACATGGAATACACTTTCATGTGAAAACTGAAACTGAATAAACGTGTAAAACAAGTAAAGGGAACTCTCAACTCAACTCACCGTTCACGCCTTTTATACCCAAAGGGTGGTAGAGGTACTAATACTTCTGAACATCACGTGAACTTTTTGCAACTTGGAGATTACCTAGAGTACCCAAGTTTTGCTTCTTGGCCAAGGGTTGGCCTGTGACCAAGTATAACTCAACCATATCTGTTTCCTTGAGATGTTTTCCTCTACATCGCACAAGGTAGCGATCGATAGTCTCTGCCTACCCTAATGAGAATAAGGCGTAAATATAAGTAGTAAGTAAGTAAGTTTTCTGTCATCCTTCACAATAATGATTTGAATAACTACGGAGCAGACGTTAGCCCAAGTCAGGTCTAAAGTTATGTCTTCGGTGTGAGAAGCGCTGTACCAACACGGTTGCATTAAAGGAAATCCACTGCAATCCACAACCCAATGCAATTACTAATTCTCTTTTAGCTGGCTTTTCTATTCATGAGGTAGACCCTACCAAAAGGGAAACCTAAACTACGTTGGTAACGGACTACACGCTGCCAAAAGCTGCTAAAAGGGCTAAACGTTTACATAGTTTTAACATTGTGTAATGTGCCCGCGATCATTGATTATCATATAGAATCTCACGCCATTAGCTCCAATTTGGGTAGGCAGAGACTATCGATCGCCACTTCATACGATCCTGGCAAACCTCTCTAGCTTCGTTTACATCCATTAACCATTTCATACATGCTTTTTTATTCTTCATACTTCGTACAGCGTACATACATACATATACATTAACATCGTTGCACATATTTTAATTATCGTTTTGTAAGTACCATTCTTTGCTCATTACGCAAAATTTAATCAAGATCGGTCATGCTACGAGTAGTAGGATTTGATTGACAATCCAAATTCAAAGGGATGAGTAAATGGAACTTCATTTGCTTGAAATGGCATGCTTGCTTGAGTAGACATTAGGTGTCTCAGAAAAGTCTCTCTCAGGAAATGGTGTGATTTGCGAGAGGTGCTGTGTGAAAGATGGTATTGTAAAAAAGATACAAAAAGGAATGTCAAGATAGTTTGGACACATGGAGAAAATAGATGATAGTAAATTGGTTAAAGGGATTAAAAGAGCCAAGTGGATGGTAATGTTAGTAGATGACGTGCACTTGCTTGAATATGAGGGTTTCCTCTTCTATCGTTTTTAAAAACCTATAACTTAGGTTTTATGTTAATGTTTCTCTTAAGGTGCATATCGTGTTTAGTTTCTCTTCCTTAATGCGATTATGCGGCTTATGAAGTTAGGAAAGTGCTTACGGTTCCCATGTGGAAGTGGGTTAGCCTACCGCTACTCAAAACTTAATCAAGAACTCAGTATGGCTGGTTTTGTCACGTTGTATTTCCTCATCGTCAATAACCTTGATAAATATTACGTAAACATATTTGGAATAGCATATGAGAAGGAGGACTTAATCAGTATTCAAACCTGTTCCTCACTTGAAGCTTGAAGTAAGCTATCAAGATGCTTTTAGGGTTGAATAGAATTGATGATCTAGAAAAATATATTTAGGGGTTTGTAATAAACTAACTAGTCAGCCACGGCTGTCGCAAGATCAGTTTTTCGGCGATGCGGTTTGAAACTAATCACCAACGATACTTTATTTCTACCATATTGTCCCTTATCAACTTCCAAATGTGGCTGAGGAGTTTCTAGTTTTTAAGCTCTGGCTACCCCTTTTTAGTATTTGCGCCCGTGAGTATGTATGTAATAAACTAACTATAACGCCTAGGCTAAACTAGAATTCAACCAAAACAAAGTTTAGTTTTGAAAATAGCAGCCCTATTACCGACAAAGTTGTAATGGTTCAGTTAACACAACTATTGGACGGGGCCTATTCTCGATGTGATAATAGCCATGACTCGGGCACATTCAATTACGTGTAATTGGGTTCTGTACCTTAATGGCTTAAACGTTGTTCTATGAAAATGTTTTATAATAATATTGTAACAAAGATTATATTTCGAATAATTGAATATGTTTTGATTCCATGTGATTTGTACTTTTTTTTTTATCAGATACGAATAAATTTAAAGTAGTGCTTAAAAAGTTTTTCGTTGCAAAAAGTCTTTATACTCTAGAAGAGTTCTTTAGCCTATAAGTATAAATAAATTGTTACATAAGATTTTATAAAAAAATGTTGTTTAGTTCTTAAGATATTAAATATTTTATGAATTAGGTTTAAGATGTTAGATATAAGTTTTTAGTTTTATATTTTTTGCAGTGCCCTTGCAGGGTTTCATGTGTTGTCTTGTATAATTATGTAACAACCTATGTACACATGAAGGCAAATAAACAATTTGAATTTGAATTTGAATTTACGTAGTGTCGGCTTAGGAAATAGCGCTACTCCAACTGTTAGCGTACAGAACAGCGTTGTATACTGCCACTGGAGCCTTTCCAGACCACTCAGGCTTGACATCAGACTGTTGATGGCTCCATTTACTGCATTTCCCTTTTCAACGCTCTTTTCAATAATATATTGAAAGGAAACTCAACTACTTACATAAAAAACAACGTTAATGTAACTTTCAGTATTAAAATAATAAAAATACTTAAAAGGCTAACTCTAAGCCAATTACAAGTTCCTACATGTAAAAAAAAACCTTCAAGATAAGATACATTGGCAAGGACATAAGACGAACAAGAGAATAAACATACTAAAATAATAACATTATTACAAAACAGAACTCACAAATGTTTCAGTCATTTATTAAGTATTTATTTTTTCAAAAAGGAGTACGCATTGGTTCATACAAACATATACTCACGGCTATAATACCCTAAAGGGGTAGCCAGAGCTTCGGAACACAAAATTCCTCAGCCACTTTTGGAAGTTGGGGAGAAGATTGTCAGACAAAGGTTTTCGGTAATGGGTCTCCAACCACATCGCCCGAAAATCACTTATAATCCCCAATACCTTTAGCCGCCTCTTATGAATACTCACGGGAAGAAATGGGGTCGTGCTATTCAAAACCAACACTACACAACTTTGCATACTATTACTACAACACAGCAACGCATTGGTAGGTAATCATAATTCTGCCTAGCCGGTACTGAAAGGCAAAGTTTCACTAAACTATCAAGACAGTTTACACACAAATTTTATTGATTGAGTAAAATGTAGGTAAGAGTAGGTTTCCGAATACAACACCGATTGTAAAGTGTCTGTAAGTCTTGTTAGATATGAAATCGTAAAACAATGTTACTCACACGCGAAAAACAAAAGTGAATACTTGACAATAATGTATGAAGAATGAAAGAGCATGTATGAAAAGATTGATGAATGTGAACGAAGTTGAGATCGATAGTCTCTGCCTACCCCAATGGGAACTAACGGCGTGAGTATGTGTATGTATGAATACTTCACAAATGTACAATTTAAAATGTGACCAACTTAATAAACCCTTCAGAAAAACATGTAAGTACCCGTTCAGCTACCGAAATGGCCTAATAAAAGAAAATTGTCCGGAAAATTACTGTTCCTTCATTTAGTAGATTTATTGCGGCGGCCGACCACGTCCTTGGGCACGTCTCGGTGGCTCACTTAAATGAAATGTTATTATTATGTTTGGTGAAATTATTTCAATGCTATGATTTATAATATATAACGAATCAACTAAGCGAATAAAAATTTTCGACACCAGCGGGGCTCGACCCCACGACCCCGGGCATACGCCCCCGTCGCTCTGCCAACTGAGTTATGGCATCGAGTGACCTCTCGCTGGTTTCGATGGTTTTTATTTGCTTCATTGATAAGTAATAGTCCATGAGATTTTCATGCCAAACAAATTATGCATACATATGTACGGAAGATAGATTTAAATTCCGTACAAGCATTTAAGATTGTGACAGGAGGAAAGTTTTTTGGGTAAATTATTCTCCTACATCAACAAAACCATCGTTTTGTTAGCAGATTTTTTTAATTATTTGATTTTAGTGATTTATGTATGGTCCTGTGGGATATACTCGATACAAGCATATATATACTCATACCATAGTATTGTATTTTGTTCTCTCCTAAAGAACTGATATCAATGCTTTTATGGCCTTATTTTTTAACCGTGATAGCCCAGTGGGTAGAACACTCGGTTATCGTGCAAGCGACTAGTGTTCAAATCCTGGGTCGGGCCTACACCAATTTGTCTTTTCTAAAGACATATGTGTGGTTAATTTATCATGGTTGTTAACGGTGAGGGAAAATATCGTGAGGAAACCCACATGGCTGAGTTGTACTTAGTCATGTGACAGTGTATTCGTACAAAAAGGCGATAGGCCTGCCCCCTATCACGTGAGTACACTGTCCATGCAAACTCGGATACTCTGAACACCAGGTGACAAAGTTACGTGATGTTCAGAAGTATTAGTACCTCTGCCAACCCCTTCGGGGATATTCGGCGTGAACGTTTATGTTATGTTATACATACATATACTCATACCATTATTTCACACTTTGTATGATCCTGGCAAACCTCTCTAGCTTTGTGACATCCAGCAATGTTTTCATATTTTTATATACTCGGTAACAATCAAAATTAGTATTGTATTTTGTTCTCTCTTAAAGAACTGATATCAAAGCCTTTTATGTCCTTATTTATATCTGGCTAGCATGATTGTATGTAGAATGAGTCCATCCCAAAATAGGCAGGCCTAAAAAGCTTGAAAACGCAAAGTTGGCGGCGAAACTCCGCAACTTGTAAAATTCAGGGTGAGGAAATGAAAAAAGCTGCACTTTTGTTATAAAACCGACTCTATCCGGCTAAGTCAGCAAGTTGTTTAATGGAGATGTACTAGTTACTTCACTGTGGTCTGTGAAACTATTAAGGTGGTTGTACAATTGTAGGAAATTTATTTCCGGAATCAGATGAGTTATTATATGATAAAGAAAAACTTGCAACTTAGAAATCACTAAGAAAAATAGAATAAAAGAAAAACTTAACAGACAATAAAATAGTTTATAGACCTATCTACCCTTACTCATTTATTCAGAGCTTCTGAATTACTGTGTAAAAAAATACTCTCCTTTTAAAAGTGTATTTAAAATAATAATAGATGTATGCCAATGGGCTACAACCACCAATAGGCACCTCAAAACTCCAAAATCCAAGCCGTCTTATAATAAAACAAGGAAAAAAAACGGTAAATGATATTCTTAACCAACGGTAAAGTGCTGAAAACACACCAACCTAAAATTCATGTTTAATTTACGATTAAGGAAATGACTTCATTGCTTAATTTAGTCATGTTAAATCACATTGTTTATCGTGAAAGTATTAATTGAACAAAAATATGAAAACCCTCTCTCTTATCTTTTTGGAGAAATGTTAATAATAAAATACTAATTAACGCCTCTTCTACACATACTTTACCAGATTTCCTTTCCGACCCTAATAAAATAAATGAACACTTTTTAAATATACCCAACTTAAAAACAGTCCCGATATCAGAAATGACTTATTTTGAGTACCATAGGTTTGGTCAGTCATCTTTTACCATACAGCAGGTTACAGAAAAAGACGTACTTAAGCTTATAAAGTCCATTCCTTCAAACGCCATTGGTAATGATGGTATTAGCCGAGAAATGATCTTACTTACTATACCTTATTCACTCTCAGTAATTACTGCGATCATAAATTTTTCCATTTCTACATCATCTGTACCCACTCTCTTCAAAACTGCTTTGGTTAATCCCTTACCTAAAAATAGTGATCCCAAACAATAAAAAGATCTTAGGCCTATAAGTATATTACCATATCTGTCAAAAGTGCTGGAGAAAACTATATATACACAGTTGGTAAAATATATAGAGAGTAATAATATTCTACCGTCGCTACAGTCAGGGTTTCGCCGGGGTCGAGGAACAGTTACAGCGTTACTGGATGTCACAGACAATATATTGGCTGACCAAGATCATGGTCTTGGAACACTTTTTACTCTTCTTGACTGCTCAAGAGCATTTGATTGCATTTCTCGACCATTACTAAACTGACTTATTATGGAGTTGATTCAAAGGCTATAACCTGGTTTGATAGTTACCTTTCAAACCGGATTCAATCCGTTAAGCTGCAGTTAAGTGATGGTAAGCAAGTAGTGTCAGAACCCAAAATTGTCTTGCATGGTGTTCCACAGGGATCGATTTTAGGCCCATTATTATTTATTATTTTTATAGCGGACTTAGCTAATTCTGTTGAGAATAGTCACTATCATTTTTATGCTGATGTTTCACAGCTGTATATTTCAGTAATACTTGATGAAATAGACCACTCAGTTCAAGCCTTAAATAATGATCTAAATAGTGTATCTCATAAGTGCGAAAAGAATGCTTTGCTGATTAATCCACTGAAATCAAAATTTATGGTATTGGGAAGTAAATCACAAATTACTAAAATTACAGCGCATGAACCTGTTATAAATATTTTAGACCAAAATATAGAGCGAGTAAACGTCACTCGGAATCTAGGGCTTGAGTTTGACTGTGAATTGCGCTTTGTAAAACTTGTTGACAATTTGATCAGAAACTGCTTTTACCGACTGAAAATTTTGTACAAAATTTGTAGTTACATCTCTGAAAGAGCCCGTATAACTCTTTGTAAATCAGTTATACTATCAGTACTTAATTATGCTGATATCGTATATGGACCTAGGCTTCTATCATCATTGGAGAGGCAGATACAACGTGTACAAAATGCCTGCCATAGGTTTTGTTTCGATGTACCTCCACGAAGCCATATATCACCATTGCTCAATAACTCATCGTTACTGAATATGAGCTCCCGCAGGTGCCTTCATACTGCTTTGTTGATGTATGATGTCATTCAATTTAAAACTCCTGAATACCTGTTTGAAAAATTAAGGTATTCTAAATTTCATGAGTTCTATCCCACCCGTACTACACTGGAACCATTAGCAATACACCCTCATCGCACCGTGGCTTTCACTGGAAGTTTTCGCTATCACGCTACAAAGTGTTGGAACAATATCCCTCCACCCATTAGAGAATCTACCAGTAAATTAAAATTTAAAAAAACTACTAAAGTCCCATTTACTTCAAATACAAAAACTGTCAACTTTCAGTGAAAGAGGGTATAAATTAGTGAACTTCAAATTTGTTTATATTTATTAATTATATTGTGTGTTTTAATTATAATCTGATTTTTTTTAAATGTCTCTGTTATACTGTATGTTTTAATTGTAACCGGATTTTTAATTGTCTTTTTGTTCTGTTTAGGATTATTTTAACCATAAGTTTTATATTTGTAAATATTTTTCACGTCAATGGCAGATGCTCAATTACTATTTTATGTTAAAAGTTTGTGTTTTAGGCTATACCTGAAAATCTGTGTTTTTGCTATACAGCAGTTACAAACGCTGAGTTATGGCCTAGTTTGTGTTACCATAGCACACATACCTTGCACATATCTACTTTGTTTGTTACTTTTTAAGTGTTTTTTTTTAGTAAATGTTTACCCTGTTTTTATCTTGTAATGTATGTACGTATGTGACTGTTATGATAACATGAATAAAGATTTTATCTCTCTATCTATCTGGTTTATTTTCTTGAAGCCGAAGCTTCTATACTATGCACTTACCGATTTGCTCTTAAAAGAGTTGGACCTTTCTTATAGCCGCAAGTATACAGTATAGGACTTGAGTGTGCCGTGTAGTGCCGGCTTAGAATGTCGCTACCCCTTTCTACCCACGGGTGTCGTAAGCGGCGACTAAGGGTATTGGGGCTTTTTATTGGATTTTTGGGCGATGCGGTTGGAGACCCATCATCAAAAACCTTTACTTTACCATCATTTCCCCACTCAACTTCCCAAAAGTGGCTGAGGAATTTTAAATTCCTTAGTTCTGGCTAACCCTTTTATGCATTTATAGCCGTGAGTATATGTATGTATGTATGTATACAGTATAGAACTTGAGTGTCATAAATACAGCTTACCTTACCTTCTAAGTATTTCTAGCCAGATGGGATTTGAGATCTATCACTAATGAACGTTTATTTTAAAATATTTTACTGACGAAACGTTAAAAGGTAATTTAATTATCTCGAAGCTTTGGCCACCCTATTTGGAAAAAATAACCTGTAAGTATAAATATGCATAATCAATCCGATATGAACGGTCCTTAAGACCAGTCGATACTGCACAATGTCCGGACAATCGATTACTTTAAAAACGTGGTCTTTCCACAGACATTCTTGATTTCATTCATTTTGAAATGGATATATTTCCTACTTGAAACGTGATTAATGTAGCTTTCCTGAAGGTTTTTGTGTGTGAGGCGGGGTATTAAACATGCCAGCGTGATAATATAAATATGTCTTGAATCTTAGAAAAAGTAAACTTAAGAGTAAGTATGAGGAGCACCTGATTGATGCATCTTTAAAGTCATCCTTAACTTATAGGTACATTTTATAACAAACGCTTATAACCAACCGGCATAATAATATAAGGCAACTGTGATAGCCCAGTGGGTAGAACACTCGGTTATCGTGCAAACGACTAGTGTTCAAATCCTGGGTCGGGCCTACACCAATTTGTCTTTTCTAAAGACATATGTGTGGTTAATTTATCATGGTTGTTAACGGTGAGGGAAAACATCGTGAGGAAACCCACATGGCTGAGTTGTACTTAGTCATGTGACAGTTTATTCGTACAAAACGGCGATAGGCCTGCCCCCTATCACGTGAGTACACTGTCCATGCAAAACGTGGGTACTCTGAACACCAGGTGACAAAGTTGCGTGATGTTCAAAAGTATTAGTACCTCTGCCAACCCCTTCGGGGATATTTGGCGTGAACGTTTATGTTATGTTATGCTTATAACCACCGTGATAGCTCAGTGGGTTGAACATCAATTATCGTTCAGACGATGAGAAATTGAGATCTCACTTATACTCAAATTCAAACGTTCACGCCATATATCCCCAAAGGGGTTGACAGAGGTACTAATACTACTATACTAGTACTAACTCTGAAAATCACGTGACATTGTCACGTGGTGTTCCGATTACCCACGTTTTGCTTGGACAGCGTACTCACATGATAGAGGGCAGGCCTATCGCCGCTTTGAACGAATACACTGTCACATGACTAATACAACTCGGCCATGTGGGTTTCATCACGATAATTTCCTTCACTGTTAACAACCATGATAAATTAATTACACAAATGTGGTGTAGACTTGACCCGGGATAAAAAGAAAAAAAAAAAGATATTCGCTATTTGTGGCACAAAAGAATTAATAAAATGAATAAAAATGATAAAATTAAAATAACTAAAAACTAATACAATAAAAAAAACAAATTTACACAAACATTTTGGCTACTTAATAAAACTTAAATATATATATTATTGTCAGGATCTTGCGAAGTGGCGATCAATAGTCTCTTCCTACCCCAATGGGAACTAATGGCGTGAGTATATGTATGTATGTATGTATATATGTACCATTGCAATAGCGAATTGGCACTAACTCAGCACTACGTTGAGAGCCGTCTGACTCCCAACACTGATTTGAATCTTCATCGTCTGCACGATAAGCGGTGTTCTACCCACTGAGCTATCACGGTTCCTAACCACATGGTTGGTTTCCCAAGAATAAGTAGCAAACATTCATACATACATATACTCACGGCTATATTTCCCTAGAAGGGGTAACCAGAGCTAAGGAATTATAAATTCTTCAGCCACTTTTGGAAGTTGAGTGGGGAAAATATGGTAAGAATAAAGGTTTTTGGTGATGGGTCTCCAACCGCATCGCCCAAAAATCCAATAAATAGCCCCAATACCCTTATATTTAGATTACCCTTAGATTAGAATTCATAATTCAATATTTTGTCCTTAGCGGGATTCAAACCCGCGATTTCCACACCCAGAAGATAATCATAAAGCAACTATACCACGGACATTTTGAAATACACAAAAACAACAAAAAAATTTAGTTACATATAATATTGAAAATACACATATTTTCGGAAGTTTCATTTATAGAAAAAACCACAGAAACTTTCAGTTCAAAATAACTCAATATTTTTGTTAGAAATTAATCCAATGAAAATGATTTTATTAATTAAATTGATGAAAATAAATTCACACTTCAAGTTTATTGGAGCGTAACATTTGAGTGGGCAGATTTAATTCTATAAACCTGCTTTTATTGAAATTATTTTGGACCTACATTTATTTAATTTGCATAAAAGCAAGGCTCCTCTTTATTATTAATTTATTCACACTATGGAACTTTTGATGGTATTTTAGGTAGTTAAGTATATAGCATTAAAAGATATTAAGATGTGTGTTGCAAAAATTAATAATCGCGAATCACAGACGAGACAAATGAGAAGATGTGCCGAGCGGCCAATCAGAGAACAGCGCGAGAAGCATCGACGGCGACACCATCTTGCATTAGACGATTACGCGCATTGCAATCAACATCTATTTTGTAAAATCATATACCAGGCCACTCAGAAAGTATTGCGAAAAAAGGTTTTAATGTATGAAACACTGGCCGGTTGTAATGTATACTGAAAATATGAGTCTTTATAAATAAATAAACGTACGTTCCAATTTTAAAATTTCCCTCTTTATTTTTTACGAGCTATTTTAAATTGTCGTGTCTTACTGAAAAATGAATCCGAGCCGGGCACATTTTCGCGCTATGACTTTTTACGATTTCAAATGTCGCTTAAAACCAGACGAATCATACGATATACTTCAAATGGCGTTTATGGATGAAGGGCCTTCCAAGGCAACCGTGTATCGTTAGTATAACGAATTGAAGCGTGGTCGATTAACTTTGCGGGATGAAGAAGGAAGTGGTCGCCCTCTAACGGCTGTTACGGATGAAAACGTGGTGGAAGTGAAAAATTTTATTCATGACAATAGGCGAATAACGTATCTAGAGATTCAACACATTATGCAGATTGGATCGGGAAGCGTTCATGAGATTTTACACGAAAATCTTCACGTGAGGTGGATAGTTTCACGCTGGGTGCCACACAACCTCACCGAGGTACAGAAACAGGCCCGGGTGGAATGGTGTCGTGATATGATTAATAAATTTGATGCTGGCTCGTGTCGGCGTGTTTACAACATCGTTACAGGTGATGAGTCCTGGATTTATCAATACGATCCAGAAACGAAGCGCCAGTCGACGGTTTGGGTATTTCAAAACGAAGCTACCCCTACCAAGCGGTGGGAAGATTTTGATCTCAAGTTTTTTCAATATGACTGGCTATTTGGTGTCAATTCCTTTACAAGATCAAAGAAGTATTAACGCAGACTGGTATACTACTAAATGCTTGCTAGTAGTTTTCTCAGTTGTGAGCAACAATCGACACAGGGCTCCGCAGGCTACTGCTTCACCACGATAACGCGCCCGCTCACACCGCGCTCAAAACGACGGACTTCCTGAACAGCACGCCGGTCAAACTCTTGGGTCACCCTCCTTACAGCCCTGACCTGGCACCGTGTGACTTCTTTTTATTCCCTAAAATAAAAAATCAACTCAAAGGGATACAATTTTCATCGCCGGAAGATGCGCTGTCAGCGTTTCAGCGGGCTGTAAATGAGGTGTCTGCGGCGGACTGGGAAAAGTGTTTCGAAAACTGGTTTAGACGTATGAAACTTTGTATAGATGGTGGTGGAGAGTACTTTGAAAAGATTTAATAAAAACATTTTTACCCATAGAACATTATTTTTTATTTTCGCAAAATTTTCTGAGTGTCCAACGTATTTTGTCATTTTTTCATTATAGTCGTTCATCAAGAAGTTGCGCTTTATTCACTTCATGAAAACCCAAGACTAAGGAACGGCACAATGTGTGATACAAAGTGAAGAAAAGGAGAAAGACAATATCATTTTTTGATAATTTGGGCACAAGAGACAGAGGCCGTGTATTTCCGTCTTGGAATGTCACTAACCTTTTCTACCAACGTATGGGGCTTTTTTAAAGTGGTTTTTGGGCGATGCGATTGAAGAACCATCAAAAACAATACTTCATTCCTACCTTTATAAACTTCCAAATGTGGCTGAGGAGTTACTAGTTCTAAAGCTCTGGCTACTCCAATTTGGGATTTATGGCAGTGAGTATAAGTAGGAAATAGGGGCTAATATCGTGATAGTTTAGTTGTTTGAGAATATTAAGCAGTCCCACTATGTGTCAGGAGAAAAGTCAAAGGGCCACTATATACTGAGTTATTATAATAATAATATAATAAATATATAGAAAGAAAGAAAGAAAGAAAACATTTATTCATTGCTACATACAAAGAAAAGCACAGTTACACTCACATACATTTAGAAACACTTAACAACCAAGATAAAGAAAGTAAACGTAAATTTCATAAAAAATAATAAAAATATTACAAAGACAAAGGAAAAGAAGATCAACAATAGAATATAGCACATTAAACACAGATATACATTTGGAATAATATTGCTTGTACTTAAATGAGATATCCATCAAAAGTTTCTCGTACTTAAATGCCTGCGTAGCAATGAACTGGTGACTGCCTCAGCATTATTGTTGTGAGTGAAACCTCACAACACTGGTTTTCAGTCAGCACCTTTGAAGGGTATATATATATATATGTATAAATAAATAAACAGAAATAGACATATTAAATATTTATATAATGAAACTGGAGAGATTTTCCAGGAACGTACAAAGTGGCGCTCAATAGTCTAGCTATCCCAATGGGAACTAAAGGTGTGAAAATGTATCAATATATGTATGTATGAATGTATATATCTTAATGTATATAATTTTGCACGACAGGCGGGTTAAAAAAATAAATATAATTATAATGTTAAATACTATGTACGGGTAGCCGCTGGAATGAATGGATTTTGCTTAGCTAGCAGATACTTCTTAAGCTTTCGCTTAAAAATACACTTGCTAGTCGCATTTTGGATGGGTGGGGGAAGGTCATTCCAGCATTTAGACGCCGCAAACCTGAAACTGCCTCGAAACGCCGCTGTCCAGTGCATCGGTAAAATTGCCCTGATTTTAAAATGGTGATCTCTCTGAAATAACTAGGACTCTCATTGTATACCACACCGAACAGCAGCGTCGCAAGATGTAGTTGCCTACGTGCCTGCATTTTCAATAGTCATACAAAAAATATGTAAGCCCCAAACTAAGTAAGACTCGTATTATGGGATACTAACTCAACGATATATTTTATATACAATAAGCATATAAACAATCATTTATGCTCATCACAGCCCCAATACCGTTAGTCGCCTCTTACGTACACCCACCGGCAGAAATAGGATAGTGTTATTCTAAGCCGACACTACACAGCTAACTTCTAGGTCAGTATTTCCCTAAGTGTGGGTCGCGACCCACTGGTGGGTCGCGGATAGATTTAGGGTTGGTCCTGAGTCCTGATTGTCGCATAGATCTTGCAATCTACGAGCAGCACGTGCAGTGAACGGCACATCAATGTCAAATTTCCTGAATAGTTTTTGAACTTACAAATAATCAAAATAAGGTTAAAGTTCGCTCGCTATTGACTGCTCCGTCGGGTTCACACTCTAACAAAATATGACGTCTTTGTAAACAAAGGCAAGTGAAGTACTTATCGATTTATCAGAAGAAACCTCACTGAAAAATACTCTTAATCGCAAGCATTTGATGAAATTCCTGCCTGTTTGACGAAAAGAATTTCAAGTCCCACTCCCTTTCACTGTATAATATTTATGTGAAGTGTGTTTTCCCGCCTTGGTTATCATAAAAACTAAATACCGGAATAGATTGGACGTATCGAACTCATTAGACTAAAAGTGAATATAATCCATTTCGATGCTAAAGCTGAAATGGAACAAATACAAATTTATCCCTCTCATTTTCATTGAAATGGCATGTTAAATAATTTTATTAATTAAAAAATATATAACAAATGGTAGTTTTAGGGTTCCAGACCAAAAGGTAAAACGGGACCGTATTACTTAGACTTTGCTGTCTGTCTGCCTCATTAAACTAACCTCTCATTAACTGTAATAGCTAGAAAGCTGAAATTTTCACAAATGATATATTTCTGTTGCCGCTATAAAAAAAAAGTAAAAGAAAATGAATATTTAGGAGGGTCCCCATAAAATAAATGTGTTTTTTCTCGTATTTTTTGTTCAACATTAAAAACGGTAACAAGTAGATAAGATAATACAAATTTGTACAAAATATTTACTTGTCATTACCTTTCAAAACAAATGATTAAATAACAAAGGAGGGCTCCCATACAAAAACGTAATTTTTCTATTATAGTTGAAACTACTTGAAACCCTCCGTGCGTGGGCTGACTCGCACTTGGCCGGTTTTTTGTCTTCATGACATAAGATGGGCCGCGAACTTTAAACTTTCTTGTTGATGGGTCGCGGTCCCGACAAGTTTGGGAAACACTCTTCTAGGTCCTTAGCTCTGGCTACCCTTTCTAGGGATTTATAGCCGTGAGTATATGTATGTATGTATTTATTATATATATCCTCAGTCTTAACTACCTAGTCCAACAAAAATGATTATAGCACATCATGTTTATCCTTAACCAATAAAGTTCCACAAACAGAAAAAGACCTTTCCATAAGGTCTCCACAAAGAATCATCCTGTGTTTCCCTCATCCATCGGAAAAACTCAACTCAAACTCAAACGTTCACGCCGTGTATCCCCGAAAGGGTTGGCAGAGGTACTAATACTGCTGAACATCACGTGAAATGGTCACCTGGTGTTCAGAGTACCCACGTTTAGCTTGGACAGTGTACTCACGTGATAGGGGCAGGCTTATCGCCGTTATGTACGAATACACTGTCACATGACTAAGTACAATTAATGTGGGTTACCTCCCAATGTTTTCACTCACCGTTAATAACCATAATGACTTAAGAAGAGGCAAATTGGTGTAGGCCCAACCCGGGTTTTAAACCCCCATCGTCTTTACGATAAGCGGTGTTCTACTTACTGAACTATCTAGATAAATTCAAAAAATCCAAGTGCAAATTACATACATACATATACTCACGGCTATATTTCCCTAGAAGGGGTAGCCAGAGCTAAAGAATTATACATTCCTCAGCCACTTTTGGAAGTTGAGTGGGGAAAAGATGGTAAGAATAAAGGTTATTAGTGATGGGTCTCCAACCGCATCGCCCAAAAATCCCTTAATAGCCCCATACCGTTAGTCGCCTCTTACGTACACCCACCGGAAGAAAAGGGGTAGTGCTATTCTAAGCTGACACTACACAGCAAATAATAAAATCCAATTCAGAATATATAATTTTGGTTGTACAGAATCCAGTATAATTTGTCACTGATATTCCGTCAGTCAGTTTACAAAGTAACGTTCGAGTTTAACGTTCAGAAAGTTGTTTTGTACCGAACTTGGTTTATCTCTTACCAAACTTTTAGATGTACCCACTTAGCTTTAGTGATGTGCTATGTTTTCATCAATATGAATAATTTAAAAATACCTTACATTACACTGGTCAACAAAAAAACAGTTTTTGTTTGTAACATGAAAACTTTTGTCTAGTTATGTTTCGAACAAGGATAAGGATAATAGTAAATAAAATCAAAATGTTCCAAATACGAATATTTTTTTTGTAATTCGATTTTTAAACATTTTAGATAATTTCAATATTTATTGACCAAGTGAAGATATTCCTCTATATTGCAATAATAAAATCGTGATAACCGTAAGATTTTCTTCTATATTTTGCTTCAGGGCCGTCTCGTTGTAATATCCAACAATAATCCGCCAGCATACGTGCTTGCACTTGCCTTGATATATTTTTTTCTATAGTAGAAATATCTTGGTGGAATCTTTCACCGTGTTCATCACTAACGGCGCCCAGATTTTCAAGAAAGAAGTCTAAATGTAAATGTAGAATATGTATTTTTAATGGCATATTACACCCTAAAACCTTATACGTAGACAAAAGTTCCTCAACAATACTTTCATAGTCATTCGATCGGTGGCTTCTGAGAAAATTTTGAGTCACTTTCATAAAAGATTCCCAAGCAGATTTTTCCAAATCGCTTAGTTATTTTTAAAAATATGTCATCTTTCATTTATTGCCTGATTTGAAGACCAATAAATACACCTTATTTAATCTTTGTTTCGCTCAGTTTAGAGATTTTTTCTTTTAAGTATAAAAAACCATCACAAGCCTTAATCATAGCTTTAACAAAAAAAAACATGAGAGTTTTATGTGTAAATATATTATTCGGCTGCACTAAAGGGAGATTTTTTTATATTTGTTTGTCCTGGGGTAAGGAATTTCCGTTCAAGTTCAAGGCCAGTCTTTCTTAACATAATGATTTTTTCGGTCTCTGTTGTCCCGCTCACAAACACACCAACAGTATTTTGTGTATTCTAGTTGTAATCCTAATATTAGGGCAATTACCTTCAAATCTCCACAAACTTTCCAGTTGTGTTCGTTATGTTGAATCTTTTCCAAGATAAAATAATAGATAGATTTAATAGTTTCACAAGATACTTTTATATTACAAGCCTCGCCCAGTGGTACATAGTGGTATAAAGTATGTATAATATAGTGGCTGTAACACGAAAACAAGACCTGATGGAATCAAAGTAAATATAGTTTTTATATGAGGGTAGGTAGGTAATTCAATATTAGTTAGCACCTTTCTTGTTACAAATTTTTGTTGACCAGTGTTATTTATGTGATGAGCATAAATAATTGTTTCTAAGACTTGGGTGTTATTTAAATTTGTATTATATAATATTAAATATATCGTTGAGTTAGTCTTACTTAGTTTGGGGCTAACTTGAACTGTGAATAATATGAGTGTTGGCTCAGAATAGCACTAACCCTTTTCTTCGCAAGGGTGTCGCAAGAGTTGCTTTTTCGGGTATCATGGTTTTTTAAGGACTGTTGGGTTATGCATGACCCATCGCCAGCAACTTTCAATTTACAACTATTTCCCCACTCAACTTTCAAGAGTGGCGGAGGAATTTCTTATTCTCAAGTACTACCTTTTTACGATTTATTCCCAACATATTTCTAACTATAAAAATAAACTAAACAATGAAATTTTGGTATATATCATTTACATATAAAATGTTGTCAAAACGAAACAATGAGACTCGCACTGCTTAAATCTGATCAAATCTCATGGAGAGCCAAATTTCTAACTATATACACCCTATCTAATCACGGCTATTCTTTACAAACTCTACACCAAGTTAAAATATGTAGCTTGGTCGTTTCGCTACATTCATACTTACTTATAGTCACGGCCATAAATCCCTAGCAGGGGTAGCTAGAGCTAAGGAATCAGGATCTCCTCAGACACTTTTGGAAATTGAGTGGGGAAAAGATGCTTAAATAAAGGTTGTTAGTGATGGGTCTCTAACCGCATCGCCCAAAAAATCATTTACACCCCCAATACCAAAGAAATGGGACACTAAGCCGACACTACACAAACACTATAAAACATTTTACTTTGGAGCCAAAATTATATCGATATATATACACCCTGCGGTATACCAACTTATACTTTGTTTTTATGCTTAGTTCGATAAACACTTACATACCGCAATGTGGGAATATGAGTGAGACGCTGCCATGTGCGAGTGAGTCCGCAGTAGTGTGCGCTCTAACATGACTCCCACATTACTCCCCTCTTAGTCGATAGACGATATCAAAGCTAGGAGGTACCTATTACCAATTACCAAGTTCAGTGTGAACGCAGTGAGGCCGGTGATTGCGTGCCTGTAGATGCTCGAGGAGTAGAAATTGAGGGTAGATCGAGAAACGTAGTAGAAGGAAGCGTGTGTTCTTATCGTGGGGTCGCCACTGTGGGAACAGCAAACATATACTGGTCAGTACACCCTGCTGTGTACCAACTTATACTTTGTATTTATGCTTAGTCTGATAAATACGTTCAAACCGCGATGTAGGAATATGAGTGAGACACTGGTATGTGCGAGTGAGTCCGCAGTAGTGTGCGCTCTAACATGACACCCACATATATGTATAAAAAAATGTGAGTAATAGAGCATTTTCAGATTGAACAAAATGTAATAAAATGTCTCTTGGCACATCCCTATTTCTCAGATACAGTTAAAGTTAAGTCAAAAGGATTACTGTATTGAATGTCTTTGGATATAACTTTATATTTAAATCATTATAGAAGTTGAAGAGTATTAGGGAAATCATGTGTTGCAATTTTTGATTAATATTTGGATTCAGAAAACATTCTCACATTAGCTATTAATAATATCCCTTTCTTAATTTAGACTTTTGGGCTTTTTAAGTTTTTTGGTGTGTTATGACTGGACCCCAATGATTAACATGTACTCACGGCTATGATTTCCTAGGAGGGGCAGGCAGAGCTTTAGATTAAGAAAATTTTCAGCCATTTTTAAGTCAAATGAGAAAAATATAGTAAACATTGGCTTTTTATCTTTGGTATGGGGGATTTAAAATGAATTTTTTGGGCGGTTGGAGACCCATCACCAACAACCTTTATTTTGACCATCTTTTCCCCACTCACATTTCCAAAAGTGGCTGAGGAAATTCTAATTCCTTAGCTCTGGGTACCCCTTTTAGGGATTTACAGCCGTGAGTATATGTATGTATGTAATAATTCTAGTTTGCTTTTTTTATTGTTTGTGTGGTATTATTTGTTGATTTAAAGTATTACGAAACGATTTTATATTTTACTACAATTCCAGTATGCCTATGGAACATATTAAAAATAAGCGGTACTTTACAAACTTCCTTAGAAGTATCTGGTTGAAAATCGCTGAGCGAGAAAAAGAGCAATATATTTCCCCTAACTCATCTGGGACACGTCAGAAAAACGGGAAAATACCAACCTCGGATACAGCACGTTTAGTTCCGGAGTGTCGAATAATCGATTGAAAGATAACCTATCTATCTATCCTAACCTGTCTATGCGACTTTGTTATGAAGTATAAAATAGCGTCAAATTCAGATTGTAAGTAACTTATATGAGATATTCAAAGCTCACACTCAAACGCTCACGCAGTATATCCCCGAAGGGTTTCGCAGAGGTTCTAATACTACTGAACATCACGTGAAGTTGTCACCTGGTGTTCAAAATACCCACGTTTTGCCGGGACAGTGCACTCACGTGATAGGGGGCAGGCCCGTAAAGCCGTTTTGTTCAAATACACTGTCACATGACTTAGCCATGTGGGTTTCCTCACGATGTTTTCTCTCACATTCAACCCGTGAGAAGGCGCGCTATGAGCAATTTGCTCACACAAAAAAATAATTTTTTTTTTTTTCTTTATCTTGTCACACCAATTGAAGCACTTCAGTACCTTCCTGACTGACGCAATTCTCGATCCGCTCAGAGGCGTTGTGACCGCGCAGCAAGGCTTTTGTGGAAGCTGCGTACCAACGTGCGGCTCATCACGCACCTATCCGCGTAAGTATTTATTTTTGTGGTTTAAAAATTAGATTGTTATTTCTGCCATATTATTTAAAAACATTTAGTTTATATTAGTTGATTATAATGTAAAAAGTCCTCAGTAATAATGTTATTATTTTTATTTTTCTTCTAGCTACACTACGAATACAAAATAGACGATTGAATGAAAGCGCAAATTCGTTGGTGGTTGGAAGTGGATTCTGATGATGAATTGAATGCAGATCTTGAAAATGAGAAACAATATCGTGTTGACACTATATAAAAGTAATAGTTTTGTCATCCGTAGTCCTCACAAAACTGATACGGAGCAACCTTTGGATGAAAACGCAATATGCAATATGTCCTAGACGTAAAAATAGAAGGTCAAAAAAATCATATACTTCATGCAAGCAATTACTTCGTACCGAACATGTAAAACACATGTATTCAGTATGTTTCTAGAGGCTCATTAGTTTAGATTAAATGGATAAATAACACATTTTAGTTTTTGTTATCTATAGAACAGTTTTTACTATGATTTTTATGAAACGTTCCAAAAAATATATATATGAATACCAGGTTGTTTTGTTATTTGCGTTAGAATTGGCTATTCTGTTTAATAATTTTGAATAAAAAACTTGTTTTCTTACTTACTAAGCTTTGTGTTACTTATGAAAGCCAATAAATATAGAAACACTAAAAATATTAACATTTATCATAGTGTGAGCAATTTGCTCGCGCGCGCCTACTCGTGTAAAAAAATTAGGCACGTCTTCTCACGGGTTAAAAACCATGAAAAATTAACCTCCCGCAATAAATAAAGGAAAAAAAAATTCGACACAGGCGGGAATCGAACCCGCGTCATTGGAACCCTCGGTGCGGTGTTCTACCCATAAAGCTATCACGGTTGCTTATTATTATTAAATATAAAACAGCGTCAATTTACAAGTAACTAGGTAAGTACTTTTTAAAAAATTCTCGTTTTTATTTTTTTTGCTTAGACTATTTCGACCACTTAAGTTTTTGGGGTTGGATACGTTGATGTTAGGAGATTGGACTGAAAACCTATCAGCAATTTTCCTTTGAGTCGCTGGGATTTTTGTATGGCTGAAGCTCTGACTACCCTGTTTCTGCATTTATAGTTGTGAATAAAGGAATAGGTCAAGGCATAAAACTAATGTGTTACTTCTAGTTTAGTGTTGTTCTTGCATAACTAAACTAACAACAAATAATAATATAATAATAACATAACATAACTTTTTACATAACTCACGGCAAAATAAAGGTTGTTGGTGATGGGTCTCCATCCGCATCGCCCAAGAATCCCTTAAAAGCCCCAACACCGTTAGTCGCCTCTTACGTACACCCACCGGCAGAAATGGGGTAGTGTTATTCTAAGCCGACACGACACGACACTTCTTGCATAGTTTAGGAATATGTTTTCTTCAGTGTATCGTTCATATATAATATATTGTATCCTATAACATATTAGCCAATACTTATAGGTATAAATATTACAAGTAGTAATTTTGCCATTTAGCGATATTCTTGAATCTATTTATTTTCTTCCTCTATTAATGCTTCTTTTTTAGTCTAGACAAAATAGTTTCACACTTTTTTTCTAAAAAAAGAAAAATATTATTTTGTTCAGTTCAATTTATAGTTGGGCAATGTGAAACTATAAAATATAGGATTCCAACATAGGCCTACAGAATTCAAACGGTGCTATAAAACTTTTGAAATGCGCAATCACCGAAGTTTGCAACATATTAACAGCTCACATAAAACGTTTTGGAATACTCGTAGTACCAAACACAGCTATGCAACCTTTATGCTGTCAAATTCACCTAACGAACCTCTTTGTTACAAATCCTGAAATAAAAGCTGACTCAAAGTGCTTTCCGACAGAGTTCGGATAGAAAAAAAACCGACATACACTCAAATAAACTTTGGCATTTAAAAGTTTTTCTTTAAGTTTGAAAATGTTGATGGTCTATTATTTGTTAATTTTAGGTATGAGTTTAGTTCATTTTTATATTTAGAGATAAGTGTTAAAAAAAACGTTTTTATTTTCTTTGTAGTTATATCAAACGGTTTGCCGGGTTCGTACACAGTGGCGATAGATACTCTCCGCCTACCCCAGTATGAGAATTAATTGCGGTATCGGTATCGGCGATCTAATCATTTTGGAAAAGATATATCCAGCCGATGTTGTTAAGTGACAAAACCCTAGGACTTGATTTAATCTAAACAATTGTTTTATCTATATCCGCTAGCAAATGTTTTTTTTCTAAAAAAACTAATTATATTATTTTGTTCAGTTTCATACCTTCGTTCCGTCGTATTAAAGACGAATAATCATTTTTGATTTATTTGTTCAATTTGAATTCTTTATTACCCAAATTGACATTATAAAACAAGTAACATTGTGACCATTATTTATTTAATTGTATAAGCGCATCATTTTATAGTCACAAATACTGTTTCCCATAAAGTGTCTGTCTAAATACTCAATATGCAACACAAAAAGGGTCCGATATCTTGACACACACACACAAAGTTTCCCGATTACTGCTTATCCGCGGCGGCCATCGGCTAAAGTAAGTTTAAACTGGAAAAGTTTTGTAATGCTCGTATTCCGATAGGGAATAACACTGACCATGTTTTCTGGGACTCTGCTGGTAGTGGTTGACATACTATATAAAGGTAGTATTGTAAGTTGAATAATTAAAATTTAAATAATTTACTGAAATATTTTACATACATACATTAACTCACGCCATCAGTTCCCATTTGGGGTAGGCAGAGACTTTCGATCGCCACTTTGTACAGTAGCTTCATTTACATCCACCAATCATTCAACGAAATATTTTATAACCTAATTATTTTACCAATTTGGTAAAGGATTATTTTTAAGGCAGTCCAATCGATTATTAAGTTCCAATTTAGGACATTATTAATACCTTACGATATCGGGCATATTCAAGTATTTTTATAATTTGCTATCCCGTTTCACGATTATGGCTGTCAGACATACATTTCGCATTATTAGTGTGTAGATGTTTTTTGTGCTTTTGAACCAAATTTTCCCTAAATCTGTTATGGATATTTATATTTAATCGTTTCGTGTAATTGAGCCTTATAGTGTCGGCTTCGAATGACGATACTCCACTGGTGTCGTGAGAGGCAACCAAGGGTAACTTTTTAAGTGGTTTTTGGGCGATGCGTTGTGAGACCCATCAGCAATTCGGTATTTTACTAAAGTGATGCTGATTAGGAAACCATTTCAAGATATTATGTTTTTAAACAATATTTTCTTGAAATTAAATCAAATAAAGCTAAGATGACTGTTATTTTATCAAAAGACTGTAACAGTGTTTGACCTTCAATTTTATTTCAAAGACATACGTTTTTGCAGTTTATTAATGAAATATCGAAAATCATAAGTTTAATTCGTATAATATCGTAATACTTTCATTTGAGATCACAAATTCGTGATATGTTTTGCAATTAGCAACATTTTTATAAAACATTTCGCTGCCTTTGCATATCGTTACGTGATTTTAAGGATCGATGACGTCATTGAAAACAAAAGTTGAATTTTGAAAAAAAAATCATAACTATACTTTTACTCATTTTAAATGAAAAATATTCAAATAAGTATTTTATTGTCGTGTTTGGTATCGAATATTTTTTTTTTTATGAATATAAACAAAAAACTATGCACACCGAATTATTAATGCCATCTGTTCTCTCTGTTACTAGCTCTGAAGCTCTGGCTACCCCTTTTTGTGATTCATGGCCGTGAGTATATGTATATTCATTAAAATAACCTTTGCAAGACTCACGTTTAGAAGTAGTCAGTAAATGGTTCGTATGTTACAGTAACGTTCAGAAAGTTGTGCCAAGTTTGATTTGACCAACTGATTAGGTCGGCTAATAACCTGATGTGATCTTGATATCAACGGAATGTGCAATGTTCAGACCACTTTACACTATGTCCGAAATTTTAGGAAATTGTAGTTAATTCACGTCCTCTATTAGGTTTTTTTTATTATTTTTATTTATGTAGGTTTACAGGCTATTTACATTTTTTTTCATCTTTGAGATGCTTAAATAAGAAGAGAAATCTTCGGTTCTAAGTTGATAATTAATAAGCATATGTTTTTTAGGGTTCCGTAGCCAAATGGCAAAAACGGGACCCTTATAGATTCGTCATGTCTGTCTGTCTGTCCGTCCGTCCGTATGTCACAGCCAGTTTATTCCGAAACTATAAGAACTACATTATTGAAAATTGGTGCGTAGATGTATTCTGTTAACCGCATTAAGATTTTAAAATAAAATCTGAAAAAAAAACAAAATTTTTAGGGTTCCCCATACATAGAACTGAAACTCAAAATTTTTTTTTTCATCAAACCTATACGTGTGGGGTATCTATCAAAAGGTATTTGAAAATGATGTTGAGGTTTCTTATATCATTTTTTTCAAAACTGAATATGTAGCCGCGAGTGACTTATTTAAACTTTAAACACTTACCAGGCACGTGGCTGGCAGGGGTGGCGTTCGAACTCTCGAGAGTTTATTGATGAATCACAGCGCAGGCTTACACTTTTCACCATAGGTCCATAGATAAATGTGGTTCAGTCCTTTTTCACTTTGTTCGGGAAATAGACTTGATTCGGAATTTATTTGGTAACTTTTATATGAACGTGTGTGCTCACATCGGCGTGTTGAGAAAGAGAGACTAACTTGCGGAAACGGATGTAGTTGTAAGACGTCAGACGTCAATGTTGCCAGTTTCCCGCATCAACGAGGTAGTGTTAGAGAAAATAAGCCACATGAAATAAATCTATTTCTAACGTGAATTAAAAAGTATGTAAACTATGTTTTGTTGTCTTGTGCACACCTAATAAAGAAAATTATAAACTAATTTGTTCCAGTACGGAACATAAACCCGCTCACCTTAAAAGTATATAACTTTTAACACAATAAAAAAAAATATAACCTAACCTATGACTATGATTTAAATATGTATAAAGTACTCTATTCAATAGGTAGCGGACACAGTTTAACCACTGGCCGCTTAAAAAATTTGTTATTCATTTTGAGCGTAACCACACGGGTGACGTTGTCAGTCCCGGGATGGAGCGCGTGCACGCGAGCCAGCTTCCACTGCAGCGGCGGCAGGTGGTCGTCGCGTACAATAACAACAGTGCCTTCACTAATAGAAGGGCCTCGGTATAATCTACAGCTGTTTTAATAAATGGTCGCGCGGGCCGCAGACGAGTAGCGGGGAGAGGTCCCATGCGCGGTTGCACTGGTGTCGGACGCGCGCTGAAGCAACGAACGCAGCGATGTATACGTTGCCGCACGATATCGCGACACGAGATTATCCAGTACTTTTGCGAGAGCAGGTACTGAACGGTCTGAGGTCCGGCATGTAGATAACACACATGAGCATCATCTATGATTAGGTTAGTTAATGTATGTTTCTTTGGTAAAATCATTTGATGTTTACTATCATAAGATAAGAGTGACTTATGAATCCTACCACCGACTCGTAACAAACCGTCACTATGAAGAAATGGTGTAATACGCCTTAATGATTGAGAAGGCAAATTCCCTTTTGAAATCTTATTTATATCTTCGGTAAAAACCGATTGTTGCACTAAAAGAACGAGTTTTTTCAAGGATTCATTATATTCGGGAACCGTTATATAATCTGAGTGGTGGTTAGTTAAATGTTTGCATTTTTTGTAGAAACGAATTATCCAAGCGGTGATTCGTACTAATTTACCTAGCGAAGAATAACGCTGTATAATCTCAATATCTGTATTAATCGTCGTAGACGCGTTTGATGAAACAATACGCTTCTCTTCATTGGTATCAAATTGTTCATTGAAAGACGGCCATGCATGAGAAGGTCGTTGTAACCAAGCTGGGCCGTGATACCACAGGGGATGGGCGCGTAGCGCGTGGGGCAGTGCACCGCGCGAGGCCACGTCCGCGGGGTTGTCAGCAGAGCGGACATGGCGCCAACGAGATGCGGGCACAACAGACAAGATATCACTGGTGCGGTTGGAGACGAAGGTCTTCCAAGTATGAGGTGGTTGGTGTAACCAAGCTAGCACGATCGACGCATCAGACCATGCATACACGTTATCCATATCGACCCGATTGTCGTAGATTGAAATAACTTTGTCTATTAATTTTGATAATAATAAGGCAGCCATTAATTCAAGGCGGGGTATTGTTAGACGAACCCGTAAAGGGGCCACACGAGTTTTAGCTATAACGAGGTAAGTACGAATTTCTCCGTCACTACTTGTTAAGCGAATATAAACACAACCGGCATACGCGGTTTCACTCGCGTCAGCGAATCCATGCACCTGTACGGTACAAGTATTATCTAAAATGTGACGCGGAAAAGAAATACATTTTATTATCGGTAGCTCTTGAATAAAAAGTCTCCATGAATTAATAATATCAATAGGTGGGGTTTCGTCCCAACCAATATTAGCTACCCATAGCAATTGAATTAAATGTTTTGCGTATAAGGTCAGAGGGGATAAAAATCCTAGCGGATCGTAAATCCTAGCTATTTCAGAAAGGATTGCCCGTTTAGTGTATTTTTCAGAATTGACCTGAACATTAAACTTAAAACAATCAGTTCGCGGATCCCAATGTAACCCTAGGACTTTAGTGTGTGTATCCTTCTCTACGTGTGCAACGGAGACGGTTTCCTGCCGCCCACCATGAGGAGATGACGACTCAACCGCGGCAAGTATCGCCGGCGAGTTGCTGTGCCACTTTCTTAATTCAAACCCAGCCGAGGAGCAAATACCAATAAGCTCACGCTGTAACGCTAGGGCATCGGACTCGGAATTGGCCCCCGCGACCACGTCATCTACAAATATAGATTCCAAGAGTACAGGTGCAGCCAACGGGAACCGGTGACTTTCATCATGAGCTAACTGTTGAATAGTACGCAGAGCGAGGAACGGGGACGAGCTAACTCCGAAGGTGACTGTACGAAGACGAAAATCCTGCACAGGTTCCGCAGGTGAACTCCGCCAGAGGATACGTTGGTAATCCAGATGATCTTTACATATACCTATATTTCTATACATTTGTTTACAATCTGATGTGAACCCTATGAGATGAATACGAAACCTAATTAGGATATCCACAATGTCGGGATGAAGCTTGGGTCCAGTGAGTAGCACTTGATTCAGGGATACTCCGTTGGATGATTTACACCCTGCATCAAATACTACGCGGGTACGTGTGGTCTCACTGGACTCTTTAACCACGCAGTGGTGCGGAATATAATAGTGTGCGCCCAGGGCGGCATCACTAGTCACGGGCTCCATGTGGTTTAAATCTAAATATTCTTGGATACACGCGTGGTAGTCACGTTTGAGGGTTGGATTACGTTCGAGCCTATACTCGAGCTTATGAAGCCTCGCGAGGGCTGTCTGCCGCGACTCGCCGAGGGGCGGAGCATCGGGTTTAAACGGAAGAGAAACGACGTAGCGGCCGGTAATACCATCGCGAGTATGCGTCCTTTGAAAAAGGGATTCACATAACTCTTCATCAGGAGTGTAACTCCGTTTCTCAGGAAGGGACTCCAGCTCCCAGAACCTTTGCAAATTGTCATTGTCGAATGAGCTAAAACACACATGGGGTGGAGTCGAAACCACGGGATCTAAGTTTAATTTACCCAATAATAAATAACCGAATACACTGTTTACAGCGATCGGAGAACCAGGCAAACCGGAAACGATATTACCTAATAACACATGGGATAGTATATCCGCTCCTAACAACATTTCCA
The DNA here is from genome assembly GCA_963576735.1 of Bedellia somnulentella. Classification (NCBI taxonomy): domain Eukaryota; kingdom Metazoa; phylum Arthropoda; class Insecta; order Lepidoptera; family Bedelliidae; genus Bedellia; species Bedellia somnulentella. The sequence continues at coordinate 3,343,349 of OY755182.1, read as the reverse complement.
CGGGTTGTGGAGTACGAAAATCGGGGTCAGCTAAGGTCAAATTGGTTAAATGTGTCCACCCTTTCTGGGGAAGTGGTACGCTCGGCATGTGAGACATCAACTTTGGTAGATTTAAAGCTTCTACTTGAATTATAGGGTTTTGTTTACCCTTGGGTTTGACTAAACACGAAATTACACCCTTTGGTTTAACTGGTTCGCTATCACCAATACCATATACTGGAATGTTTATTTTCTTACGATTTAAACCTAACCTTTGCGCGCACGACTCAGTTATAAAGGAAGCCTGGCTTCCCGAGTCCACAACACACCTAACGGTCGATAGTATAGAAGAGCCAACACATACATCGATGAGCGCGGTCGAGAGTAGCACCGTGCTAGTTCGCATAGAAGGAGCATTGGAATTCGAAGCGCAATTATTATGAATAGAATTCGACTCGGACTGAGTTGGCGGCACTGGGTCTACCTTGGCAGGGGGGAGGGTGATAACAGCGGAGTCACTGACTACCGGCGAGGCTTGATTAGACAAATGAATTAAACTGTGATGCCTTTTGTGACACGAGCGACACACATAACTCGATTTGCAATTGATAACATTGTGACCTACATTTAAACAATTATAACAAATACTTTTATTTTGAATTAAATTGTACCTCGCGTGAGGTGTAAGATTTAAAAACTTCGAACATTTTGTCAACGAATGTTGAGCTTCACAGCATATACAAGTTTGCTTCTTAATTACGTTGTAACTACGTTGATTTTCGTCTGTTTGACGAGTAGGAAGGCCGACATTGTTTGCAGCTAATGCATTGAATGATCGCTGCTGCGTGATAGTGCGGCTTGATAGCGAACTACCCACTTTTGTATTTTGTTGTGAAATGGACTGCCCACCAACGGAAATGTTTATGATTTCGTCAGCGGAAATTTCTTTTTCAAGAAATGTGATCAATGTGTTTACATCGGGAATAGAAGATGGTTTCACTAGCGATCTTTCAAAACACTTCCTAGTACCAACTGGAATTTTACGTAGTAAAATGTTTAAAAGTATGAAATTCCATTGGCCCACGGGAAACTGCATAGCTTCAAGTGCCTTAATATTTTCTTGGTAGACGTTAAGTAGCCGACGCAGGCTATGAACCGATTTATCACTGCAATTTTCGATGTCGAGAATTCGATCGAGATGTTTTGACGCGATGACTCGCTTATTTTCATAACGAGAAATTAATATTTCTAAAGCGATGGCGTAATTATCTTCGGAAATCGGCAAGGATTTTATAAGATTAAAAGGTTCGTTCTTTACAGTAAGTATTAAGTACATAAGCTTCTCGGCATCCGTGTAGGCACTGTTGCTATGCACTAACGACTTAAATAAATCAATGTATGATGGCCAATCCGTAGGATCGCCACTAAACGAGGGCAATGGTAAAGTAGGCAAAGTTTTACTGTGATGACACTGCTGAGGAGCCTCAGATGATGAAAGAAAAATACGACTTGAGCGACGGACACGTTCCTCCTTTTGCTTAAGGTCGTTAAGATGAGCTAAGATGCCATAATACAAATCGTTAAATTCATTCCGAATAGTTATTTGTTCATCTTTATCAAAGCACTTATGTTTAAACAATATTTTTTCTATTTTACACTGGACTTTCGTAAACTTTCTCTGATGAGCTGAAATGTCTATAGTTCGCGAACGAAATTGCTGCTCATCGGTAGTTGCAAACTGTAATGTACGCCTAAGTACTTCGAGAATCAAGTCCCTTTCGAATATGTCTTGTTCACAAACATGATCGTTCTCGGCCATTTTGCGTAACAAAGATGGCGACTCAAACGATTGAAATGAATTTGAAATTACTGAGTACGTAGTACTGCACAACACAAGACAACAAAACAAAAGATGAAATCGGATCCGGTTCGATAGGATCAAAATAATTTATGTAGCCGCGAGTGACTTATTTAAACTTTAAACACTTACCAGGCACGTGGCTGGCAGGGGTGGCGTTCGAACTCTCGAGAGTTTATTGATGAATCACAGCGCAGGCTTACACTTTTCACCATAGGTCCATAGATAAATGTGGTTCAGTCCTTTTTCACTTTGTTCGGGAAATAGACTTGATTCGGAATTTATTTGGTAACTTTTATATGAACGTGTGTGCTCACATCGGCGTGTTGAGAAAGAGAGACTAACTTGCGGAAACGGATGTAGTTGTAAGACGTCAGACGTCAATGTTGCCAGTTTCCCGCATCAACGAGGTAGTGTTAGAGAAAATAAGCCACATGAAATAAATCTATTTCTAACGTGAATTAAAAAGTATGTAAACTATGTTTTGTTGTCTTGTGCACACCTAATAAAGAAAATTATAAACTAATTTGTTCCAGTACGGAACAGAATAGTTAGCGCGAAAGACTTTTCCAAAGTGGTAAAATGTGTGTCCCCCCCCGGTAACTTCTAAAATATGGGCATGATAAAACTGAAAAAAATATATGATGTGTATTACTATACAAACTACTAACGAAAATTGGTTTGAATGAGATCTAGCCAGTATTTCTATTTTTAAACGTCATAAATCAAATTACTTGCTAGTGCTGCTACGGAACCCTTCATTAGCGAGTCCATCTCGCTCTTGGCCGCTTTTTTTAATTAATATTTATATGGTGATTGCGATGGTAATATATTGCTTATCTATACTTATAATAAATCTGTAGAGAGGTCAATCCTGTACATGAAATATATTTACAAAATAACTATCAGGGGGTGATAAGAGATCGATACTGATGCCAAAAATGCAATCAATACAATTTTTTTCTGTCTGTCTTTCTGTCTGTCTGTCTGTCGGTTTGTATATTCCTTATGGAAACAATAACTACTCGACAGACTTTAACGAAACTTGGTACAATTATTATCATACACCTGGGAAGGTTATAGTATACTTTTCACCAAAGGGGAATTTTGAAGGGGAATTTTGGGAAATTTTGGGAAAACGGGAGAAGTTACTCCATTTTTCAAACTTCCGTCGCGTATGTAGCCATAATGGTTAAAGTTACATAGAAATCATTTATGACGGAAAATTTTTACAAAAAATTGTTTAAAAATTGTTCCGCAACAGCATATGGCTATCTTTTATGGTAGACTCACAATAACACGTGTAACTCCTGATAGCTTTGCAGTTCGGAGCATTCTGATTTATTACTTGCGATTATTGTTTACTCTTACGTTTATAATACTCTCACTCATCCCTTATTTAAAAAAGTTAACATTATTACCTATTCAATGAAAAAAGGACCATGAACAAAAAGATTTAAATTATGTGATAGTTAAACGTTTTCAAAATTTGCATTCTATCTGAAAAGGTAGACAAGTACACACATATTACATACATATTCTCACGCCGCGCCGTTAGTTCCCATTGGGGTAGGCAGAGACTATCGATCGCCACTTTGTTCGATCGTGGCAAGCCTCTCTAGCTCATTCACATCCATCAATCTTTTCATACATGCTCTATTATTCTTCGTACTTCGGACACCTACCTTTTTGAGCACAATTGAACTAGTAAAAATTCGGAGGTAGGAAACGCAAACACTACTTAAACGTGTAAAAGAAATAAATTTCGCGCTGGCAGTCATTGACACGGTAGCTCAATTGGCAAAGCAACGGGGGCGTATACCCGAGGTCGCGGGTTCGATTTCCGCCTGTGTCGAAATTTTTCTTTCGTTTATTTATTCTTTATCTACCAACTCAACCTGAATATTAGCTTATATTCAGATATACAGAACCGTTCATAAAAGTTGTAATCAAGGCAAGGTGCTAAATTTCATAAAGTTTGAGTAGTGATTGAAGAAACCTCAGATATTTTTAAAACTACGCTTCCCGTGCGAAGCTGAGCCGATCCACTAGTAATCAATATATATGTCTTAATCTGTGGGGACCATTTCCATTATGATTTATTTCCATAAATATACATACATATACTCACGGCCAAAACTCCTAAAAGGGGGAGCTGGAAACTCCGCCACATTTGGAAGTTGATGGTAGAAATAAAGTATCGTTGGTAATAGGTTTCCAACCATATCGCCCAAAAACCACTGAAAAAGCCCCATACCCTAAGTCGCCTCTTATGACACCCGTGACTAGTTTTTTTGTTTTAACCAATGGAATGCTATTAACCAAAATTTCACCGCACCTACAATCATTCTTCAGGCTAATCACATGTAGCGTACTGTTTGTATGTAAAAAAAAAAAATTAAGTAAAAAAACATTTTAAGAAAAAGCTTTTATTTAAACGCTCTAAAAAGAAGAAAATAAAATATTCCTTTTGGATTATACTAACAACTCCTCATTATACACAATTTATATATAATAATAAAAGCTTGTCGCGAGGTTTACATACCTATCAACATTCCTTTATATCATAATAATTTGTGGTAAATCGAGCGACAAGCTTTTATTATTATATATAAATTGTGTATAATGAGGAGTTGTTAGTATAATCCAAAAGGAATATTTTATTTTCTTCTTTTTAGAGCGTTTAAATAAAAGCTTTTTCTTAAAATGTTTTTTTACTTAATTTTTTTTATTTTTTACTTTTTAGTTATCGCTGGCTATTTTCAAGTTATTATTACTCTCAAAATGCCCTCTCATTTGACACCCATATTGTAGAAGTAGACTAAAGGTAACTATTCCGCCATCCTGCACGGTCCGCCATATTGGATTCAGAATGACGTCATATTCTTTTTCTAGTCACTCTTAACTAGCCCTTTCATTTGATACCCATATTGTAGAAGTAGACTAAAGGTAACTATTCCGCCATCCTGCATGGTCCGCCATATTGGATTCAGAATGACGTCATATTCTTTTTCTAGTCACTCTTAACTAGCCCTTTCATTTGATACCCATATTGTAGAAGTAGACTAAAGGTAACTATTCCGCCATCCTGCATGGTCCGCCATATTGGATTCAGAATGACGTCATATTCTTTTTAACCGACTTCAAAAAAAGGAGTGTTCTCAATTCGACCGGTATATTTTTTTTTTTTTTTTTTTTTTTTTTATGTTTGTTCGCCGATTACTTTGCCATTTATGAACCGATTTTGATTATTATTTTTTTATTCGAAAGAAGATACTCCCGGATTGGTACCATAATGAGGATATCAGGGTCTGATGATGGGATCCTGGAGAAATCGAGGGGAACCCTCAAATTTTATAGGCAAATGTACCGCGTTTTACATATTTTCTGAACTTACATTGGCATTTGCTTCTGAAAATCATATTGTTATGCTGCTGAGCTGATGATAGAAGATGTGGATCCTCAATCACTAGGTATTAGGAAACAGTTCTTTTCACATTCTATATAGATTTATACTCCTCTTCGTAGCTTTTATGAAGAGAAGTACAGGTTTACTAAACATTTCTTTTGTTATGTTATTGTTACCGAGAAAGTACCATGAGACCAGGATCTGATGATGGCATCCCAGGAAATCGAGGGGACTGTCGAAACTCACAATTATGTGACAGTGTATTTGTTCAAAACGCCGATAGGCCTGCCCTGTATAACGTGAGAACACTGCCTAATAAATCGTGGGTACTCTGAACAACAGGTGACAATGTCACGTGATATTCAGAAGTATTACTACCTCTGCTAACCCCTTCAGGGATATTCGGCGTGAGCGTTTGAGTCTTTCTTGAGATGTAGAATTGAAGACCATCGCCTTTCGAAGGATTTTAAGATTAATGTAAGGTTACATATGGTTGAGCCTATTTAATATCGTACTATAATAGAAATACCGGAAATACGAAGAATAATACAGTAACTGTCGCTTCCTCATCCGAGAGGCATCTTTGCCAGGTCTACCCATCTCTAAAACTCGTAAAATAAAATAATTTTTAACAAAAAGAAAACCGACTTCATAGAAAAACAACCGAAAATAAACAATCTAGTACTAAAAAGTACGAAATAAGTTTTTTAAATTGAATATGAGTACTGTGATTGAAAACTTAGCAATTTCTTTATTCCACACGCGTCAGTTCAACCTACCTAAATATTACAATTCTCTTAAATTAATTTTTGAGTCGGTGCCAGACAAACAAAAGTAAATTCACCCTGCTATCTATCTCTGATTATTACAATCTAATCAATATATATCTATCGCCTAACGTTTTAAATGATAATACGTACAAAAATCAATTTACCCTACAACTACAAGGTACCCTACATTTTACATGTATATGAAGTGCGAAATACACACTTCTTATTATCAATTATCATCGAGACTGGCACCGGCTCACAAATTAATTTAAGAGAATTTTAAGATTTAGGTAGGTTGAACTGACGCGTGTGGAGTAAAGAAATTGCTAAGTTTTCAATCACAGTACTCATATTCAATTTAAAAAACTTATTTCGTACTTTTTAGTACTAGATTGTTTATTTTCGGTTGTTTTTCTATGAAGTCGGTTTTTCTAGTCACTCTTAACAAGCCCTTTCATTTGATACCCATATTGTATAAGTGGATTAAATATAACTGTTCTGACATCTTGTATGATCCGCCATATTGAATTTAGAATGACGTCACATGTCTTATCATATATTGTCATCCAAACAAAATGCGTCCACAAAATTTCAGCACAAACGGTTGAATATATCTACTTCAAAATTGAGTTCAAAGATTTCACCCGAACACACAAACATACATTGCAAGTTAAATAAAAGCTTTTAATTAAAATAAGTAGGTATACCATAATGATTTGGAAAGATTTATTCAGAAGAATTCGGTCGAGACTGCGCCAGAATCTAGTCCACTTGTCTGGAGTATTTACTTTAGAATAGAATAGAAAACTCTTCATTGTACATCACAGATAAAGACATTTTATGCGTATTTTTTATAAATAGAAATACTTTAATTTAAATTTTATTCAATTTTAATTTATTTATTTGCATAAATGTACACATTTATTACAGTTGGAGAGATGTAATATTTATATTAGGGAAGTACATTACAAGTTTAAGGTATGACGAGCTTGAGCAGACGAGAAATATTGGTGTTAGAACCTCCAACATATAGTCATACAATCATACATACATCTGCCGGCCATAAATCCCTAAAAGGGGTAGCCAGAGCTTCTGAATCAGAAAATTCATCAGCCATTTTTGGAACTTAAGTGAGGAAAGATTGTAAAATAATTGTTTTTGGTAATGAGTCTCCATCCGTACCACCCGAAAATCACTTGAAAAGCCCCGATACCCTTAGTCGCCTTTTACGATTATCCATGGGAAAAAATGAGGTAGTGTTATTCAAAGCCGACGCAACACAGCTGATCGTTTTGTCAATTAATATCAAATCGTGGATGATATTTATATACCTATGTAATTTCATTATTATATTTTTGTGTGTGCATAAAACTACAATTACATTATGGCATGAACTTAAATCAATGATAATTTAAATTAAATAATTAATTAATTATAATTAAATTAATGATAATGAAAGTTGGCATTGATAATTTAAATTAAAAATAAGAACACCATGAATCTGGTTTTATATCTTTATTCATACATATAAACAAAAAGATACTTACGGCTATAAATTCCAAACAGGGGAGCTTTAAATTTCAGAATGAAAAATCTAAGTAAATTTTGGAAGTAGATGGAGCAACCGTGATAGCCCAGTGGGTAGAACACTCGGTTATCGTGCAAACGACTAGTGTTCAAATCCTGGGTCGGGCCTACACCAATTTGTCTTTTCTAAAGACATATGTGTGATTAATTTATCATGGTTGTTAACGGTGAGGGAAAACATCGTAAGGAAACCCACATGGCTGAGTTGTACTTAGTCATGTGACAGTGTATTCGTACAAAACGGCGATAGGCCTGCCCCCTATCACGTGAGTACACTGTCCATGCAAAACGTGGGTACTCTGAACACCAGGTGACAAAGTCACGTGATGTTCAGAAGTATTAGTACCTCTGCCAACCTCTTCGGGGATATTCGGCGTGAACGTTTATGTTATGTTATGTGTTATAGAGGAAAAGAATGTAACATAAGGGTTGATTTGTAATCGGTCCCGAGCTGCATCACTCGACAATCACTTGGAAACCCCAAAAGCCTTACTTGACAGAAGCAAGAGAGATATGTCAGGATCGTGCAAAATGGCGATTTATAGTCTCAGCCTACACCAATGGAAAGACGGGCGCGAGTATAAGTTAGTAAGTATCAACCAAAAAACGAAAAAATAATGAGAGTGTAATCCGACTATTTTCTGTATCTATTCTCGAAAGCTATTTAAGCTTCTTGAACAACAACCTTTCTTAAAATACACCCAACAAACGAAATTCCATTACGCTCATTAAATCCAATTTAAAACAACATTATTGTAAGAGTACCGTTGAACTGTTAAGTAATTTGGGTTTATCCTTGTGGACGTTTCCTCATTTGTGTTTGCACAATATATTCGAATTCTTCCACAAAATACTGAGTAGGAATCTTTGTATAATGCGTGGAGATTTTTTAGGGTACCGTTTTGTGTCGTGAAAGATTTGTATCCATACATACATACATATACTAACGGCTATAAATCCCTAGAAGGGGTAGCCAGTGCTAAGGAATAAGAAATTCCTCAGCCACTTATGGAAGTTGTGTCGGGAACAGATGCTAAAATAAAGGTTGTTGGTGATGGGTCTCCAACCGCATCGCCCAAAAATCCTTCACAAGCTCCAATACTGTTAGTCGCCTCGTACGGACGCCCACCGGAAGAAATGGGGTAGTTCTATGCTAAGCCGTCACAACACAGCTACACACACAGTACAAAGATTAGGTAGACTATTTATTTACTATGCATTAGCTGAGTGTAGTCAGCTTGAAATAGGGCAAGCCATATGCGGTACTAAAAAGTTAACCATTTCTGCCCATCTCATCTTATAAAGTAGGCTAAAGAGAGTAAATTTAGAGTACCAAAATTTAAGGCATTGTAAAACAATTGCATGAATCTCATTTGGCACATACGTAAGAATAAAAACATTGAAAGCCCTTTTACAAAAGTAAGTAGACGAAGGACCATACAATTTTGCACTACTATATTGCTGTGTTGTGTCGGCTTAGAATAGCACTACCCCCTTTCTTCCGGTGGGTGTACGTATGAGGCGACTAACGGTATGGGACTTTTAAGGGATTTTTGGCGATGCGTTTGGAGACCCATCAACCAATAATCCACTCAACTTACCAAACGTGGCTGAGGAATTTCTAATTCCTCAGCTCTGGATACCCCATCTAGGGATCATATGTATGTATGTATAGTTTATATCGGGAAAAAGTGAAAATGCTAAATCAGGTACATGCATTGCTCTATAAAACCGTGAGTTCGTCTCACATTATCCCTTTTTTTAGGTTTTAAAGTCTGTAGTCAAACTGAACGGTGAAATGTTTGCTATTAAACATAACTTGTCTATAGAAATCCACAAATTCAGTGTCACTAAAATTATGGTAAAAAATTTAACCTCATCATAATCACCAGCCAATAAACTTCCATATTATTATATAAATAGTTGATATAGAAGTCCTGAAATCCTTTACCTTGAAACAAGGGTTTGCCAAGCGTGATTTTCATGGATAAGATCCCGTGTAACGCACGAAACCGCATAGCAACGCATAAGTTGATTAAAAAAATGTGTCTATCCATGCACATTAATCTGTTCCCATATTTGGTGATCAATATATTCTCAGGATTACATCTGTTCATTTTAAAATTATACGCAAAGGAAAATGCAAATTTAGCTTCTGTAACTGTTATTCGATTTTTGATGAAAAAACACATTTTCAAAATCAAGAATTACATATTTTCGCTTTGTTCTATTTAAGCACATACTTTTTGCTTAACCAGAGTCTAATACACACCCATTCATTTACGTTTATTATAAAATCTGATATCTGTATCCAACCTGTAAAGTTTAGTTAATATTTTCTTTATACGTACATAGACTGACGGTTATAAATCCCTAAAAGAGGTAGCCAGTGCTTAAGAATAATAAATTCTTCTGCCACTTTTGAAAATCGATTTGGGAAACATAACATAACATAAACGTTCACGCCGAATATCCCCGAAGAGGTTGGCAGAGGTACTAATACTTCTGAACATTACGTGACTTTGTCACCTGGTGTTCAGAGTACCCACGTTTTGCATGGACAGTGTACGCACGTGATAGGGGGCAGGCCTATCGCCGTTTTGTACGAATACACTGTCACATGACTAAGTACATCTCAGCCATGTGGGTTTCCTCACGATGTTTTCCCTCACCGTTAACAACCATGATAAATTAACCACACATATGTCTTAAGAAAAGACAAATTGGTGTAGGCACGACCCAGGATTTGAACACTAGTCGTTTGCACGATAACCGAGTGTTCTACTCACTGGGCTTTCACGATTGGTTGATTTGGGAAAAGATTGTAAAATAAAATGTTTTTGTCTAATAAATAAAATCACACCGCAAATTACTTAAAAGCCAAATTTTATCCTTAGCTACCAAGAGGTAAGAACGAACACTCACGGGTACAAATAGGGTAGTGCTATTCGAAGCCGACGATACACAGATATTCCCTTTTTACACTATTATCGTAATTTTTATCAAAAAAATATTTATTTGGGTATTAATTCCGGACCCTAAACATTTTTTCATCGTCAATGTTCTTAGCTTCTTTGAAAAAAAATCCAGGTTCTTTTGTATAGAAAGTTGTTTAAGTAGTAATTACAGGGCTCGAGTCCTTTTAAAAAGGTTTTCGTAAAGTTACAAGTGAAATGCTTCATTGAATGTTTTTGGGTAATGTTGTGAAATTCAATTGGGCTAATTTGCTTTTTATTATGTGAATTAATTTATAAATTGTAGTTCAATCTTGTTAAATAATAAATTCGTGCATCTAGTTAAAGATGGAATAAAATCTGTTTAAAGGCCTAGCTTGAGCGTTATTACATCGTCACTATATCGGTTAGTATGATATGACAGTATATGTCGTAGGATGATTTGATTTTTAGGTTTTTGCGAAATCCCTAGGTATTTTGCAAAAATCCGGATAATTAGACAATGATTTTAATATTTTCTAATCTTACTAGGTTTTTTGCAAAAAAAACTAGTTGGTTTAGTATGACTCCGAAACGAAATGTCAATTTTTATAAATACTGTACACTGATTGGTCGATTGCAGCGCCCCATAAACACGTCATCTCTGATTGGTTGTTAATTAAGACGTACGTACTTCATTATTCCTACATACATTTAATTTGATTTTTTATTTTAATTTTAGTTACAAAAAGTTCCTAGGTATAAAAATAGTATTGTCATTTCCATTTATAACTCTAGCTATAATACCTTAATGCTACAATTTAAAACCTATATTGAAGACGTCCGTGACCGAGTGGATAGGTGACTAACTTTTCGGTCTGGAGGTTGCGGGTTTGATCCCCGGTGAGAGCAACATTTATGCGATGAGCATATGTGCATTTTATTATATTAAATATATCACTGAGTTAGTGTCCCATAATACAAGTGTTACTTAGCTTAGGGTAACTTGATCTGTGTATAATATGTCCGAATGTGATTGTAATTTTACTTCAATAAAAGAGTAAAAAAATATATTTAATTCCTAGTATGAAATAAGTTTTGTAATTTCTTACCCTTTATAACTCTAGCTATAATATCTCAATACCACAATAACGAACCAATCAGAATAAGTGTAGGCGAGCAATCAGAAATCAGCCAATCAGCATTAAAGAAGTACAATCTTACTAAACCAACTAGTTTCTTTGCAAAATCCTAGTAAGATTAGAAAATATTAAAACCGTTGTCTAATTATCCGGATTTTTGCAAAATACCTAGGTTTTTTTGCAAAAAACCTAAATATCAAATCATAGGGGGGCAGGCCTATCGCCGTTTTGTACGAATACACTGTCACATGACTAAGTACAACTCAGTCATGTGGGTTTCCTCACGATGTTTTCCCTCACCGTTAACAACCATGATAAATTAACCACACATATGACTTTAGAAAAGACAAATTGGTGTAGGCCCGACCCAGGATTGGAACTCACTCCCTTCTGTTTTCAGGCGGGTGTTCTACCCACTGGACTATAATGTCGCTATCACGTGAGTACACTGTCCAAGAAAAACGTGGGTACCTTCTCTGGAAACTAGATGGCGCTGCCATGTGAGTTCAGAAGTATTGGTACATCTGCCAACCCCTTCGGGGATAAACGGCGTGAACGTTTATGTTATGTTTTGTTATGTATCAAATCATCCTACGACATATACAATACTATGTAAGTGCGAAAGAGATGGCAGTTTTATACCACGCAATATCAAGTTAAATGGTCGCTCGTACTAGCCATGCTGAGGTAAAACGAAACAGCTGAATAGTATATATATTATTTCTCATTAAATGGGGAATGTATGTACATACATATATTTACGCCATTAGTTGTATGCAGGTAATGTATGCAGGGACTTTCGATCGCCACATTGCTTGTAGGATCCTGGCAAATCTCTGTAGCTTCGTTCAGGTCTATCAATCTTTTCGGACATGCTCTTTTATTCTTCCTATGTAAATCTGAAAATAAAATAGAAATTTTCCGAATTCATTTATGATATTTAACCATTAAAGTATCCCAGAAGTGCAAGCACGAGCTCTTTTTTATCGACACGATAACGGTTAGAATGAGATGGCAGTATACGATTCGATACTAAGTAAGTGCGTAAGAGATGGCTGCTTTATCCCACGAAATTACTAGTTTAAACACGGCTCGTACTAGCCGGGCAGGTTTTGCGGTAGCATTTGGCTACCCTCCTGAGGTCTCGAAGTTGATTCCCGGGGGAAGACTTACAAATTGAATTTGGAAGATATAAACCAGTTACGAAGAATATTGAAAGCTTGACATAAGCCTCTCGGTGGGGATATATAGGGGTTTTACATAACATAACATAACATAAACGTTTACGCCGTTTATCCCCAAAGGGGTAGGCAGAGGTACCAATACTTCTGAACTCACATGGCAGCGCTATCTAGTGTCCAGAAAAGGTACCCACGTTTTGCTCAGACAGTGTACTCACGTGATAGGGGGCAGGTCTATCGCCGTTTTGTACGAATACACTGTCACATGACTAAGTGCAACTCAGCCATGTGGGTTTCCTCACGATGTTTTCCCTCACCGTTAACAACCATGATAAATTAACCACACATATGACTTAAGAAAAGACAAATTGGTGTAAGCCCGACCCAGGATTGGAACTCACGCCCTTCTGTTTCCGGGCGGGTGCTCTATCCACTGGACTATCATGTCGCTTAAGCAATTATAAGCAATTATAAGAGTGTTGCGAAACCACATTTTTCAATATTTGACGATGTCCGTGGCCGAATAGATAGGTGAAGAGCTTCTACCACGCTATACATACATTTATATCTCAAACACCATATGCTTGCAGTTATCAATTGCAGTAGCTTTCAAATAACCCAAATCATTTTAATTTTTAAGAGTTTTCACGTTTTGCTTGGATAGTCATTCCGACAATTTTATGACAGGATCAACTACATGATGATCGCTAATGTTTAAAAATATAATGCCACATGACAAAGTAAAACTCAGTCATGTGAGATTCCTCATTTTTTAGGGTTCCGTAGCCAAATGGCAAAAACGGCACCCTTATAATTTCGTCATGTCTGTCTGTCTGTCTGTCCGTCCGTCCGTCCGTCCGTCCGTATGTCACAGCCAGTTTATTCCAAAACTATAAGAACTACATTATTGAAAATTGGTGCGTAGATGTATTCTGTAAACCGCATTAAGATTTTAAAATAAAATCTGAAAAAAAACCAAAATTTTAGGGTTCCCCATGCATAGAACTGAAACTCAAATTTTTTTTTTCATTAAACCTATACGTGTGGGGTATCTATCGAAAGGTATTTGAAAATGATGTTGAGGTTTCTTGTATAATTTTTTTCAAAACTGAATAGTTTGCGCGAGAGACTTTTCCAAAGTGGTAAAATGTGTGTCCCCCCCCCGTAACTTCTAAAATATGGACATGATAAAACTGAAAAAAATATATGATGTGTATTACTATACAAACTACTAACGAAAATTGTTGTGAATGAGATCTAGCCAGTAGTTCTATTTTTAAACGTCATAAAGAAAATTACTACCTAATTTATTAATTTTACTGAAATATAATACAATAATTTTACTATCACAGGCCTTACGCATAAAACGTGAACCATTGTTTTCTTATAGTAAATCAGTGATAAGAAAATAACATTATAAACTTGTATATTACTATGTTACCTACCTGCTGCTAGTGCTGCTACCTTCATTAGCGAGTCCATCTCGCTCTTGGCCGCTTTTTATTTTCTCATACAAACAACCGTGATAGCTCAGTGAGTAGAACACTGCTTATCGTGTAGAAGATGAGGGTTCAAATCTCGGGTCGGGCCTACACTAATTTTACTTTTCTAAAGAAACATGTGTGGTTAATTTATCATGTTAGTTAACGGTGAGGGAAAAGATCGTGAGGTAACCCACAAGGCTAAGTTGTACTTAGTCATGTGACAGTGTATCCGGGAAAAACGGCGATAGGCCTGACCCTAATCTCGTGAGTACACTGTCCAAGCAAATCGAGGGTACTCTGAACACCAGATGACAATGTCACGTGAAGTTCAGTATATTAGTACCTCTGTCAACCCCTTCGGGGATGTACGGCGTAACATTTGAGTTTTTGTTTTTTTTACCTACTGTTCAGTTGTTAGCACAACAATAATAAATTTCTTATAATTTAAAGCTCCGACAGTGCATATAAAATTTTATTGGTATAATAATTGGTACCGGAAGCGTCTTTACTCTGTATTCTTTGTCAAACCCTTGAGTTAATGAATGCATTACTCCCGCAATTTCGAAGCCCATTAAAAATTAACTATGACAGTCGTTAGTACTCCTCCATCTTATTAAATTCAACTTAAGTTCAGTTGCGGATTAAGTAAAGCTCTGCGCACACAGAAACTTTGCTAGGTAACGGTAACTTAAACTTTAATCGTCGAGTAAATCCTTGTTTACTGACGAATATGAAACTGTGGTAACTTTGCCGACGGTAAACTCGGCCGCCATATTGAAATGGCCATATTGATTCCTTTTGAGATTAAGGTATTAAAACTCAAGCGCTGCTGATACAAATTTTATAGTTTTAGTTGCAATTTCAGATTAGTGATTAATGGTTGTAATAGTTTCGATGTGCTGACAGATTTTTAAATATTTATGCATATTCGTGATATATATGTAATTGTGCTGTGTAGTGACGGCTTAGAATAGCACTACCCCAATTCTTCCGGCGGGTGTACGTAAGAGGCGACTAACGGTATTAGGGCTTTAAAGGGATTTTTGGGCGATGCGGTTGGAGACCCATCACCAACAACCTTTATTTTACCATCTTTTCCCCACTTAACTTTCCAAAAGTGGCTGAGAAATTTCTGATTACTTAGCTCTGGCTACCCCATCTAGGGATTTATAGCCGTGAGTATATGTATGTATGTATGTAATTGCACGACGTCCGTGGCCGATTGGTTACGTGTCTTCTGGGTCCGGAGGTCGCGGGATTGAATCCCGTTGAGGGCAGCAGTGATGTGATGAGCATATGGTGTTTATTCGTCCATACACACATACATACATATACTCACTCCCTTAAATTCCAAAAGGGGGTACCTAGAGCTTTAGAGCTAAAAACCCCTCAGATACGTTTGGATGTTAGAGCTAAAAACCCCTCAGATGCATTTGGAAGTTGATAGGGGACCAGAATCAGATGGTGGAGATAAAGCATCATTGGTGATGAGTCTCAATCAAACCTCGTTGCCCAAAAACCACTTTTAAAAATACCCTTAGTCACCTCTTGACATTCTAAACCGGCACTACATGGAAGGTGATTCCATCTATATACTAAAATTATTTCTATACATACGTATTCCAATCTCCTCAGACCTGGCAGTAAAGTTGGAAGACACGTAACCTATTTATAGATTCCTCTTACATAAATCATTAGAATTTCCACTCCACTTTGTAATTCGGTTTAAAGTCCTTCTCACAGAAGAAGTTCGCAGCATTATAGATTCGGTGTCGGGTAAAAAGTTGTTAATTACTGTACGAATAATTAATGAAGCGAAGAACTGGCTAGGTCGGCTTCGGTACGAGTTATTTGGGTGTCATATTCGGGCTCATAATATTGATATATTTTTTATCGAAATAACTAATACAGAGAACATTCACAAAGATGTAGATCTGTTGAATCCCTAAACTACAACTATCAAGCATAATTTTTTCATTTTTTTTTTGTTTGGCAAATATGGCATTAGGTAAAATCATAAAATGCCATAGAGGTTTGCCAGGATCGTACAAAGTGGCGATCAATAGTCTCTGCCTACCCCAATTGAAACTGATGGCGTGAGAATATTCTCTATATAGTTTGTGGTATGTACGTATTTTACCGAGCTCTTTTACTATAATTATATTCGTTCTTAGAGTTAAAACTTCATCGTGACTAATATATAACAGTTGCCGAATAAATAAATAAGTTCTTCACGACAACCGTGATAGCCCAGTGGGTAGAACACTCGGTTATCGTGCAAACGACTAGTGTTCAAATCCTGAGTCGGGCCTACACCAATTTGTCTTTTCTAAAGACATATGTGTGGTTAATTTATCATGGTTGTTAGCGGTGAGGGAAAACATCGTGAGGAAACCCACATGTCTGAGTTGTACTTAGTCATGTGACAGTGTATTCGTACAAAACGGCGATAGGCCTGCCCCCTATCACGTGAGTACACTGTCCAAGCAAAACGTGGGTACTCTGAACACCCGGTGACAAAGTCACGTGATGTTCAGAAGTATTAGTACCTCTGCCAACCCCTTCGGGAAAATTCGGCGTGAACGTTTATGGTTATGTTATTATTATGTTATGTTTCTTCACGACAATATATCTCCAATAAACCTGAATACAGTAAGATATCAGATTATTAAGAAGTTCAGCTTAAGCGTGAAGGATAAATTGGCGTTTGATGAGGCTGGTTAAGTGCAACCTTATTGTTAACAAATTTCTCCTAAATTATCCGGTAATACTTGAACGATGTTTCTATAATTAGGGCTAATGAACGAGACGTTTTCAAAGGAAAAATTACTGGTTGGTTTTATTTAGTAATAAATGAAGTTATTGTATTATTTGTGTTATAGTAATCGTATAATAGGTATAAATATACATTAATATATATACTTATTTACTTATACTCACGCCCATTATTCCCATTGGGGTAGGCACTTAGTACGATCTTGACAAACCTCGCTTGCTTCGCTTACATTCATTATTCTTCTTATACATGCTCTTTTATTCTTCTTACTTCGGATCCACGCCTTTATAAGAACGTTTTCTATCTGTCCTAGAAACAAATACTCACGCCGTTAATTATCATTGCAGTAGGCAGAGACTATCGATCGCCACTTCGTACGATCCTGGCAATCCTCTCTATCTTCGTTTACAATCATCAATATTTTCATACATGCTCTTTTATTCTTCATACTTCGGACTCCTGCCTTTTTGAGCACACTCTCAATTTGGTCCAAGTGTGGTCCTCCGTGGTCGTCCTCTTCTAGGATTACCGTCTACATTACTTCTACAGATCCCTTGGACCAATTCCCTATCATCCATCCACTCTATGAGCCCCAACCAACTCAACTTTTGTTTTTCTATCTTTCCTACAATATCATCGTTCACACCACAATTTTCACTCACACTATTTCTCACAGGATTACATAAACCTAACATTAGAAATTAATTTCAACTTACAGTATAAAAACCAAGCCCATTTTATTTCCAAGTATAGATATCGTGATTTTATGTAATAGCTTTTCTCCCCGAAACTTTAAAGGAAACACAAAGCCAAGTCAACTTAAAACCAATTTAAGAAACAGCTCTTCCAAGAACAGTCCTCCATTAAAGAGATAATTACAAATCGTGAAGTGTACAGTGGGATGGCTTGTAGAGTGATAACTTTCTAATCGTTGTTCCGAATTCTCGTTTAAGTATAATTTCGTCAGGAAGTATTCTCAGTCTGTCCTTAGACAGATAAGAATATCAATAAACTCCTAATCTCGAAGATTGGTCGAAATGTGTGGATGAGGAATTGTATATTCGAGGTTCTGGCTTTGGATTCATAGCCATGAGTATATGTATATAAGAAATAAATTAATTAATCAAAATAAAAGGATCAGATGGCATGGCAACTATTGAATTTTTAAATATGTTCCTGGAAAGTTTGGTTGTTTGAAGGCTACATACATACACATACTCACAGCCACAAATACTAAAAAAGGGTAGCCAGAGCTTCAGCCACATTTCGAAATTGATGGGGGAGAAGATGATAAAACCACTTGAGAGTTTGTGTTCCATACCCTTAGTCGCCTCTTGTAATACCCGTGCGGTGGGTAGAAAGGAGTAGTGACATTCTAAGGTGGCACGGCAAATAATGTATATGAATATTACGAATCGGGATATCCATATTTTTCTCAAAGTCATGGTACTATATTGAAGTACTACTCATCGCTATGCTAAATAAAATGAGAGTTGCCAAGTTTGTCTCTTTCGCAAGCTGTATTGTACAGGATTCTCTCTTTTGGCGGAATTTAATGAGTTGATCAAACTTTTACTACTTTTCTATTAACTGGATTCGGAATTATGTTGATTAATTCCGTTGATTTCTTTTACATTTGGTAGCGGATTGTCATTTTATATTAGTTGTGTTTCTGTTTCTTTGAAAATATGCTAAGTTTAAAAATATGTTTAACTTATGAATTCCAATTTGATTAAGAAATGCTTTGAAAATGATTTT
Source organism: Bedellia somnulentella (assembly GCA_963576735.1). Classification (NCBI taxonomy): domain Eukaryota; kingdom Metazoa; phylum Arthropoda; class Insecta; order Lepidoptera; family Bedelliidae; genus Bedellia; species Bedellia somnulentella. The sequence continues at coordinate 3,324,472 of OY755182.1, read as the reverse complement.
GAATTAGATATTAACTACTATAGGCTGCCTTTATCTGAAATATCAACGATTACTCAAAATATTAAAAACTTAAATATAGTTGAAAGGTTTAATTTTAATAGATTGTAATAGAAATAGAGTCGGAGTGAGTTGGTATCATAGAAGGCGACTAAGTGTATCCGGGATTATTAAGAAACAGTAAAGAGCTTATTCCATTTGTCTGAATGAAGACGTCTGAAAGCCACAGAATCTGAATTCAGACTAGTGGAATAACGTTCAAACTGAAATTTGTGTAGTGGAATAACAAGCGTCTGCGGCAGTAACTTCGAAGGACGTCTGAATTCAGCAACGACAAAGTGTAATGGAATAAGCTCTTAAGGCGACTCACAATCATCCTTCCTTTATTTTGCAATCTATCGCCCCACAACTTCCGAAAGTAGTTGATTAGCTACTCCTTTTTTTAATTTATAACCGTGAGTATATTTACGTCTGTGTGTATATTTGCCTATTCAAATACGAAGTGGTTTATATATTGCTTGAAAATAAATTACCAATCAGCAATTTAAAAAGCACTAAAAAACTAGAAATTTTATTATACATACATACATACATATACTCACGGCTATAGATCCCTAGAAGGGGTAGCCAGAGCTGTGGAATAAGAAATTCCTCAGCCACTTTTGGAAAGTTTAATGGGGAAAAGATGGTAAAATAAAGGTTGTTGGTGATGGGTCTCCAACCGCATCGCCCAAAAATTCCTTAATAGCCCCAATACCGTTAGTCGCCTCTTACTTACACCCACCGGAAGAAATGAGGTAGTGTTATTCTAAGCCGACACTACACAGCGATTTTTATTATATTATATATTCCACACACACTAAAAACCTTACCAAACCATATGAACAAAAATCTAAATACGCCCTGAAATTTTCAAAATCAATTTGTTTAATAATTCATTTAGAAAAACATGTGTTTCCGAAAGTAAAGAATAAAATTTCTTCTCTATGGGGAAATACAAAATAAAACAGAATCCGTGATTTTATATTCAGTTTATTCAATCCAATTATTCAGCATTTTTCATTTATCTTCATTCAAAACAAAATAGGTTAAAAAGTTTATACAATGATGTGGATATCAAAGAAGAGTTTAAAATTTCTAGTTTTTTAGTGCTTGAAACATTGATTGGGTGTATTACTGTGTTGTGTCGGCTCAAAATAGCGCTAACCAAATTCTTCTCGAGTTTGTAAGATACGATGTTTGGGCGACGATGCGGATAGAGACCCATAGTATCGGCCATGCGTAGTGTCGGCTTAGAATAGCACTACCCCAATTCAACCGGTGGGTGTACGTAAGAGGCGACTAACGGTATTGGGGGTTTTTGAAGGATTTTTGGGCGATACGGTTGGAGACCCATCACCAACAACCTTTATTTTACCATCTTTCCCCCACGCAACTTCCAAAAGTGGCTAAAGTGGCTAAGGATTCTTTTTAAATTCCTTAGCTCTGGCTACCCCTTCCAGGGATTTATAGACGTGAGTATATGTATGTATGTATATATATATATATATATATAGTGCTATTCTGGTGATATATATATATATATATATATATATATATGTAATGGAGTGAAAATTATAGCTATGTATGGTAGTAGGAAAACTTCCCGAACTTCATTTACATTCACTAATCTTTTTCTTTTATCCATCATTACGTTAACTCTTTTTTCTATCTTTTTTTCCATATCACTTACATAGCCTTATAAACAATAAATTAAACAAATAAAGGAAAGAAAAATTTCGACACCGGCGGGGTTCGAACCCGCGACCTCGGGTATACGCCCCCGTCGCTCTGCCAATTGAGCTACAGTGTCAATGGCTTCCAGTGCGAAATTATTCTATCCTTTGTTTGTTTTACACTTTTTAAGTAGTGTTTGCGTTCCCTACCACCGAATTTTTACAAATTCGGAAGGCCACTTGTCTATCTTTTCAGATAGAATGCAAATGTTGAGAACGCCTAACTATCACATAATTTGAATGTTTTTGACTTGATCAAAAAATTACAGCCACCTACATACATACAGGTGAAGCTAATACGAACGTGTTACAAATAGCATGCGCTCTCCTCAACCATTGTTCAATCTTAGATCAACAAGTACTATGAATAGACAGTACTGTCTTGATATAATTGGACTGTCAGCCATGCTCAGCCGTTTCATTCGCTTAAAGAGCTTCGGCAAACAAATACGAGTTGATATCGATTTAAAAATGGCTTTCTAATTATTATTCATACAATGCATGTACCGTTTTAACTTAGATTTAAAAGGGGATAAGTTAGTTGTTCTTATTGATAATTGAAAAATTATGGATGTGATCGTGAAGGAAGGTAGTTTGAACAATTTTTGAAAATTTATGGGTAGAGGAGATAAATCAAGGAATAAATAGTGATTGGAAAATACTTGTCACTTCATCCATCTCCTAACATAAAATTATCAAAAGTCTCTAGCTTAACTCGAATAAAACTGAAGGGAAGAGACATAGGGTCATGCTACGAAAATATTAGTTGCACTTGTAATTTTTTGTGTTTGTCAACATTTTTTACATTATAGTTCGAGAAAACAATGAATTTATCAATTTCAACTAATTAAAGCGATAAATAAAAAAATAATTATAATAAAAATTAGAATTTTTCTTTTCTTTATTCGTCTTTTATTTATAAGTAAATAGTTTAACCTCATGTGGAGTCTCCAACTCCACATGAGGTTTTCATGTCAAAAACGTTCAAATTAATTAAAGCGATGTTATGGGCGATAGGTGGAAAGAGCTCCGGTGTTTATGTTGATCAGAGAGGTTGAGTTTTTTTATTCTGATACTTTGGCTAACCCTTTTTTTGTAAAATATAGCAGTGAGCAAATGCAGTCGTAGATATGTATGTTTGAATAAACACTCTAAGCTTGCCATATTATTAGAATGAAAGCTGTAAATATATAATAAAAAACAAGCATTCCGCATTCTAAAATAGAATTCCTTGTGTAGATGGATCATATACACAAGAAATTCATAAGATGTTTAATTAAATAACATACGGCTATAAATCCCTTAACGGGGTAGCCAGAGCTTTGGAATGAGAAATTCCTCAGCCACCTTTGGAAATTGATTGGGGAAAAGATGGTAATAATAAATGATTTTGGTGACGGGCCTCCAACCACATCGCCCAAAAATCACTAAAAAAGCCCTTATATCCTTAGTCGCCTCTTACGATCACCCACGGGTAGAAATGGGGTAGTGTTATTCTTATAGCCGACACTACACGGCTTATAATATATAAAATATATAAAGAGCATTCAATAAAAAATTGACAGATCATGTAATGTGGCGATCGGTGGCGAGTATAGGTTTAATTCAGTACAATACAAAATAAGGACTTTAAAATCCAAATGTTGCTAGAACATTCCAACTTTACTCTTGAAAATTCCAATTATAGCTGCAGAGATTTTACATTCTTATTAGTTTTCCCTTGAATCTGGACGCCATTTTGATAGTACCTTTTTAATTTCAAAATCTTGTGACATTTTACAAAAGTTCTCAAGCCACTGTGAACTTCGCAAAGAATCTAATTAAAATTGAGAGATCGAAGTTAAAAATCATAAGCCTCAAACTTAGTCCAACTTAATTTTCAATAATTCAACGGAACTTAATTTACTAAGATCAAGACAAGTTCATGAACAATTTCCAAAGTACGTTCAGACGAAATTCCGTCAAAGGAATTTATTTATTTCAACTAATTTAATGAAAAGTGATCACCGTACTGTCTTGAATGAATTAACTTTGTAAAAGTACTTAACACATAAAAGGAAAATATTAATTTCAATAAGCTTCAATTCTATATGCATATAACATACATAGGCTATGCGGAAATCAGAATATGTTATATTTTTTTTTATTTTTTTTTGTTATTTGGTCTACAAACTGGATTACATTATAACTTAAGAATAAACAAAATGCGTTAGTGAACAGATATAAATGAAATCCTACTAAGAGTAGACACAGTATGCCTTCATGAACTGGAATTAAGTGAACTACAATTTCGTTAATCTAATTCTTATTGTAACATTAACCTAAAAACATAACTTATTTATAAATAACTATTTATAAATCTAAAACTATTTTTTTGACTGAGGTCACAGAATCATGAAATATATCAGCGGATGCACGGATGGCATTAGTTGATGAGCATATTCGATACATGGGAGAATGATGACCAAGAACAGTTTTATAAAAGGGTACCTGAAATGTAACATGATTTTGAAGGCGACTTGCCATACGCGGAACAGAAAGATCTAGTTTTTCCAATAGATGAGGGCAATCTATCTTGTTCTGTATAAGCTTGCACAAAAATGCAACATCAGTGGCTTTTCTTCGATCTCTTAGAGATACCATTTCATAGTGTGACAGCCGCTCTTCATATGATTCTAAGCTTCTACATTTATTGTCGTTATAAGAAAGATTATAAAGAAAATTTTTTTGAACTCGTTCTAGTCTGTCACTATGTACTTGGTATCCCGGATTCCATACAACGCTACAGTAATCCAGCAAACTGCGCACAAAAGTGTAGAAAACTATTTTAGAGACCTTAGAGTTGTTGAAGCACTTCAGTTGTCTAACTAGAAAACCCGATAGTTTAAGGGCTCTCTTAGTTATGTGATCTATATGTGGAACAAAGGACAGTTTGTTATCAATAATAACTCCCAGATCCTTTATACAATTAACCTCTGTCAATAATACACTATTTATAAAATAATTTGGTTTAGAAGGTATTAATTTTCGACTAAAGTTAATGCAAAAGCATTTGGTAGGATTTAGTTGCATACTGTTTTCTGTACACCACTGTTGAACATTGTTTAGGTCACTTTGTAAAGCTTCTATGTCTGCTGAATAATTAATTACTCTATAAATTTTCAAATCATCAGCGTATAATTTAAAATGGGATGTCAATAATTTACACAAATCATTTATAAATATTATGAAGAAAAGCGGTCCAAGAGTTGAGCCCTGTGGAATACCTGAGGGGACCGAGTATGCACTAGACCTAAAACCTCCCAGAGCCACTAATTGCGATCGATGAAACTGACTGCTTTGAATAACATACCTAACAATATATATAAGCTGTTATACTCGATAAAAATTACTTACCTTATGTCAGATATGCTTAAGCAACTCAGTAAGCACATATATAAGTAGTATATACATACATACATATACTCACGGGTAATAATTCCTGAGAGGGATAGCCAGAGCTTCAGATTGAGACATTCCTCTGTCAGTTTTGAAAGTTGCCTGGGGAATGGACAGTAAAATAAAGGTTTTTGGTGATGGGTCTCCAACTCTTTACAAAGTCCCAGAAGCCTTAGTCGTCTCTTACAAATACCGAGGGAAGAAATAGGGTAGTGCTACCCTAAGTAAACGATCATTGGTGAGAGTTCGAATAACATTGCCCAGTAATGGGGCATCCTTACTTGCCTCGTACAACACCTGCAAAAGAATCTCATGAAGCTAAGTGGTCAATACACTGCATAATACAATTTAACATATTGCTTAAAACGAAGACAGCAAAGGAAAAAAGATTCAACTTAGCTTTAATAGTACTTCTGAATGTAAAAGGCTGGGTATTTCAGGAAATTGGCTAGTTTGTGAGATAAGACAAGTCAAGACCTTTTGCTCCAATTAATGGGTCGAGTTCCGCCATTTGTGTTAATCCGGGGATATTAACCTTTTTGCTGGAACTAATGGCCAAATTTTTCAACCACTCAAGTTGACTTTCTGTCAGATAGAAGGCTGTTTTCAGATTGAATCGTTTTTATGTGTTAAAGAGATTTTTAAATAGTTGGCGTTATATTTATTTTTATACTTGCACCATTACTTACATTATTAATTGACTGGCAATAAACTTAATACATTTATATAAATCATAATATAAAGATATAAACACACAAGAGTATTGTATTTAAATCTAGTAGGATTATTAATGTAGATTGTTTTTTAGAAATCTGTTTTACCATATTTAACCTGTTTTACATATTTTTCAATAAAAGCGGTGTTTTTGGTTTTTGAAGAATACCTAGTAATAGGCTATAAAAAGGTTTTGCAGTGATTTTTTATATCAAATGGATTTTAACGAAAGTAATAAAAACTGAAAAAACCACTAGCGTTTTTTAACACTCACTTTTTAAAATGTACCACGAACATCCTATTGAGTTTTATATGACTTTTTGTCCTAAAACCAGCGCCGAAACGTTAATGGTTGTAATTTTGTTTGTCCGACGGTTTTTGGAATTCATACGACAAAAAATAAAGTGGAGGCCGCGAAAATACACCTACATTATTTCGTAAAATGCTTGTCCAAAGTGTTTTGTATCGCACTCGTTATAAACTTGTATGTTCGTTGAAATATTGCTGCCTATATATCCTTAACTATAAAATTTTACTTAAAGGGGTAGTCAGACGATAGTTGTGACTTGCTAGCCAGAGAAGATGATTTGGGGAGCAGAAAAAATATCATTGTTGATGGATGTGGATCATCAACCTCCAGTGAAAATAATTGAGAATTCTATACCGACCCGTTGTCGTTAACGTTGACTTAGAATGTCACTACCCCTTTCTGCCCATGAGTGTCGTAAGAGGCGACTTAGGGTATGGGACTTTTTTAAGTGGTTTTTGGGCGATGCGGTTAGAAACCCATAACCAACGATTCTTTATGTCTACCATCTTCTCCACTATCGATTTTCGAGCTCTAATGGTCTGACTTTTAAACAAAGAAACTCTCCACTTTTCCCGACTAAATCTGAAAATTACGACCTTGTTTTATTTTCAAGATATGTCTTTTTAACGCACTCAATTACAAACACAAACTAAAACGTCTACGCTTTATGTCCCCGAAGGGGTTGGCAGAGGTACTAATACTTCTGAACATCACGTAAAATGGTCACTTGTCACACTGTCACCAAGTGTTCAGAGTACCTACGTTTTGCTTGGATAGTGTTCTCACGTGATAGGGGGCAGGCCTAGCGCCGTTGTCTTATGAATACACTGTCACATGACTAAGTACAACTCAGCTATGTGGGTCGCACTCACGATGTCTTCCCTCACCGTTAATAACCATGTTAACGTTATTAATCACACATATGATTTTAAAAAGACAAAATGGTGTAGGCCTGACCCGGGATTTGAACCCTCACCACCTGCACGATAAGCTATCACGGTTGCTATTTTCATCGCACCTTTTAACACATAACACAATTACATACATACATACATATACTCACGGCTATAAATCCCTTAACGGGGTAGCCAGAGCTTTGGAATGTGAAACTCCTCAGCCACTTTTGGAAGTTGATTGGGGAAAAGATGGTAATAATAAAGGTCGCAGGTCGCACATCGCCCAAAAATCACTTAAAAAGCCCCTATACCCTTAGTCGCCTCTTATGATCATCCACGGGTAGAAATGGGGTAGTGTTATTCTAAGCCGACACTACACGACAATTCCATTAAAAAAACCCTAAAGTCGTATAAACCCAAAATAAATGATCACCTTAAAGCTTAATCCTGTGTAAACAATAATTTACTAAGTGATAATAAGGTTTTAACTCAAGTTTTACTACAAGCAATCATCGTAGCCGGAAATAAGTGGAGTGACCGAATTAAGTTGTGAACACGCGAGCCTAAGAGGTTTTCTATGACCAACAAAATTGTAACTTTGACAAGTTTGCTTAACATAAAAATATATGCAGGTACATACATACATACATACATATACTCACGGCTGTAAATAAGATGGGGTAGCCAGAGCTAAGGAATTAGAAATTTCTCAGCCACTTTTGGAAGTTGAGTGGGGAAAAGATGGTAGAATAAAGGTTGTTGGTGATGGGTCTCCAACCGCATCGCCCAAAAATCCCTTAAAATGCCCCGATACCGTTAGTCGCCTTTTACGTACACCCACCGGAAGAAATGGGGTAGTGCTATTCTAAGCCGACACTACACGACAATTACAGTCAAAAAACCCTAAAGTCGTATAAACCCAAAATAAATGATCACCTTAAAGCTTAATCCTGTGTAAACAATAATTTACTAAGTGATAATAAGGTTCTAACTCAAGTTTTACTACAAGCAATCATCGTAGCCGGAAATAAGTGGAGTGACCGAATTAAGTTGTGAACACGCGAGCCTAAGAGGTTTTCTATGACCAACAAAGAAAGTTTGACAAGTTTGCTTTACATAAAAATGTATGTAGGTTTAAATATATATGGTAACTAACTGAACAACGGTTGTTTTGCCGTAGAAATTATTTCTAGGGAGTTTCTAGACGATAAAATTATCGGAATGGACAACCCATATAACGTAGGAGTATAAAAAGTGTTGTAAACTTATTCTCAGACTTACAGACTGTGTATGCAAAATATTATTGAAATCGGTTTAACCGTTTCATAGGAGTTTGGTGACAAACACTCTCACACGCGAATTTTATATATTAGATGATAAGAGGCGACTAACGGTACTGGGGCTTTTAAGGGATTTTTGGGCGATGCGGCTGGAGACCCATCACCAACAACCTTTACTTTACCATCTTTTTCCCACTCAATTTCCAAAAGTGGCTGAGGAATTTGTAATTCCTTAAGAGCTTATTCCATTACACTTTGTCGTTGCTGAATTCAGACGTCCTTCGAAGTTACTGCCGCAGACGCTTATTATTCCACTACACAAATTTCAGTTTGAACGTTATTCCACTAGTCTGAATTCAGATTCTGTGGCTTTCAGACGTCTTTATTCAGACAAATGGAATAAGCTCTTTAGCTCTGGCTACCCTTTCTAGGGATTTATAGCCGTGAGTATATGTATGTATGTATGTATGATATTAGGTTTGAGTTTCGTGCCGGCTTTAACACAGCCTTAACACGTTTCATGAATAAATACTTCGAAGTTGACTAATTTTTAGTGAAGTGGTTCGAGAAATGGCTAAAGAAGAAGAAAGAAGCTTAAGATAAAATTTAACTTTTTTTCATATTTGTCTGAAATAAAGATTTATTATTATTATTATTCGGTATCTTTTAGATTCTTGCCTCTCCCATGGCCGAAAAAGAAAATATAAAATTTTAATGGGAGAGGCGGTACTCCCCGACAAGAGCACAGTCGGTCGAGGTCAGGGAGTCAGGTTCAAGAACCGACGGACGATCCGAGCCGTATCGAGCAGCACCGCTTTCTGCATTTGTGCTGGAACCGACACGCCACAGAAATCCAACCGCCTCAAGTTGGTCGCGAGGCTGGTTGGAATTAACCCGTTCGCGGACAAAACAATTGGGATAATTTCAGTCGAGGTCACACCCCACATGTCGGTGATCTCGTGAGCCAGATCAAGATACTTCCGACGCTTCTCGGTTTCGGCTTTCACGAGACCCTCGTCATGTGGGATAGTGACATCCACTAGAAATACCCTCGACTGCGACCGATCCCATACCACGATATCAGGCTTATTCGCTAGAATAGTCCTGTCCGTGATAACGGATCGGTCCCAATAGATTTTGGCTTGGTCGTTTTCTAGGATTGGCTCCGGCAGATACTTGTAATACGGCAGCCTCTGTTGCAAGAGTCCGTATTTCAGAGCGAGCTCCTGATGTAGGATTTTGGCTGCTTGGTTGTGTCTGTGCAAGTACTCAGTGTTAGCAAGAGCCGAACAACCGGAAATAACATGCCTGAGTGACTCTCCGGGACGGCCACATGCTCGACAGATGTCTGTAGTACCGTCCTTTAGGATGTACTTCCGATAGTTCCGCGTCTTGATAACCTGGTCTTGTATTGCACAGACAAAACCTTCGGTTTCCCCAAAGAGGTCCCCGAAACGCAGCCAATGCAGGGAGGCTTTACGGTCCACGAAAGGTTCGTGAAGTACCTTGTAAAACCTCCCGTGCAGCTCCTTCTCTTTCCATACGGACTCCCGATCAGAGGTGCTAAGTACCTCCGGGGTTCGCCAATCCTGTGAGGCCAACGATAAGGGAGTCAGTCCTTTATCACTAGCGACCACCTCTCCCCGAATACTATCATCCGTCATCGTCAAAAAATAGTTTCTGAGGTTGCATATCTCGCGGTTGTGCATGGTTTTGGCACTCAAGAGGCCTCGACCACCACACTTCCGCGGGACATACAATCTCATAACCGACGATCTCGGATGATGCATTCGATGAGAGGTCATCGTCGTGCGGACTCGTCTGTCCAGAGCGTCTAGTTCGGACTGAGTCCATCTGAGCACGCCAAACGTGTACATCAGCACAGGCATGACCCAGGAGTTAATGGCTCGGATCTTATTAACGCCTGACAAGTAGCTATTAAGCACACTTTTCAGACGTTCATAAAACTCCTCGCAAACACCCTGTTTCACGTCTGCCACCTTCACACCGATGGTTTGTGACATGCCCAGATACCGGTATGTTTCAGCCTCGGAGAGTGCCCTCAAATGATTGGTGCCGACATCGACACCATCAGAGTGCACGACATGCCCCTTCTCCACATGAACGACCGCACACTTATCGACCCCGAGCTCCATCTTGACGGAACCACTGAAATCATTAGTGATCGTCAGTAGCTCCGCCAATCTGTCAGCCGTGGGGGCGTAAAGCTTCAGGTCATCCATGTAAAGGAGATGAGGCAAGCGTGGTCCGCCTCTCCGAAACTGAAAGCCTGTCCCTGAATTCTCCAAGACTGTACTTAGAGGATTCAGGGCCAAGCAAAACCAAACTGGACTCAGGCAATCGCCCTGGAAAATCCCTCGCCTTATATCAATTTGGTCATCCGCGTCCGTCATCCGCTGACCGTCTAAACTCAGGATCGTTCTCCAGCACCCCATACACTGCCCGAGGAAGTGTCGAACTGCACTATCAATTTTGTACAGCTCGAGGACCCTCATGAGCCATGTATGAGGCACCGAATCGAACGCCTTCCTGTAGTCTATCCAGCCAGCGGAGAAGTTCCGACGGTTGCGTTTGACCAGTTGGCCTACGACTGCATCGATGAGGAGTAGCTCCTTGCTACCGCGACTACCGCCCCTACATCCGTTCTGAGCTCCAGATATCACATTGTTATCAACAATGTGTTGAGTAATCTTGGAGCTCAGAACGGATGTCAAGGTCTTGTAAATTGTACAAAGACAAGTAATGGGGCGGTATTGTGATGGATCCGCGGTAGCATCGCTCTTTGGAGCTAAATGAGTGACCCCAGTAGTTAAGAAGTTCGGGAGCGTCCCACTCTCGAGGGCGCTTTGGAACTGACGGGCGAGAGTAGCGTGACAGCGCGTGAACCCCTTCAACCAGTAATGGTGCAATCCGTCCGGTCCCGGACTTTTCCAGTTCGGAGCCTTACGGATCGCAGCCACCACATCCTCCTCGGATATGTTGACGGGGTTCATGGGCGCTATGGGCTCGCACGCTCCCTCGACCGCCTCGAACCATCGGCCCTCTTCGTGATCAACAGGCAGCGACCAAAGCCCACGCCAAAAGGCAACTACATCGGCTTTTTCCGGTCGCTGACCTGTCGAAACCACATCGGGACGCTCCAAAGTTCTGTAGAACTTCTTCTGGTCACTCATGAAGAGACGATTCTGTTGGTACCTCTTTACCCTTTCAGAATATCGCCTAATTCGCTTACCCCAAGCAGCGATCTTCTGCTTCAGATCATCGATGCGCTCCACCAGTCTACAGGCAAACTCCGGTGAGTTGTCAAAGACATTCTCACCAGGGAATGCCTCCCTGACGAAGCGCACCACCCTCGGCCTATTGTTGCCTGATCTGAAGCTGGTCAGTTTGCCGATGAGGACCCTGGCCCTTGTGATACGGCTTTCAATCCGCCTCATCCAGGCTGGTCTAGCTCTAGTCCTGGGACTAGTACTGCCAGCCTGGCGGGAGCCACCAGCTCTTGTTGTCGGCATCCTGACGCCGACAAATTGACAAACTGTCATTGCGGCGCCAAAGAGAATTGAATCCGTATCCCAAAGGTCCATGCTGCTCTCTAAAAATGAGGGCAGCATGTTATTGACGGCCTCAACGACATCCCGAACCTTGATGCTGAGAGGAACTCGGGGCAGCCTTGGCCTCCTTTCGAGAGGCACTTGGCGATATTCCATGATCGTCTCTTCGAGTGCACTCCCCACCAAATCCAAATCCAGGGAGACTGTTCCCCAATCGCTTTCCGCACCACCCACATCCGGCAGGTTAGCAATTTGCTCCCTCCGTACTTCCCGTTCAGGGACTGGAGGGAGAACCTGCACAGGTGGCTCTTCGTCTAGCGGGGGAACAGCCTCGCGTCGTAATTGTTCGAGTTCGGTAGTGCTAAAAAGTTCTGAGCGCTGTATATACCGAACTCGATCCGCCAGGTTTTGTTCTGTGACGGTCAAATTGGGCTCCAGTCGCAGAAATTCGCGGTACATTGCTGCCCGATAACCCGTCCGTCCAGTTCTTGAACCCGAGGCCCTAATATAGGCCCGCATGGCATTTCTATTCATTTCGACCGTCCATGCCATGCGGCGCCTTGTTCCACCAGCGGCGGGCACCGACTGCTGGGACTGAGTTGCCCCAGTCCCAACCGATGCCAAGCCATCTGGTGGCTGAGGTGGTCGCGCAGACCGGCCAGATGGTCGGGCCGGTCTGCGGCGGCTGGGGGACCGCATGCTGCCACGTCCAGCCCCAGCTCCAGACGTGCCCCTTCGATCACCCAAGGGAAGCGGCCCTATGCGCTCATCGTTGTCTTCCATACCATTACGATGAGTAAAGATTCACCCGGGGTTTCACTCACTTGCCCCGGGGAGACCGTTATTGCTCTATTTTGCGCTGAGACCAGTTTGTAGACACGGTCAACACCTACAAACTCAAGCGCTGACTATTTGCATTGCTGGAATGGCAAGCTGGTAAACATTTCATCCTGCCATTCCAACAATGGGCGGTGGGGTCGTCACATCCCTACGCCATTTTATTATTATTATTATTATTATTATTTTTTTAATGACACCTAGCTAGTAGTTTGGATTAAAAGCTTTTCCCCATCAACTTCCGAAATTCCTTGGCTGACAAATTTCTTATTGCGAAGCTCTGGCTTCCCCTTCTGGGGCTTTATAGGCGTGAGATTTTACCTATAAATAAATTAATTTATGTATTTAGTTAATACATATTCCTTAGGTGTAAATGGAATAAAGTGGGGAGCTCTCCATACATTATTAAATATGATATTCCCATAGGCTTATCTTTGTTTTATTGCGAATGTAACCTGCCTATAAAAAAAGTTTTGCTTCAAAATAATTGAATCATTTTCGGCGATGGAACAAATGTTTCGTACATACATACACTCACGGCTATAAATCCCAATGAGGGGTAGCCAGAGATCAAAATATAATATTTTTCAGCAATTGTTGGAAGTGGATTGGAAAAAACATTGTAAAGTAAATGATTTTGGTTATGGGTCTCCAACCGCATCTCTCAAAAATCACTAAAAAAGCCCCAATACCCTAAACCGCCTCTTATGAACACCGACACCCACCGAAAGAAATGGGTCGCTGCTATTCTAAACCAACACAACACAGCAATGCTGACACCACACAGCAATTTTACATCGGTCAGAATAATTTGTACCAGCGCCATTTATTCGCGAAAACATATCGTGGACACAAATTCTTTGTCTGCACCATTTACCGTACATATTTTAAAACTTTTCTATCACAAAATCCCTGGTTTTAGTATACATCGAATATATTATGGAGACCTGTTCGATGCAGATTGTGATTGATGTATTGCCAGCAGTCAAGTTGGATCCATGACGTGTATTGAACGATTTGATTTACTTTTATCATAGGAAGCGTTTATTACAACGCATCCAGACATTTTTTATAGCCTAGAATAGGTTAATATTAGCATATATTTATTTTTACGTCCACTTGCGCTGTTGTTGAGTTATAAGACATAAATTATGGAGCAGAATCTAAAACATACATACACATACTCATGCCGTTAATTCCCATTGGGGTAGGCAGAGACCATCGATCGCCACTTTGTACGATCCTGACAAAACTCTCTAGTTTCGTTCACATGCATCAATCTTTTCATACATGTTCTATTGTTTGTCATAATTCGCACACCTGCTATTGATATGCTGTGTAGTGTCGGCTTAGAATAGCACTACCCCATTTCTTCCAGTGGGTGTACGTAAGAGGCGACTAACGGTATTGGGGCTTTTGAGGGATTTTTGGGCGATGCGGTTGGAGACCCATCACCAACAACCTTAATCTCACCATCTTTTCCCCACTCAACTTTCCAAAAGTGGCTGAGGAATTTCTGATTCCTTAGCTCTGGCTACCCTTTCTAGGGATTTATAGCCGTGAGTATATGTATGTATGTATGTGCTATTGATTGGTCCAAATGAGTCCTCCGAGGTTGTTCTTATCCACAGTCAACATTCTTTACATAAGTGCTCTTTAATTCTACTTATAATACGTAAATAAGCCTTTCAGTCGTATAGAAAGAACTAATACAAAGTAAAGATACAAATAGCTTTAACAAACTTGATATAGTTATTAATCACTTGAAGTTTAAGCAAATAGGCGAATCGCGTGTGCCGAATACTTTACCAGACTTGTGTTTTAGCCTTTCAGGAAATTGTTTATAGATAGCGGAATCAATTTATTTATATTATATTTACTTAGCTGTGTAGTTTCGGCTTAGAATAGCACTACCCCATTTCTTCCGGTGGGTGTACGTAAGAGGCGACTAACAGACTTGGGGCTTTTTAAGGGATTTTTGGGCGATGCGGTTGGAGACCCATCACCACTCAACTTCCAAAAGTGGCTGAGGAATTAATAATTTCTCAGCTCTGGCTACCCCTTTTAGGGATTTATAGCCGTAAGTATATGTATGTATGTATGTATATTACTTATTATTTTAGTTGGTTTTAGGATATAAGTGGTATTTTAAATTGGGTGTAAGTGAAATTCTGGTGCCAATTTGTTGCAATTTATATGGGTTTTTATTTTTTATTTTGGTCCTATTATTTTTGTAACCAATATATATTGGATATCACATAGTGATCAGATAAAATAACTGTATAGTGTCGATTTAGAATAGCACTAACCCGTTTCTCCCCGTGGGTGAACGTAAGGGGCGACTAACGGTATTGGGACTTTTTAATGGATTTTTGGGCGATGCGTTTGGAGACCAACAACCATCTATTGCATTCTATCATTATTGCACCATCTTTTCCCCACTTAACTTCCAAAAGTGGCTGTGGAATTTCTAATTTCTTAGCTCTGGCTACCCAAATTTATAGCCGTGAGTATATGCATGTATAATCAGATCAACTGTTAAGTTTCTTAATTTAGAATTCTAATAAATTACGCGTCAGATGGGTATGCCTCCCCTCTATGTAGATTAACGACTTGGTGAAAGTTCGGGGAAGTCGATGGATGAAGGCAGCATAGGACTGGTGGTTGTGAAAATTTTTGGGGAGGCCTATCCTCAGCAGCGGATTTTACAATCTCTTCCCCACTCAACTTCCGCACCGGCTATCCTTCTCTCCGGCTACTCCTTTTTCTAATTTATAGTACATACATACATACATATACTCACGGCTATATTTCCCTAGAAGGGGTAGCCAGAGCTAAGGAATTATAAATTCCTCAGCCACTTTTAGAAGTTGAGTGGGGAAAAGAAAGTAAAAATAAAGGTTTTTGGTGATGGGTCTCCAACCGCATCGCCCAAAAATCCAATAAAAAGCCCCAATACCCTTAGTCGCCTCTTACGACACCCGTGGGTAGAAAGGGGTAGCGACATTCTAAGCCGGCACTACACGGCAACTATAAGGCAATTTATAGTAATGAGTGTATACTCATGAAAAGTATAAATAACGCACAGTTAATGTTGAGCTCCCTCCTGTTTCTTAAATCGCTTTGTTCCTGTTGACAACCTATGAAAAAAACACATTGAGTCATCTCAAAGCAAAGCATTTTCCGCACAAAGTACTTTATGTTTCAAAATAAACTACTGCTTTTATGAAACTTCATTTTTCTATTATTGATTTAATTTCACTTTCCAACCCCATATCAGATATGTTTACACAAAATTACAGCCGCTAATATCAAACTAATTGCAGACGAAGTATTCGAAAATTCATGCGCCTGTTAAAAGAAAAACAAACGTAGGTAAACTCAACGGAATCACCACGAGTTAAAGCAATATAAACTTTGTAATAATCCCAGTTAAGCTTACATTTGAATGCATTTGTTAATAGCTACAATCACGCAATCCCCTACCTTCGCCGTGATTTATGTACTTCACTGGATCTTTAGATACTGTGAAGTGAGAAATATGTAGAGGAGGTGTTTATTCCGTACCAAATACTGATAGGCTATTTAGGTTTTACCAACCGATTTATACATCGCTGTTTTAAATTTAAAATATGCTCAGACACTTTTATACAAAACTCAGTTGGTTTTTTTCGATATAAATCTTGTTAGGTGAATAAAAAAGGTGATGTATTTTTTGGTTTGAGAGTAATTATCCAAGTAAACATTTATTATATTTTAAGAAATAAATGTATACTACATCAGAGAAGTACATGTGTCATAGCCTGAAAAGTTGCGAAACTAAAGTGGTCAAACAAACAAGAACTACTGGCGCTTAGGGCTCAAATATTTTAGAGTGGCGGCCACGTACCGGATAGTGATGCCCGATATTAGCTGTCATAATGACGATCATTAACGATCGATGAGCAATTGTGATTCTGAGCTGAGCTGGGCATAGGCCTCCCCCAAAGATCTCCACAACGACCAGTCTTGGGCTTCCTCATCAACACGTATGTAATTCCTTCATTTTCGTCTTTGTTTCTCATCTATTAAATTAAATCTTTATTTCAAAAAGAGCCTAATACAATTGTTTTGTCATATCTACATTATTTATCTTAATATATACTAACAGTTTCAAAGCTATTTGACATAAAATAAGCACTTGACGCCTATAATAAACCTAGGTCTGAGCTATAGGCAATTTGCCTTCCTAGGTTGTTGTCTCGACTGATCGTTGCACTGTTACACGTGCAGCGGATCTACCTGTCGCACACTTGTTTTAATTTCAACTATGATTTTTGTAATTGCTGTGGGTCGATTTTATCTTGAACTTTAAATTCCTTATAAATATGCAATGGTATTTGTTTATCTTTTAAACGATTATGATTTTAAATAACGTTTAATTATTAAATGAGGGATGCCATGTAGTTCCTCCCTGAAATGTCGCTACCCCTTCAAGAGACGACTAGGGTATGGGGCTTTTGAAGCGGTTTTGGGCGATGCAAGTAGAGATTCGTCACCAACTATAATTATTTTCTTCTATCTCCTATCATCTACCAAATGTGGCTGAGTAGTTGAGGAGTTTCTAGCTCTAAAGCTCTGGCTACCCCTTTTTAGGATTTATGGCCGTGCGTATAAGTATGCATGTAATAAAACGATCTGGCTTATTCCGTTTATCCACCCTAAAACATCATCCCTAAGTCGGATATTCGGAAACTCATGTCCTTCTATCCACCCTGAACGGGGTGGATATGCGGAATGCATGTAATATGGTTCTTCTGATTTTTTACCCCAAGTACAGTAATTTACAGAATGTTTCTGTTTCTTACACAACACAAAATGGGTCCAAGGAACATCGTGAACATTAAAATACTAAAGATAAACATACCTACTTTCTTACTTACAGTTTGAATGAAAATATCTTACAAACTTAGGGTCTTTTTTCTGTAAATGACTGTACGTAGGCAGGGTAGAAAATCGGAAGAACCATATTATATGCCCAGGGTGGCTAGACGGACACGCGTTTCCGAATATCCGACTTAGGGAGGCTGTTTTAGGGTGGATAAACGGAATAAGCCAACGATCTCCTATTTTATTCCCATCCAAATGCGGTATCTATTTGCCTTCCTAGGTTGTTGTCTCGACCCCTCGAAGCCTGTTATTTGCCTGTTAATTCGGCTACGGGTGAGCTTCTCAAAAGCTCCGGTTGATCTTTGCACTGTTACATGTGCAGCGGATTTACCTGTCACACACTTGTTTTAATTTCAACTATGTAATCGCTGTGGGTCGATTTAATTTGAACTTATAATTCCTTGTTAAGAAATATGCAATGGTTTTTGATTTTGTTTTGGAACGAATAGGATTTTGAATAACATTTATTTGAAATATATTAAAAAATATAACTCATTTAAAATAAGTAAACATGGTTGAAAAATGTCATATTAGGAAACATCTTTCTCCTGCATGAAAAGCGGAGCTTCTGCCACTGAGTTGTCATATTTTTCAAAACAGCAGGTATGAAATAATCTTTGTTTGTTAGGATCACCCAAAGTAGCCTGCTTGCCTCGATGGGGCTTCAAAATAATACCTTTAAGTGATTGTGACGTATTCTTTTAAACAGTACAAATACAGTTTTGTATAGTATTTTCTAAGATTTTCACGATTGCACATTATAATTGAAACAACTATTGATTTTCGGTTTTTATGCAAATATTGGTAGTTTGGTGACTTAATTTTACCAAATGCAGACTAAGAACCTATATCAACCCTTCAGGGATCTACAAATACATACATTTACTCACGGCTATAATTCCCAAAACGGGGTAGCCAGAGCTTTAGAATGAGAAATTCCTCAGCCACTTTTGGATGTTGAGCGGGGAAAAGATGGTAATAATAAATGTTCTTGGTGACGGGTCTCCGACATCGCCCAAAAATCACTTGAAAAGTCCCTATACCCTTAATCGCCTCTTACGATCACTGACGGGTAGAAATGGGGTAGTGTTATTCTAACACGACACTCCACAGCATACTACATCCACAATTAAATTATCAAACTCAATCTACTAAAAAATATGAACGGAATTAGTTAAACTCACTTCCGTAGATTATATGTGATGCGTTTTTTAGGGTTCCGTAGCCAAATGGCAAAAACGGGACCCTTATAGTTTCGTCATGTCTGTCTGTCCGTCCGTCCGTCCGTATGTCACAGCCAGTTTATTCCGAAACTATAAGAACTACATTATTGGAAATTGGTGCATAGATGTATTCTGTAAACCGCATTAAGATTTTAAAATAAAAACTGAAAAAAAAATCAAAATTTTTAGGGTTCCCCATACATAGAACTGAAACTCAAAATTTTTTTTTTCATCAAACCTATACGTGTGGGGTATCTATCAAAAGGTATTTGAAAATGATGTTGAGGTTTCTTATATCATTTTTTTCAAAACTAAATAGTTTGCGCGAGAGACTTTTTCAAAGTGCTAAAATGTGTGTCCCCCCCCCCGTAACTTCTAAAATATGGGCATGATAATACTGAAAAAAATATATGATGTGTATTACTATACAAACTACTAACGAAAATTGGTTTGAATGAGATCTAGCCCGTAGTTCTATTTTTAAACGTCATAAATCAAATTACTTACCTAATTTGGCTCCCATGATTTTCACACAAACGGGATTTTCTATATATATGATAGTACGGAACCCTTAGTGCGCGATCCGACTCGCACTTGGCCGATTTTCTTTTGATCCATTGGGATGAACTACAGATTAAGTTCGACTCAAATTCAATAAAATTTCAGTTTTAATCTGATTAAAAATGTCCTGAGTAATTAAAAACGTCAATTTTTTCGGAATTAAAATGAAGTAGAGCCTCGTTGAACATCAAAAAGAATCTTCGTCTGTATTTCTCGAAATCATTTGAGCGATTTTTTTAGATTAAAGGTGGATCGGTTGATTCTGATGCTGATAAATAATGATACATGTTTTTCTCAAATAACTCTCAAATTCAAACGTTCACGCCATATATCCCCGAAGGGGTTGGCAGAGGAACTAATTCTTCTTAACATCACGTGATATTGTCATCTGCTGTTTACAGTACCCACGTTTTGCTTGGACAGTGTACTCATGTGATAGGGGGCAGGCCTATCGCGATTTTTGTATAAATGCACTGTCACATGACTAAGCACAATTTACCCATGTGGGTTTCGTCACGGTGTTTTCTCACACCATTAATAACATTTAGAAAAGACAAATTGGTACAGGCCCGACCCTGTCTGGACTTGAACCCTGTCTGCAAAAATAAATATATATATCATTGACTATTTCCAAATAAAATTCACAAACATGTAACGTCAATATCGAATCAAAAAGAATCGAACTTTAGATATCTGGATTCTTATTTTGTGTTGGATAAAAAGATTAATGTATGTAGGTGTGTGTGTGTCATTGAATAATAATAAAAAAATGTTGCCGCTAAAAATATAACAAATTATTATCTAATATATATCGCAATTTTTAAAAATGCAAATAGATCAGAATAAGGCTCCCATCGATTTCGATAAACATTTCATTACACAAAATAAACATGAAGTTTTTCTCTGAACGAGGATCTGATATAAAAACGTGTTTTATCAATTATGTTAGGATAATTTTAATGAATTTTGATAATAATATGTTCGTATTCATATTTGAGTTCTTCAATGAGTTTTGATCAAATATTAAATTTTCGCAAAGTTTACACAAACATTACTCACGAAATTGTTGGCTGTTAGTTACGGAGATGAATTTAATAAAATATCATCATAAACGAAATAGTATCAAGGTAATGTTCGTAGTCTAGTTGGTAGATAACTAGCTCCCGGATCTGGAGGTCACGGGTTCGATATCCATTGGCGGTTAAGTTTATATGACGTATATAGATGTTTGTTTATTTGTCATGGAATTTATATATGTGCATTATATCTCTGCGTATTTATTTCTGCGAGTGTTTGCAAGAGGCAATTATCTTACGATTACAAACCTTCATTTTACCATATTTTCCGCACTCAACTTCGAAAAGCGGCTGAGGATTTTATAATTTCTCAGCTCTGGCTACCCTTGCTAGGGATTAATACGCCCATTCTGTTTTTGGTTAAAATTGTTCTCTGTGTCGTCCTCTTCTGACATTAACATCCACATTCACATCATTCAAAATCCTAATAATTGTGAATCAGCCAATTTAAGTCCAACATCTTCTTTCAAAAACACTTAAAAACCTGATCACGCTGTAATACTCCGCCTAGTCCATGAGAGCCTCCGCACATTGTATTTTCCGGTACTATACCAACGAACCAGAGATTTTCAGCTCCATAAGCTAATATCTAAAACAGTAATATTAGAAAATTTATTCATATTTACCACGTGGGTCAGTTGAAATCTGCAGTTTATAACACAACAGCCAGATCTAGTTTTTAATGACTACCTAGACCATCTTAGTAATTTTATATTTCTAGTATATTGTTTAATGTCTAAAACATTTAAACTGCACAAGAGAAAAATTCGGAACGGCTATAAAAACAAGACAAAAAGGGGATTCATTAAAGCTGCCAGAATGAAATTAGGTACATAAATCGAGAACAGCAATTTAAGTTTGTCCGACATTCCCGATCCAGCCGTCCCCTCAGCAAATTGTACATATTTCTTTGAAGAAAACTTCTACGAAATATACTGTTAATTGTTTAAAGCGAATATCTGCTTTATTGTCTAAGGTGTTCTTGGAATTTCTGATTATTTCTTTATTAACTTTTCTTGAGTTTTTGAGGGTGTGTTGTTAGATTTCTAAGAATGATTTTGTGTGATCGACTTTGTTGCAGTAGGACAAGTTGTGATACTAAGTTAAGGCTGAATAAGTAGAAATTTCACTCAATTACATATACGTCGACATGGAAAATGTGTGTAGGTGTAGGCGGGAAATTTCTAGTTTATATCGGTATAAGTATGGAAGAAAATAAAATTAAGGTTTTTGGCGATAAAAACCCAATACTTTTTTCCGTCCGACGAACACCCACGGGAAGAAATGAGGTATTGCTATTCTAAGATAACGCAACACAGTTCGTAATCATTCATTAATAACCTATTGAATTCGTTTTCATACACACACTTTACTTGCACAGTCTTGCAAAACCTTGAAAAGAGGAATAGATATGTGATAAGAGCAGCAACTTTTTGTGGAACTTTGTTCTTAGTAAAGAAACGGAGCTAGAATACCCCACACATTCACAAAAAATGTTTGATAAATAAAAAGTAATTATTGAAGAAGAAACATAGGCTATATACCTTCACTCTAGGTTTTATAAAGGGTAAGCAGTGACTGGAGATATCTTAGAACTCAACTCAAACGTCACGTCGTATATCCTCAAAGTGGTTGGCAGAGGTACTAATACTTCTGAACATCACGTGACAACGTCACCTGGTGTTCACAGTACCCAAGTGTTGCTTGGACTGTGTACTCACGTGGTAGGGGGAAGGCCTATCGCCGATTAAGGAAACCAAAATCATTGGAAAACTAACACTACAAGTGCAAAGCAAAACTAGTTGGTCCGCTAGTTCGTTTGAAAAATATAGACGAGAAGATCGATTTTGGGGTCATTTAAGCCGTCTAATTTAAGTCTCACATTCATACAGTACGTAACAAAAACATACATAAATATACTCACGCCATAATTTCCCATTGGGGTAGGCAGAGAATATTGATCACCACTTTGTGCGATCGTGTCATACCTCTGTAGTATACATACTCGGGAGGGACGTATCTACGTGAGACAGGAAGAGGGTAAATCGGCTATAAGAGTACGTAGAGAGAGCGATATAGCAAATATTTTTATACTTAATTAGGTTCGATAATTATTTCTGTTTCGCTTATTTTGGTTCTGTCTTGATAATATTAGATATATTTTTTGTGTCGTCATGGCTTCTATTTGGTTTGCGTAGAATTTGTATATGTTCATATATATGGCTTGTTGGTTGTATGAGAATCAATATTTTTTATTATGTTTTTTTGAGTGAGTTCACGGTCACTATTGCATTCGTAGCGTACACAACATCATGCAGAGTAGTTGTTATTATGCATCCGATTTGTAAACTTATATGCATTACTATTGTAACCTTTTTATTATTACTTTACTATATATGTATCCTTACAAATTATATTACTGCCATAATAAATGTATATTTGTATAACGGTTATTCATATTCATGTCTTAGCTCAGAATATAATCAGTATACTATCGTATGTAATGCTATTCTTTTTTATGTTTATACTGTTAATTACTTTGATAAATATCGTATCCACTATCTTATGCCTCCTTAATGCCCCGAATAAAACATCTCCAGTTAGGGTTGTTTAACGCGGGTTCTTTGGGTACGGGTCACGATGAGTTGGTTTCCGTTATACAAAATGCTAAACCGGACATAATAGCAATTAATGAAACATGGTTGCGTGCGGGACAAGATGACATCGCGCCTATTGTACCGGGGTATCGGCTGCGCCACAGGCCGCGGTGTAGTATTGCAAGCGGGCGCTCACGTGGTGGCGGTGTGGGATTTTATCTACGGGAGGGGCTGTATGCTAGAACATGTCCACATCCACCATCAAATTTAATTGAGCAAATGTGGATACAAGTGACTATAAATAGTTGTCGGTGTTTAATAGGAACTGCGTATCGTCCACCTTGGCAAAATGCTGACTAATTTTTTGACGCTCTTACAGAAACATTGACATCTTGTAAAAATTATGACCAAGTTGTACTACTTGGTGACTTTAATATTGACTTTGGAAACGTGAATGACTCGAACTATGTAGCACTGACCCAATTTTTGATATCGACTAATATAATACAAATTGTTACAGAACCGACCCATTTTACTGACCATAGTGAGACGACGATCGACTTGATTTGTACTGACGCGAAAGTTCGCGCTGTAGTGGTACGACATATTCCAGATCTTGGTCGACATGCTTTTGTCACGATGGAACTAGACATTAAAAGACCCAAACTACTACCTAAGACTATTACTTTCAGACCACTAACAGACATCGACTTAGACGCTTTCAACAAAGATGTTGTCGCGATGGACTGGCACTCAATTACACTAATGGATGATGTGGACAATATGTTAGAAACGTTTAATCATTTTGTTATGCATTTATTTAATAAGTATGCACCACTTAAGACGATGGTTATCAAAGACGGTCCGAAACCATGGCTGACAGATACTATAAGACTGATGATGCAAACCCGGGACGAAGCTCATCACAGATGTAAAAAAACAAAAGATGAAACTCACATTCAATTCTACAAAGACCTAAAACATCAAGTCATTGTCGCAATGCATAATGAAAAACAGGCCTTCTATGAATTTACCATCAATCGTTGCGCGAAAGATTCTAAAAAACTGTGGAAGAATCTAAAGCGGGTCGTCTTTCCAAATAAACGCCCTGAGCTGCCAGTCCATTTCGATAACCCCGACGATATCAATCGCCATTTCGGTGATATCCCCGGCGCACCTGATGTCACTTTATCAAACTTAACTTTTTTTGAATTTAACAGACACGGTCAATCAAATTTGACTTTACAAACTGTCTCTGCAGATAAAATTGCAAACGTTGTTAAGACTATAAAGACAAAAGCAAAAGGTTTTGATGATATTAATATTGACATGTTACTTTTGACTCTACCTACCTCACTTGACGCATTAACCGCCATCGTAAACAAAAGCATACTCACCAACAAATTTCCTTCAATCTGGAAGACGGCAAAAGTTTCTCCACTGCCAAAAAAACCCAACCCTGTCCTAGTGTCCGATTTGCGAGCCATTAGTATCCTTCCCAGCGCTTCTAAAATAATGGAACGGGTCGTATGCGAGCAGCTCACGGAGTACCTGGAGGAAAATAAAATTTTACCTGAACTTCAATCCGGCTTAGACTTCTCCAGGGCCTTCGAGTGCTTGTATATACCTCTTCTTTTGTCTAAGATGTCATATTACGTCTTTGATGTTGCGACGATTCGTTGGTTTGACAGTTACTTGTCTGACAGGATGCAATTTGTAGAGCTTCGTAAGAGAGATGGCAGTAATCATACTTCTGCTACAAGTCTTGTTCCCAGAGGGGTTCCCCAGGGCTCTATTTTGGGACCTCTTCTCTTCATTCTTTATACCGCTGATATTATTAATAGTATTCATAATAGTAAGTATCACATTTATGCCGATGATCTGCAATTATACGTATCTGGTCTGCCTAGTGACGCTATGAGGACTGTCGATATACTTAATGCGGAGCTCGAGCGTATTGTTACCTGGTCTGAAAAGAATTGTCTTGTCCTGAATCCTAGCAAGTCCAAGTACATGATACTTGGATCTAAACATCAAATACGTAATACAGTGGAAGCTCTTGCGGCCAATGATGTAGCTATCAGAGGACAACCCATAGAACGGGTGGTGGAAGCAAAAAACCTTGGCGTGCTGATGGACGGGGAACTACGGTTCGAAAACCATGTTTTATCAGTAGTCAGTAACTGCTTCTATCGCCTTAAAGTGCTTTATAATATTCGCGATTATCTCAGTGTGGATTTGCGTCTTCACCTGTGCGAATCGTTAATATTATCAAGGTTAAACTACTGTGATGTTGTCTATGGCAGTTGCATACTTGGTCGTTCACAGAGATTGATACAACGTGTGCAAAACGCATGCGCACGGTTTTGTCTTCGCATTCCTCCAAGATCCCACGTCACTCCTCATTTGAACGACGCTAAACTATTGAAAATGCAGGCACGTAGGCAACTACATCTTGCAACGCTGCTTTTCGGTGTTGTTCGGCACGAATCTCCTAAATATTTATTTAAAAAACTGCAATGGTCCAAAAGCGATTACCAGTTTAAAGTAAGAGCGATTTTGCCAATGCATCGTTCTGCAGCGTTTCGAGGCAGTTTCAGGTTCGCGGCGTCCAAGTGCTGGAATGATCTCCCACCACCTATCCGAGATTCCACAAATAGGACATCTTTTAAGCGAAAGCTTAAAAGCTACTTGCTAGTTCAGCAAAATCCAAATTTTTCCAGCACCGAGTCCTAGTTTTAATCTGTCAATTTAGGTATAAATTTATTTATGTTTTTTTAGTGTTATCGTGTGTGTATACTTACTACTTTTTGTATAATCGTGTTTACTTACTTTTGTTTATGTGTGAACTTCATATAATTATATTTCCGTGTATTTCAGTTATTAATTTAGTATATTTTATTTAACATGTGTATATATGTACCTATGTGTGTGTATGTATATATATATATATATATATGTACATGTATGTAAATGAATGAATATACATATATATTGGTTATTTTATTGTATAGTTTGCATAGACTGATCAGTACAGTGTGAAGTGTCCGTGACATCACTTGTTACAAAGAGTACTGACTGAAAATCAGTGTTGTGGGTTATAATATAACTCATAACAATATGCTGAGTCAGGTGCTCTTTTGTTGCTGACGTAAGCCATGACCAATTTTTGTTATATTTGTTTGTTTTATTTTGTTTATTTTACTTTTTAAAATCAATTTTGTACTGTTTTGTAATTTCTGTATATGTTCTGTGTATTTTTTTGTTAGTCAGCAACAAATAAAAATCTCTCTTTCTCTTTCTCTTTCTTTTAGTTTCGTTTACATCCATCAATCTTTTAATACATGCTCTTATATTCTTCATACTTCGGATGCCTGCCCTTTTTGAGCACACACTCTTTTTGGTCCAGGTGTGTCCTCCGTGGTTGTCGTCTACTCACATTACCTTCCACATTGGCTCTATAGATCTCTCTCACCAATTTACTGTCACCCATCTTCTCTATGTATCCAAACAATCTCAACATTCCTTTTTCTATCTTTTATACAATATCATCTTTTACGCCGAATCTTTCTTACGTAATTTTTCACACGATCACTTAACCTTATATTACAAACTTTTCAGAGGGACCTCATCTCAACTGCATTCACTCTACTCTCATGCTTCGTCTGCCACACCCAACATTCACAGCCATACGAGTCTATTAGAGTAACTACCAGAGCAGCTTCTGTATAGGTCTTTGTGGATACTAGCTGGCTTCATATTAAGGCGACGATAGCACCCGATTCCAGAAAAATCGGTTAATGATGTTTATTATTACTTGTAAACGGCAAAATCATGAGCACTGGCAAAAATACATAGTGAAGTTGAGGATATAAAGTGGTGATTGGCAGAGCCTGAAACGCGTTTGATTGAAAAATCCTCGATAGAAATTTAATCCAAAACTAGTCTGAAATGAAGCATTTTTGCCAGGATTGCGATTGATCTGTCAAGAATTTGTGGATTATATGTATTTTAGTGTAGTTATATGCTGTGTAGTGCCGGCTTAGAATAGCGCTATCCGATTTCTTCCGGTGGGTGTACGTAAGAGGCGACTAACGGTATTGGGGCTTTGAAGGGAATATTAGGCGATGCGGTTGGAGACCCACCACCAACAACCTTCATTTTACCATCTTTTCCCCACTCAACTTTCCAAAAGTGGCTGAGGAATTTCTAATTTCTTAGCTCTGGCTACCCCTTCTAGGGATTTATAGCCGTGATTATATGTATGTATGTATGTATTTTAGTTTATTTCTACATTTGTACAGCTTCATTTACCACGTTTTACTTTTTAACTTTTCTTTCAATGTCTTCAATACAATACATATTATACACTTACTAACTTAAGCTGTGAAATCTATAAAATTTACGAAACGTGTTCAACTCTAAAGTAAAGCGGGCTTTAACTACATAAATACATTTCAAAGCCATAAAAAAACTTTTCTCTTTACGTCAACAATAAAACGTGGCCGATAAAGTTTCAAACTTGCAACCCACGTATTGGTGTTGCGAGTACTCGTTTAACTTAGATATTGTTTTAGAAATAAAATCACATGAGCTTTAGGCTACAGCGTGGTCGGATATTTTAGCACAAATTAACCTTATATTGCTGTGTAGTGTCGGCTTAGAATAGCACTACCCCAATTCTTCCGGTGAGTGTACGTAAGAGGCGACTAACGGTATTTGGGACTTTTAAGGGATTTTTGGGCGATGCGGTTGGAGACCCTTCGCCAACAACCTTTATTTTACCAGCTATTACCTACACAACTTTCCAAAAGTGGCTGAGTAATTTCTAATTCCTTAGCTCTGGCTACCCCTTCTAGGGATTTACAGCTGTGAGTTTTTTGTATACATACATACATACATATTCTCACGGCTTTAATTCCCTTGAAGGCTATTTATGTATGTAAATCAACCTAATAATAACAAGAATATTGTCTGTTACATACATACATACATATACTCACGGCCATAAACCCCAATAAGGAGTAGCCAGAGCTTCAGAGCCAGAAACTCGTTAGCCACATATGGAAGTTGATAGTGGAAGATACTTTAGGGTTCCTTAGCAAAAAGGTACTAATAATTCACTTTTCATCTGTATTTCTGTATGTGTATCACCAGTTTGTATCTCATTAACTGTGATAGTGAGACAGTGGAAAGTTATATCAATAATACTGAAATTTTGGCTAAAATACTAATTAAAAGCTTATTTAAAAAAAAACATCAGACAGCCTACATGATTACCCCAAACACCACACACTATTCTTAATCAACCACAAATCGATACGACATAACTTTATTGAATACCTCTGCCTACTCCAATAATTAATCAGACGAGCAACACTGCAACAATGGCGTTAATCCTATCGAGCTTACATTCGCAAATAAAGCTGGGTACACACTAGGCCAATAAACCCTTGTACACACCAAGCAAATCCTCCGTCGTACGCTTCCGTTCACGTTTAAGTAAAACTCTATTTGTTTTATTATTTCATTTATAGAGTATGGCAATTATTGAGCTCAGAAGATTGGCCGTGTTTTTTCTGAGAAATATTCTTCATGAGATCAGGAATAAAAATTTGAAACTGCGATAAATCAAATAAATTGAGGCTGTGGGTATATTAATACGTATGTACGTACGTAATGCCTTAGGTTATATTATATAAATACGTATACTCACGGCTTCAAATCAAGAAGGGGTAGCAAGAGCCTCAATTAGGAACTTCTCGGTCACTTTTGAATACTGAGTTGGGAAAAAAGGATGATTGCAGATGAGTCTTCCGCCACATGAATCGTCCATAAACCACTTTAAAAGCTTGAAAGCCCTAAGTCATCTTTTACGACATCTGTAGGAAGAATTGGGTTAGTGCTATTCTAAGCCGACGCTACAAATTAATAGTAAGTTTAATCATTCAATTCAATTATTGCCAATCCATCTCAATTAGATAGCCTATTTTAAATCGGTGGTTCTCAAGTCTTTATTAGACTTGAATCTTTTTGAAGGTGTTAACAAAAGTTTTCGTAAAAGTTGAAGGCGTCGACATTTCACTCAATCAAGTTATGCTACTTTTCTGTTCGGTTTCGTTTGATTGGATTAAATGTTTTGACGTGAAAATGACTCAATCTTTCACTTGGCTGTCTGGTTGACGCGTTAATTATAATACCAGTAATCGTGGCCTATCTTTTTGAAGAGAATTTTATCAATTTGGGAATTTTAACAGAAGAGAAGTATGGGTTATAGATGATACATACATACATATACTCACGGCTATATTTCCCTAGAAGGGGTAGCCAGAGCTAAGGAATTATAAATTCCTCAGCCACTTTTGGAAGTTTAGTGGGGAAAAGATGGTAAAAATAAAGGTTTTTGGTGATGGGTCTCCAACTGCATCGCATTAAAATCCAATAAAAAGCCCCAATACCCTTAGTCGCCTCTTACGACACCCGTGGGTAGAAAGGGGTAGCAACATTCTAAGCCGGCACTACACGGCTATACAGGTTACAGATGATATGAGTTTTAAAAATAATATTTAGTTCTTACGGCGATACGTACTAAATAAAACGAGTGTTAATTTAATCAAAATTCAACTTAACTCCAACGTGTACGTACACCGTATATCTCGAAGGGGTTGGCAGCGGTACTAATAATCCTACGTTTTGCTCGACAAGTGTACTCTCGTGATAGGCGGCAGGCGTATCACCATTTGGAACGAATATACTGTCACATGACTAAATACGCGTGTAGTGTTGGCTTAGAAACGCCGTGTAGTGTCGGCTTAGAATAGCACTACCCCGTTTCTACCGATGGGTGTACGTAAGAGGCGACTAACGGTATTGGGGCTTTTAAGGGATTTTTGGGCGATGCGGTTGGAAACCCATCACCAACAACCTTTACTTTACCATCTTTTCCCCACTCAATTTTCCAAAAGTAGCCGAGGAATTTTCAATTCCTCAGCTCTGGCTACCCCTTCTAGGGATTTATAGACGTGAGTATATGTATGTATATATGACTCAACATAACTTTAGCAACGTGGGTTTCCTCTCGACGTATACCGTCACTATTAACAACTATAATAAATTAACCACACATATATCTTAGAAACAGACAAATCGGTGTAGGGCCCGACCCAAGATTTGAACCCTCATCGTCTGTACGATAAGCAGTGTTCTGCCCACTTATCCATAACAATTAATTTATTGTGACGAATAAAACGTATTTCATGATATTTCAAGTATCATGTACTGATAAATGTATTTGAAAAAAATATGTTTACGTATGTACATGTAGGTTTATGTAAGAATGAAAGTACAAGCAGTTTTTGTAAAATTATCTTTTTTGACGCAAGTAAACTTAGTCCTTTCAGATATCAAACATGAACAACAAAATCACTCTAAACCGCTAAAAGACAAACTAAATTACGTGACAAACTATAATAGTATCGGGAACTCAATTCGGCACCCAGTTTACAAGCTTATGGCAGACCGCCAAAGACTGCTCATCATGTGCTGAACGGCCTAAGAGATGGGAATTTCAATAGCATCAGCGCATCACATCGTTGTGGCGTGACAAGACTATTTTAAACTAACCTAATGTTACTTGGTCACACATTCATTCTATTCCTGAAAGGGTTGGTTATCTATACTTATAATAAATCTGTAGAGAGGTCAATTCTGTACATGAAATCTATTTTCAAAATAACTATAAGGTGATGATTAGGGATCGATACTGATGCCAAAAATGCAATCAGTAAAATTTTTGTCTGTCTGTCTGTCTGTCTGTCGGTTTGTATGTTCCTTATGGAAACAAAAACTACTCGACGGATTCTAACGAAACTTGGTACAATTATGCTTCATACTCCTGCGCAGGTTTTTGTATACTTTCCAGCAGAGTAGTAAAGGGGAATTTTGGGAAATTTTGGGAAAACGGGAGAAGTTACTCCATTTTTTAAGCTTCCGTCGCGTGTGCAGCCTTAATGGTTAAACTTACATAGAAATCATGTATGATGGAAATTTTTTGCATAAAATTATCTAAAAAAAATCCTCAACAGTTTATGTCTATCTTTTACGGTTGACTCACAATAACACGTGTAATTCCTGATAGCTTAGCAGTTCGGAACATTCTGATTATATTTTTTACTCTTACGTTTGTAAACCTCTCATTCATCCCTAATTTAGAAAAGGTAACATTATTACCTATTCAATAAAAAAAGAATCATAGAAATCGGTAGACAAACACCGAAATTATACATAAAATAAGCCAGCGCGCCCGTGACCAAAACCAAATCTTTACTAATTTATATATAACATACTAGATGGCGCCAGTAGTTGCATCCTACATCACGTAATGATTTATTTTTCAGATTGTTATGAATACTTCATAGCGTTTTATTCCAAAATTTTCTATTTAATGGAAATACTGAACCGTTCATTAAAGCGCATTCAAAATCACCAAACTACACTGTTTAGGGAGTGCTATTAATTTAATAAATTGAAAACATTGCGCTGAATTTCACAATGCTTAAGCAGGGACTGAAGAAAGAAACCTCAGAAATTTAAAAAAGCAACGCTACCCGTGCGAAGCTGGGACGTTCCACTAGTGTGATTTAAAGGTAATATGTTCAATAAATAGCTGTGTAGTGTCGGCTTAGAATAACACTACACCATTTCCATCCGTGGGTGATCGTAAGAGGCGACTAAGGGTATAGGGACTTTTCAAGTGATTTTTGGGCGATGTGGTTGGAGACCCGTCACCAAAAACATTTATTCTTACCATCTTTTCCCCACTCAATTTCCAAAAGTGGCTGAGGAATTTCTCATTCCAAAGCTCTGGCCACCCCGTTTAGGGAATTATAGCCGTGAGTACATGTATGTATGTATGTATATTCAATAACCGAGTATTGTTTAATTTCAATAATAGAAAAGTAAATACAAGTAGTATATATACAGAAAATTTGAATTTTACCTTAAGACGTCCACACGGCGTAATCTGCATTCATTACGTTGTCGCTTCACATTTCTGAACGTCTATTTATGAAACTAAAAGAGTGCAAAGTTTTATAGTGTTCCGTTTACCTCAAAAAAGAATTTTTTGAAGGTATTCATATTAGTAATCAGATTTATAAATGTCATCTAAACTAAATATTCGCCTGCCTAAGCTCATGTTCATTATTTTATGCTTCTGCGTACAATCAAAAAACCATACTCGTTTTATTTATAGCCGTGAGTATATGTTATGTTTTATGTTATAAACAGCCTTTTATGGTTTCGGTGATTTCTATTTACATGTGCTTTGGGAGTCATATTTTACAAAAATATTATAAAACAACAAAAAACCAGACATTATATTTTGCTGTCCAAAATGAAGGTGATGTTATATAAAGATAGCTGTATGGATGACTGCCTTGTTAGCACAGTATTAAAACCACCGCTTTTCAAACAAGAGACGTGTAAAATCCTCGAAACTATAGTAATGTGTCTTTTCCACCAACTTGAAATGTGACAAGTATATTCGTACAAAACGGCGATAGGCCTGCCTCCAAAGACGTGAATGTACGAGTATTTTCCAAACAAATGTTATTAGTTTGACCAAAAATCCACGTCATTTCCAGACGTTTTAATACCTCTGCCACCGCTTCGGGAATTCACGGCGTGAACATTGATTTTTCATGTGTAGTCGTCGTCTTGTTAACCAGCTAATTGAATGGATAGCCGTCTAAATAACAATCGCTTCTTATTCAAACTAACCAGTTCGTTGATTAGGAGAATTGACATCGCTGAACATCCTACCACCCGGGTGTTCAATTAGTTAGACTCATGATTTTGGCTAACGTTATAAGCAAGTGACTTTGAGTTATAACTAAGGAATTAGAAATTCCTCAGCCACTTTTGGAAATGTGAGTGGGGAAAAGATGTTCAGGCTGTTTATCTTTCACATTAAAGGCTCTACAACAAACAAATCTTACATAACACTGATGACGTTATGAGTATGAGTCTGACGAGAGCGCTATTATCTTCGATCCCTGGCCTACCCTTGTTTGTTGAGCCCTTCAATCCCTATTCGATGTGCTCGCATTTCATCATCATCGTAAGAGACGACTAACGATATTGGGGCTTTTAACTTTACTTTACTTTCAAGTGATTTTTAGGCCATTTGGTTGAAGACCCATCACCAACAACCTTTATTTTCCTCCTTTTCCCCACTTAACTTTCCGAAAGAGGCTGAGGAATTTATAATTCCTTAGCTCTGGCTACCCACCCTTGGGATTTATAGCCGTGAGTATATGTATGTGAATCTAAAGCACATGTAAATAGAATTTACTGAAACCATAAAAGGCTGTTTATCTTTCACATTAAAGGCTCTACAACAAACAAATCCCACCATAACACTGATGACATTATGAGTATGAGTCTGACGAAAGCGCTATTATCTTCGACCCCTGGCCTACCCTTGTTTGTTGAGCCCTTCAATCCCTATTCGATATAATGCGCTCGCATTTACTGCGGAAAATGTTTTGTTAATGCAAGAAATGGCCTGGTTTTGCTAAGCTGGTTGGATACTGTTTTGAATTAATAAAAATATTGTTTTTCTTTTTTTATGCAAAAATTATGCAAGGAGCTGCCTGTTTGGTAATATCTGTTTAGAAGAGTTGATCTGTGATTTAAGACTTTGGTGCAATATACATACATACATATTCTCACGCCGTTAGTTCCCATTGGGGTAGGCAGAGACTATCGATCGCCACTTTGTACGATCCTTGCAAACCTCTCTACCTTCATTCACATCCATCAATCTTTTCATACATGCTCTTTTATTCTTCGTAGTACGGACACCTGCCTTTTTAAGTACTTTTTCTATTTGATCCAAATGTGTCCTCCGAGGTCGTCCTCTACTAACATAAACTAACTTTGGTGCAAACACATATTAATTTATGAATTCAAATTGTATTTGTAGTGGCTTTTAATTTAACAGAAACCAGTTTTGTTTAAGTTAAGTTCGATTGGTTAATATGTAATTAAGTTAACATTAGTAATCAATTGAAGAATATTTAATAGATAACAAAACACAGATATAATAAAATAAAGGCATGATCGCAATACCTAGCCTACGAGCCTACCCTATATAGGGTGATTTGGCTACCTCTCCGAATCACGGAAACATCTTATTTTCAGATAATCAGGTGACTCAATCCTGTAATATTTTCCAAACTGGGTTAAATCTTACAAATAAAATTTGTTAGTTTACCCCCCGGGGATGACCCGAGACATCCAGGGATAGTTTTTATAAAAGTGCAATAACATAAACTAGTGGGTAACCCTGGCGCGACTACGTCGCGTCCAATAAAATGAGTTTATTTTGTAATTTTCCGACCAATCACAGCGCAGCTCTTTTGAATTTCTAGTGAATTTTCGAACAGCGCATAAAATCTCTGATCGACTAAAGTTTGCGCGCGCTTATGACATTCAAGCAAAGTCTATGGGCAAAAATGGAAACTTTGAAATTCTGTAACAATTAAATTAATCCAGTTACATCAGATGTCTGTTTTGTACAATTGTGTGCACACCACGGCCGCGAACTGTATAAAACGATACCTGAACCAAATTTCTAGCTTAACTCATCGCGTCACAGGCTTCCGGGCAAGAAAGAGGCTTACAGAAATAATATATAATAATATATAAAGATTATTAAAGAGTTATTAGCATCGCACGCATTAGAGCCGGTTTATTTGAATTCATATTTTGTTACGTTGACTAACATACCTAGCTTAGTTTAAAATTGGGACAACTAATAGAAACCCTGGGACTCCTCCGGATGTATGAAACTATCTGAAGTAAGTAAGAAACTAACTGAAAGATAGGTGTAGATCAATAACGCCATTGCTCCATTTTTATGTAACAATTAATTCATATATGTAAAACACCCAAACGTAAACAATATTTTGTTTACTAAGTTTCATTTGTTTTGACAGCATAAAAATCATCAAGATATCTTAAAGTAAACTGAAGAAAATTCATTAAAGTTTCCTTCGCTGCTTTCATCCAACGTAAAGTTGAAAGACAGATGATTTCATTAAAATAGCCGAGTCCGTGAAAATACTGACTTAATTCACTCATTAACCCGGCGCGATAGAATATTGTTTCAGCACTGAAATTAGCATAGTTGAATTTTGATTAGTGACATTAAAACACAGAGGCGCACTGAGGTTGTAACTTTGTACATTGGATTGTAAAACGGACGTTAAATAATCCGTTAATGACTCGTTAACCGGCAAAACCTTAGCAATTATGTGAGGCACGGGCACCCATTCGTTTCCATATTTGACAGCCTTAACGATTTAATTACAATAATGAGTTTTTGGTACATTTATTTCAGTTATTATGATAAATAAATGGATGAGATATTCAGGCAGTGCAGTGGCGTAAAAAGATTGGATCATAAAATTTTATAAGTAGGTCGTTGTTTGATAATGCATATTTTAAGGTGTCTTTTACTTACATATCTAATTTTGATCAAGCAACCGTGATAGCCCAGTGGGTAGAACACTCGGTTATCGTGCAAACGACTAGTGTTCAAATCCTGGGTCGGGCCTACACCAATTTGTCTTTTCTAAAGACATATGTGTGGTTAATTTATCATGGTTGTTAACGGTGAGGGAAAACATCGTGAGGAAACCCACATGGCTGAGTTGTACTTAGTCATGTGACAGTGTATTCGTACAAAACGGCGATAGGCCTGCCCCCTATCACGTGAGTACACTGTCCATGCAAAACGTGGGTACTCTGAACACCAGGTGACAAAGTCACGTGATGTTCAGAAGTATTAGTACCTCTGCCAACCCCTTCGGGGATATTCGGCGTGAACGTGTATGTTTATGTAATATGTTATGTTTATCTAATTTTGATGAAAATTATTTAATATATTTGGTTACCTAGTAACAAATTTATACTTATTTATAGTGTTTATCTTAATTTTATAATAAAACAATCAGTCGTCAATATCTTACTGGTAAAACCTTTCTTCTATTAACGAATGCGTTTACTGTCAGTATGTAAATTTAACTACTTAACGTGTTGGTTTTTGTAAAAAAAATATAGTATAGTATTCAACATAAAAAAGTGTGACTTAGCCCAACACTATATTTGCATCAAGACTTTGGATTTTCCTTTAGTAGAAAAAGTTATATAAATTTATTTATTAACATTTCTTTGATACTCAAAAACCTTACAAAGCGATCTACTGGAGCTTTCAAACATTTGTAAGTGAAATTTGCAAAATATCCACGATAAAATTATTTTACTTATCAAACAAAAGATAAGTAAAGTAAAGAAAAAATACATAATTGGCGAGGAAAATAATACGCTCTAGAAAAAATGAGATCATTAAATTTTCCCACGATACTACAACGTTTATACATTACTGAGGACTGAATTCTGCTAAAAATAATGTTGGAAATAAAATTATAGATATGTTAGATTTTTTTAGGTCAAAAATACTATTTTCTTTAAATAGCAGGGATCCGAAATCTTAAGAATTAAAGTATGTGTCAAAAGATGTACACGAAGCACCAAGGGTTTGCCAAGATCGTACAGAGTGGCGATCGATAGCCTCTGTCTAGCCCAATGGAACTTAAGGCGTGATTATATAAGTATGTAGTATTACGTTACCTCCATCTACTCCTATTTCAAATTATGCTTACAAATATAATCATTATTATCAAATTAATATTTCTCTGAGATTTTTATGTTATTCAAAATAATTAAGATTTTCTTGATGTTTTTTTATTTTTTGTGTTGATTTTTGTTAAATTTTAAAGTGAAATGTAATCATATTAGGTGTTTCATCTGTCAAGATTATATTTCGAGTGTGTAAATAAATAAATAAATAATAAAACTTACAATAGCTATATAGTGTCGGTTTAGCATTAACCCGTTTCAACAGTCAGATGTACATACGAGGCTTGTTAAGTGGTTGTTGGCCTCTTTGGCTGGAGAACCATTACCATCGATCCTTTGATTTACAAGGTTCTGCCACTAAACTTTGATTGACTAAATATGGCAAAAAAATATTATTTTGAAGCTCGCGAATAGCCTAGGTTAAATATCCCTGATAGTGATGAATAGCTGTGATGTTAAGCTATCTGCTTTTGTATCTATGGCTTATAAGTAATATGATCGTTTTGGTAATTGTATTGCTAAAAATCTCTGCATAGCATTGAAAATTTACTAAAATATTATATTCAACATACTTTTAGTGAAATTGACCAAAACACCTTGACAAATTCTTAGTACCACTAACACATTTTAGAAAGAAAACTCAAATTTGAAGTTACCCGGCTATTATCTAAAGAAGTGGGTAGACGTAATTAATACGCCATTGCCGTGTGCTCGGTGCCCGCTTTAGTAAATAAATTCGTAAATTAAAATGCTTTTATAATAATTGTTTTATACTGGTTTTAGCGAAAATATGGGTCTAGTTTTTTTATGGACAAACATATGGATTTTGCAAAGTCGTAATTTCTCGAATTAAAATATGCCCTTTGGATATGGATTCTTACTAAAATATTGCATTCTAGATTCAAGCCGTATATTTCCAAAATGGCCGATGTCTGTGGTCCAGTCGGTAGGACACTTGAAGCTGAACCAGAAGGCGTGAGTTCGATCCTTGCTGAGGACAACTATTTGTATCATGTATGAGGATGTATTTATTTCATTACATCTTATAATATCATGCCGTTAATAAAATAAATAGTGATGATGTTATGAATATATCTTAGTTTCATGCTTTGACATTGTAAGGAAAGATTAACCTCTAAGTTCTTATTTATATTTCTTGCTGTGTTGTGTCGGCTTAGAATAGCACTACCCCATTTTTCCGGTTGGTGTACGTAAGAGGCGACTAACGGTATAGGGGCTTTTAAGGATTTACAACCTTTATTTTGCCTAACTTTCTAAAAATGACTGAGGAATTTCTAATTCCTTAGCTCTGGCTACCTTATCTTGGGATTTATAGCCGTGAGGAGCTACATTTATTTATTTATTTATATATGTATGTTCTTATTTATGTACCTACATCACAAATAAATGTTGCATATTCAAAGTATCTTAAATTATTAATTAGTTTTCTTATTTCAACAGCTATCTGATTCGCTTATAAATATTTAAGCATTGTAGGACGAAATGGAAATTATTTAGCGTTTTATATTCCGTTTTCGCAGCGTGTGCACACACTGGCCGGATTTGTAAGATCCGCGAAACTTGCTCTGCAGACGGCTGCTGACACACTAGGCGCTATCTATCGTCACTTATGTTATACACAATATATAATCAGAACATTTTTATTCATGAGAACGTCATGTGGGGATTATTAGAAATAAACAAAGGAAAGAAGAATTTAGCATTAATAGCCTCATGACACTATAGCTCAATTGGCAGAGCAACGGGGGTGTATACCCGGAGGTCGTGGGTTCCCCGCTCGCGCTGGTGTCGAAATATTTCTTTTCTTTATTTATTAGTACAAATATATATTTTCAATTTGTAGTTTCGGTAGCGAATAGCACTACTCTTGCTGCGGGGGTCATAAGAAGCGACTTAGGATATTGGGGATTTTTAGGGGATGCAGTTGGAGAATCATCGAAAATAAATTCTACATTCTTTTGCCCATTGTATTTCCAAAAGTAGCTAAGGAATTTCTTGTCGTTAGGCTCTGACTACCGCTTCTAAGGATTTGTAGCCGTGATTATATGAATGTATATTTATCGACGTCCGTGGCTGAGTGGATAGGTGATAAGGTTCTGATGGCTGATGAAAATTTTAAATAAATGATTGTTTCTTAGTCTTGGATGTCATTTATAAGCGTATTATATATTTTAGGTATATCATCGAGTTAGCATCTCTTACTACAAGTCATTGTGCCTTTCTAGGCGCTAACTTGATCTACGTAATTTGTACATACATACATACATATACTCACGCCGTTAATTCCCATTGGGGTAGGCAGAGAGTATCGATCGCCACTTCGTACGATCCTGGCAAACCTCTCTTGCTTCGTCTACATCCATCAATTATTTCATACATGCTCTTTTATTCTTCATACTCCAGATGCTTGCCTTTTTGAGCACACTCTCAATTTGGTCCAAGTGTGTCTTTCGTGGCCGTCCTCTACTAACATTACAGCCTTTTACCAATTTCCTATCATCCATCCTCTCGATGTGCCCAAACCATCTCAATATTCCTTTTTCTATCTTACTTACAATATCATCTTTTACACCACACCTTTCACGAATCACATCATTCCTCACACGATCACATAACCTTACATTACAAACTTTTCTGAGAGACCTCATTTCTACTGCATTCACTCTGCTTTCATGCTTCTTCTGCCACACCCAACTTTCACTGCCGTACATAAGCGTAGGAACAAGAACAGCATCATGCACAGCCATTCGGGCACTATCGGACACCGATTCACTAGACATTAGACTATCCAGTGCTCCACTAATCGCATTACCATTTTTTACCCTTCTCTCGACATCTTCAACACTCTTTCCATCTCTAGTAAACATACTTCCCAGATATACACGTAAATATGCGTAATTTGTCGGTATATTGTATAAATTAATTATTATTTTAAACCTTTTAGTACCACATTTTAACATTACTTTATTGAGATATTGGGTCTTTTAAGTCATTGTTAAACGAGCAGTCGGAGACATCAATATTTTTTGATATAATCAACATCAAAAGTCGATGTTTAATTTCTTATTCTGAAGTTTTAACTATTTTTTTTCTAAGTGGCGGTCTATAGTCTTTGCCTAACCTAATGGGAATAATGGGCGTGAGCATAAGTAAATAAGTAAAGTCAGCCAGAAATGCTTTTTTCTAGTTTTTGAGGAAACCGAGACCTTTACTATTAAACTGATGAGGACTAGTATTTATATGGTACTGGTAGCACTTTAGTAGTTCTTCCTTTTTGAGAATTCTTAAACTATTAGCAAAGTACCAATTTCTAGAATCTAACCTCAAAAGTCAAAAAAAAAAAAGTCAAAAAGTTTATTTTTCAAAATAAAGTTATATACTAACATTTTTTGAACGTCAAAGTTTTAAATTAATCGTTAATCCGTTGCTTCGGAAGGTGTTCGTAAAGAGAAGAAGCAACAAAGAAACTCTTTACATTCACATTTTTTCATTTTTTCAAAATATGGTTTGTACAATTTCAGTTTATAAACATGTTTTTACTTTACAAAAGATTTTCTATGCGACCAAACCAAACGCTAGTTTGACATAATTAAAATAAATTGTCCATCACAAAAACCAATCACATAACGTGAGAAGAAAAATCCTCACCAGACAATTATTCCTAGGAATAACGAGGGAAGATTTATAGCTTTACGGACATGGTCATGTGCGCGTTGGGTCCTTGTCGTTTAAAAAATCTTGAACACTGTAGTAAGATTTCTTTAAAAGCATGGCTTTAATTGCCTTTTTGAAAGATGCCACAGGCAATCCAATATGTCAGAAGGGAGTTTATTGAACATTTTCAGGGATAGTCCCATAAAGGAGTTACTTACTTTTTTAAGTCTCCACTTCGGTACGTTAAGTTTCTCCTTATTCCGAGTGTTAACAGTATGCCTATCACTAACTTTACTAAATTGGCCTATATTATTTTTGGCATACATTAAATTCTCAAATATGTATTGGCAAGGGACAGTTAAAATGCCAATATCTTTAAATTTTTCGCGCAACGAATACCTCGACCTTAACATGTAAATAGATCGGATAGCTCGCTTTTGTAAGACAAAAACTTTATGAACATCAGCCGCTTTACCCCATAATAAAATACCGTACGACATAATACTATGAAAATAACTGAAATAAACAATTCGAGCTGTTTCTATGTCTGCTATTTCTCTAATCTTACGCACGGCATACGCTGCTGAGCTCAGCCTTTTAGAAAGTGTTAGTATATGGGGTCCCCATTGCAACTTAGAATCGATTATTATCCCTAGGAATTTTGTCTCTTTCACTAATTCTACTTTTTCACTGTCAATAACAATATTGGCGTCAACTTGCCTAACATTCGGTAAAGTAAATTTAATACATTTAGTTTTTTTGGCATTCAGAACCAGGTTATTTACAGTAAACCAATGCAATACCAGTGAGATAGCTTTATTTACGTCGTCAAGAGATGTAGAGGATCTCGCTACATTAAATATTAAAGATGTGTCATCTGCAAACATAACTATCTCAGAATACTTTTGTACCATAAATGGTAAATCATTAATATAAATCAGAAACAGTAATGGGCCAAGTATAGAACCTTGAGGAACGCCCATCTCTATTTCCGATCCTTTCGACGTGGTTCCATTAATATCTACCTTTAACGTTCTTTTATCAAGATATGATGCCATTAATTTCAGTGCTTGCTCGTCAAAACCGTAATATTTAAGTTTAGTCAACGCTATTTCCTTTTTTACACAATCAAAAGCTTTTGTGAGGTCACAAAATATACCTAACGCATCCCGGGAGTTTTCCCATGAATTAAATATATGTTTCATTAGTGACACTCCTGCATCTACAGTAGACCTACCTTTAGTAAAACCATATTGCTCGTCATGGAATATATGATTTTTATTGAAATATGAATGAATATGAAATATGCATTTGGTTGGACATGATTTTCTCGAAAACCTTACTGAGAACTGGTAAAATAGAAATAGGCCTATAGTTGGTAAAGTCCTGACTATCTCCTG
The DNA here is from genome assembly GCA_963576735.1 of Bedellia somnulentella. NCBI lineage: Eukaryota > Metazoa > Arthropoda > Insecta > Lepidoptera > Bedelliidae > Bedellia > Bedellia somnulentella. The sequence goes on along the minus strand of OY755182.1, from coordinate 3,282,485 downwards.
ATTTATGTAGTCGGATGAGCCTACTTAACTTCATACAGTCTGGAAATTCTCCTATATCTATACATTTATTAAAAAGTATCGTTAAATGAGGAGCGATTATATTTATTATTCTGTTTATGACGAAAACTGACATTCCTGTTATGTCTTCGGTTTTTTTAAGATTAATGGTTTTAAAATTTTTAATTATATCATTACTGTCAACATACTTGAAAGAAAACTGTGCTGTTGTTTTGGTAACATTTTGTTCCAACAACTCAAGAGCTTTTTGGGGACATGAATTTAATTTCTCTGTTGTCTGAGTGGGGGTATTTATAAAATGATTTTCAAAAATGTCAGCAATTTGTGATCTTGACTGTATCAGTTCATTATCTAATAATAAATTGAGATCATGCGGGGACTTTAGTTTTCCAGTTTCACTGTTAATTATTTTCCAGACAGTCTTACTCTTGTTAGAAGAACTCTTAATTTTATGTTTTATGCATCTAGATTTAGCTTCACCACAAACTTTTTTGAAAATTTTTGAATAATTTCTGACATAAATAATAAAATCTTGGTTGAAGTTAAAAAAAAGTCAAAAGGTTTATTTTTCAAAATTAAGTTAAAAATTAACATTTTTTGAACGTCAAATTATTTTAAATTTATCATTAGTCCGTTGCTTCGGAAGGTGTTCGTAAAGAGAAGAAGCAACAAAGAAACTCTTTACATTCACATTTTTTCATTTTTTCAAAACATGGTTTGTACAATTTCAGTTTATTAACATGTTTTTACTTTATAAAAGATTTTCTATGCGACAAAACCAAACGCTAGTTTGACATATTTAAAATAAATTGTCCATCACAAAAACCAATCACATAACGTGAGAAGAAAAATCCTCACCAGACAATTATTCCTAGGAATAACGAGGGAAGATTTATAGCTTTACGGACACGGTCATGTGCGCGTTGGGTCCTTGTCGTTTAAAAAATCTTGAACACTGTAGTAAGACTTCTTTAAAAGCATGGCTTTTATTGCCTTTTTAAAAGATGCCACAGGCAATTCCAATATGTCAGAAGGAAGTTTGTTGAACATTTTCAGGGATAGTCCCATAAAGGAGTTACTTACTTTATTAAGTCTCCACTTCGGTACGTGAAGTTTGTCCTTATTTCGAGTGTTAACAGTATGCCTATCACTAACTTTACTAAATTGGCCTATATTCTTTTTGGCATACATTAAATTCTCAAATATGTATTGGCAAGGGACAGTTAAAATGCCAATTTCTTTAAATTTTTCGCGCAACGAATACCTCGACCTCAACATGTAAATAGATCGGATAGCTCGCTTTTGTAAGACGAAAACTTTATGAACATCAGCCGCTTTACCCCATAATAAAATACCGTACGACATAATACTATGAAAATAACTGAAATACACAATGCGAGCTGTTTCTACGTCTGCTATTTCTCTAATCTTACGCACGGCATACGCTGCTGAGCTCAGCCTTTTAGAAAGTGTTAGTATATGGGGTCCCCATTGCAACTTAGAATCGATTATTATCCCTAGGAATTTTGTTTCTTTCACTAATTCTACTTGTTCACTATCAATAACAATATTGTTATCAACTTGCCTAACATTCGGTAAAGTAAATTTAATACATTTAGTTTTTTTGGCATTTAGAACCAGGTTATTTACAGTAAACCAATGCAATACCAGTGAGATAGCTTTATTTACGTCGTCAAGAGATGTAGAGGATCTCGCTACATTAAATATTAAAGATGTGTCATCTGCAAACATAACTATCTCAGAATACTTTTGTACCATAAATGGTAAATCATTAATGTAAATCAGAAACAGTAATGGGCCAAGTATAGAACCTTGAGGAACGCCCATCTCTATTTCCGATCCTTCCGACGTGGTTCCATTAATATCAACCTTTAAAGTTCTTTTATGAAGATATGATGCCATTAATTTCAGTGCTTGCTCGTCAAAACCGTAATATTTAAGTTTAATCAACGCTATTTCTTTTTTTACACAATCAAAAGCTTTTGTGAGGTCACAAAATATACCTAATGCATCCCGGGAGTTTTCCCATGAATTAAAAATATGTTTCATTAGTGACACTCCTGCATCTACAGTAGACCTACCTTTGGTGAAACCATATTGCTCGTCATGGAATATATTATGATTGTTGAAATATGAAAGCATTTGGTTGGACATGATTTTCTCAAAAACTTTACTGAGAACTGGCAAAATAGAAATAGGCCTATAATTGGTAAAGTCCTGACTATCTCCTGATTTATGTAGTGGGATGAGCCTACTTAACTTCATACAGTCTGGAAACTCTCCTATATCTATACATTTATTAAAAAGTATCGTTAAATGAGGAGCGATTATATTTATTATTCTGTTTATGACGAAAACTGACATTCCTGTTATGTCTTCGGTTTTTTTAAGATTAATAGTTTTAAAATTTTTAATTATATCATTATTGTCAACATACTTGAAAGAAAACTGTGCTGTTGTTTTGGTAACATTTTGTTCCAACAACTCAAGAGCTTTCTGGGGACATGAATTTAATTTCTCTGTTGTCTGAGTGGGGGTATTTATAAAATGATTTTCAAAAATGTCAGCAATTTGTGATTTTGACTGTATCAGTTCATTATCTAATAATAAATTGAGATCATGTGGGGACTTTAGTTTTCCAGTTTCACTGTTAATTATTTTCCAGACAGTCTTACTCTTGTTAGAAGAATTCATAATTTTATGTTTTATGCATCTAGATTTAGCTTCACCACAAACTTTTTTGAAAATTTTTGAATAATTTCTGACATAAATAATAAAATCTTGGTTGAAGTTAAAGGACTTTTCTCTATAAATGTTATATAGGTGATCTCTACTTATTCTAATTCCAGCGGTGGCCCATTCAGCAAAAGAGCATTTTGTATTACACAGTATTACCTTAGTTTTAAAGATTTTGTTGAATTCAGTTTTTAGCTCATTGATGAATGAAAGACAATTCTCTAATGATTCACTGCTTCTCATTGGGGGGCTGATGCTAGACCTAATATTATTTTCAAATAAGCTAAGTTTTTTTTCAGTTATCTGTCTACATACTATTGACTTTTTCTTTTCGATGGTAAATTCTAAATTTATAAATTGACCCTTGTGGTCTGAGGTAATGCAATCAAAAAGGAAGTGACCGGAGTAATCACAATTGCAATAAATATTATCTAAACATGTTGCAGAGGTCGAGGTAATTCGGGTTGGCTCATTAAATACATTTAGAAGATTAAATGATTGAAAAAATGTCAATATTCTCTCCTTTACTAGACCCTCACCCAACAAGTCAACATTGAAATCCCCACAAACTACAACCTCTCTGGAGCTGCGGGAAGCCATCCCCAAAGCATCTTCCATCGCTGCTTCAAAGATGTCATAGTTACCTTTGGGTGGGCGATATACACACAAAATTATATACTTGCTCAATTCAATGCATGAGATTTCTACATGTTGTTCAACAGAGAGTCTACAGATGTCTTTTCTTTCTTTAAATTTAATGTCTACATATAATAGTATCATACTACCCCCACACATTATGGACTCTCTGTTAAAACAACTGCCCACTGTGTAATTCTTTAAACTAAAATTCATTTGTTCTGCTTTTAACCAGTGTTCTGTTAAACAAAGTATTTTGGCATTGTACTTATTAATGAATAACTCTAATTCTAATAGTTTGCAGGAAAGGCTCTGTATGTTCTGATGAACTAGTGAAATGTATGCCTTTTCCTTTGTCTTACTACCTAGTTTAAAGCTAAATTTGCAGATACATTAGTACATGTACTAATAACTGCATCCAAGTCAGATGAAATTGTTATGTTATTCAAATTAATAACATTGTTGTATACAATATTACTAGCTAGTAACATAGCTAGACGTTTTTTAGAATGTTCAGGTACTTTCAAGGTACTTTTAGTCAATAATGGTTTCTTAATATAATTATTTATATTAAAATTAACAATTTTTTGCCTATATCCCAAGGTCAAATTATATAGTAACATATTTAGTTTATAAATCCTAGTATTAACCTTATAGCTAAGATGCTTGGAATATAGGAAGTCACTTATAATTATTTTTCTAACATTTAAATTGACCAATTTGTCAAATGATTTCTTTAAGTCACTTGGATTCACCTTATTACTCGAACCAATTAAAATAACTAAAGTAGTATTGGAGTCATATTGTTCTTTTAAAATGGTATTTATTATTTGAGAGTAACTTGCTCCGGGCATACAAGTATTTAAAATACATTGGTCTAATTCTTTGTTTAAATGATGGCCAATGTTAACACCAAGAGAATCGGAGAAGACTAAAGTCCTCTGAGTCGACACATCTCTATTGTAAGCAAAAGTGGGCTGAACCATATTATTTCTATTTTCAGGAGATACATCATTTATGACAGTACTTACACTTTCACACTTAGTGCAAAAACTAGATAGTGTTTCTACTGTTTTGATATTTTCATTACTTAACTCTATGATTTCTTCTAATCCTACTATGTAGCTTTGCATTTCTAAGTGACTATTATGATAGTTTACTGTAATATCTTGAAGAGATTTTTCTAACTCTATAATTCTATTACTATCATGACTTAGTTTAACTTTGTTACTGTCTAGAGAAAGTTCATAATCACTACATAGTTGTTCTAGCCTATTTAACTTAAACTTCATCTCATGATGTTGACTACACCTAAGTTTATTAAGTTTTTTTACAAGATTTCTTACAGTTCTTTTAAGTTTAAGGTACTTTTTTAACTTTCTGGAACCTTTTATGTTCACAATTGGTAGGGATTTTTCCTCCTTTAATGGAGTAGTCAAGTCTATTGTTGGCATATCAATAATGTTATCATACATTCGCTGCAGAATAATTGAGTTCTCCTCTGTTTTCTTACTTCTTAATGAATGTAGTTCTAATTCCGCTCCTGCTAGTTGTGCTTTTAACAATTCTATTTCTTTCAGTGCTACTTCATGAAAATCATAACTGTTTTGGTGCAAACTAACATCTCTTTCCAGGGCCAATCTTTGGGCTATGCTATCTTGCAGCTCTGCATCCAAGTCAACAAGTTGTTTCCTTAAACAAGAATTGGTTTTAATAATATTGTTTATTTCTTGCTCACTATCCTCACGTTCCTCTAACAATTTTATGGTATTTTCTTTAGATTTTTTTAATTCTAAAAGGGTTGAATTTAACTTCTTTTCTAAATTACTAATAGTTTCACTGCGAGTAGGCATTTTAACTATTTTTAAGCTAATGGTACTTGATATTGTAAACTAAGTTTTATTTACTAGATAACTTATTGACTAATTTAAGGTTATATTTTATGATAAGAGTATATCTAGTAAAATATAAGTGGATAAGAAGAAATATAACTCATTTATTCAGTATTTAGTTAAACTGAGGTATTGTTTTAATGTGTGAATTGTGAAATAAAGAAAAAATACTGGCCTGAAAAAACCGTTGAAACAAGCGCAAACCAATACTTTAATATAATCACGAAATAATTATTAAACTTCAATACTCCTTATATAACATATGTTATCCTTAATAAATGGAGTTCTTTTCAGTGAGAATTCTTTCGATATCTATCTTAATTATAATTAAAAATTCTAAAAATTAAATTTTCGACACAAACACTTGTCGATGCCACAGAGTAAGAGTTATAGGACTTTTCTCTATAAATGTTATATAGGTGATCTCTACTTATTCTAATTCCAGCGGTGGCCCATTCAGCAAAAGAGCATTTTGTATTACATAGTATTACCTTAGTTTTAAAGATTTTGTTAAATTCTGTTTTTAGCTCATTGATGAAAGAAAGACAATTCTCTAATGTTTCACTGCTTCTCATTGGGGGGCTGATGCTAGACCTAATATTATTTTCAAATAAGCTAAGTTTTTTTTCAGTTATCTGTCTACATACAATTGACTTTTTTTTTTCAATGGTTAATTCTAAATTTATGAATTGTCCTTTGTGGTCTGAGGTAATGCTATCAAAAAGGAAGTGACCAGAGTAGTCACAATTGCAATAAATATTATCTAAACATGTTGCAGAGGTCGAGGTAATTCGGGTTGGCTCATTAAATACATTTAGAAGATTAAATGATTGAAAAAATGTTAAGATTCTCTCCTTTACTAGACCCTCACCTAATAAGTCAACGAACCTATCAAAACATACCCTACTCAGCATTTTCGGTAAAAGTACTGGTAGCGAATTCTATTACTTTTGTTTATATTTTTATTAGAATGCCTTTAGTGCTGATTGTATCTTGTGTATGTAGGTTTCTATATAGCAATGAATACTTGTTTTTTTTTTATTTCGGCATATTGAACTGTATCAAATATGCACTAAGTTTGGAGTCTGGGATGTGATGTTTTTTTTAAACGATTATATTAGCTTCATCTGTATGTTGAACCAACTCCTTTAAACTCGATTACGACCCACTTTGATCGGACCGATTTAATTCAAATTTGGGGCGCCTTGTGCCATATTTTTCGTCTTTCGAGCAACCCACGCTTTTTCATGACTTTCACTTTATATAGGGAATCTGGGGGCACCGCAGTGAGACGAGCCAAGCGAAGCGCACGGGCACTACCTACCTTTTCTCGAAACGCTTCGTTTTTATTTTGAAACCGCATAACTTGGGTTTGGATTATGCTAGATCAACAAAATTTTCGGGATATATTGTCAATAGCGGACCTATTGCACATATAAAGTTTTAATTACATTAACTTTTCAGATACTATTAATATCTAAAAAACGCTGATTTCGTCACTGACTCCTAGAAAGCTGAAATTTTGTATGTAAGCTAGTATTAGCACACAAACAACAAATCATAAAACTTGTAACTATCATCCCCCAACCCCTTAAACTAGGGGATGGGAGTTTGTATGAGACCTGTAATTTTAAATTTTTTACGCTAGAGGTCTAATCTGATCTAAAACTTTGCCCCCAGATATATATATATATATGTATAGATACTCCTTGTTAAAAAAAATATTTTTTTGTTACGAACAACTTCCAAAAAGAAATGAAATCCCACCAAAACATTTTAATGTAAAATGTTGCAAAGACGAGCCCATATGTCTCGCACTGTGAAAAAGTTCTCAGATCTCATGTAGAGTCAAGCTTCTAACACTACACGCCTTAACTCTACAAGGCCTAACTTCACAAACTCTTCTTCTAGCCAAAATATGTAGCTTGGCCGTTTGTTATTATAAGAACTATTTTAAAACACAAAAGTAATGAACAGTGAATTAATTGTTCACCTTACACCGATGTGAATGTAGCGAAATGGCCAAGCCACATATTTTGACTTAGGTGTAGAGTTTGTGAAGTAAGGCCTTATAGAGTTAGGGCGTGTAGTGTCAGAAGCTTGGCTCTACATGAGATCTGATAACTTTTTGACAGTGCGAGTCATATGGGCTCGTCTTGGCAACATTTGACATGAAAATGTTAAGGTAGGATTATTATTTTCTTTTTAGTTAAATGTGCTTCAAAACCGTGTTTTTTAGTATTTTAAACTATTTTTTACACAATAACACTTGTCTAACAATTTGTGCATTGAACAATGTCAGATTTGATACTGACTTCACTATATAGGAAAATAATTGACGTTAGTGCAATTCAGTGAAAATTTGAAACGTTACAATTTAAACTCAGAACAATTAAAATACAACTGTAGAGTGGCATCCCGTTTGAGAAGTGATTAGTGATACCGATATTCACATTTTATATGTGCAAACAGATATATCTAAGGAATTAAATATTCCAAAGTGGCTGAGGAATTTATCATTCCAAAGCTCTGGCTACCCTATTAAGGGATTTATAGCCGTGAGTATATGTATGTATGTGTGTAAATATTTAAAAACCTATAAATAGAGTGCAAACTGGGATCATTTTTAGCTAATAATAAAAAGACAGATAAGAGTAACTCTTTATAGCACACCAAAATATTGAATATGAACTTTGGTGGTGTTATCACTAAACATCATCTATTCGAGACAATCTTTGGATGGTAAGATCAATAAAATACTGACCTTAACCTTGCAATTACTTGGTCAACAACTGTAGATTCACACACATCACACACATCAGTGTGTGATGTGTTTTCAGAGAAAACATAATAATATGGGTATTGGTAGTAAATGAATACACTAATATGTTGGAACTTTTTTTCGGTAACAAATGCCTTTAATAATGGTAGCGTCGAGGTTTCAGGTTACGGATATACTTCTACACGATTCGCCGTAGGTATTTCGCAACATTTTTAGTGATTCACCACATGAAATATCATTCGATAATATTTTCCATTGTAAAAATCGCCGAGGACTCAAAACTATGACCAACAAAAAATTTAGTTTAAAACAAATTAATTGACAGATCCCGCTCAAATTTTGCGCGCTAAATCAGTACAGTGCTACAAACATGCAGTAAAAAAAATTGAACGAACTCTTTTACGCGGGTCTTTTTATTGACATATTCCCGATACTTTTTACACAGAGTAGTATATCCGTAACCTGAAATAATAAATGCATACGAGCAATGGAAATAATAACCGCAGTTATATGTATAGTGAACTCACACTTGACATTGTTTTTAAATCTACCTTTGGATGTATTTTCCCAACAAAATAATACTAAGCCCTCCAGAATTTTTTTCTAATTAAAGTATTAGTTCCTTAATATTTTACTGAATATTTTTAAACCATTTGTGCACCCAACCTAACGCAATACAGTGTAGGCCACAACTCCGCTAAGTACAGAGAAAAGTGTGGATTTAAAATTCCATTTCCGTGAGCGTGATCGTGTATGTTTTGATCCTACACAAGACTGGGTGAAACATGCAGAGGTCCGGAGATAAATAATAATTGTATTATATTTATATTGTTTTACGCTCTATTTCTTCAGTAGTCATAGTCTTTATTTGGTAATGGGGTTCAAATATATTTATCCCAGATTAGGTTTTATGTATTCCTCATGAAAGTTGATATTGTAAAAAAGATAGAAAAGGAATATTAAAATCGTTTGGGCTCATAGAGAAACCGGATAACAAATTGGTGAAAGGCATATACTCAAATATATATATACTATCTGACCCGACAGACTTCGTATTGTCAAAAGTATAGACTTTTACGTCGTCAAACTGAAATATGACCCGTTGACTGAAATGAATCGCTGAGGGTCTCTGTCATGCGATGAGAAAAAAACTGTTTCTCATAGTGTCCTCACATTTTTTTCACTTTATAATACATACATTCATATACTCACAGCTATAAATACCTAGAAGGGGTAGCAAGAGCTAAGGAATTAGAAGTTCCACAGCCACTTTTGGAAATTAACTGGGGAAAAGATCGTAAAACAAAGGTTGTTGGTGGTGAATCTCCAACCGCATCGACCATAAACCCATTAAAAAGCCCCAATTCTCTTAGTCGCCTCTTACGTTCACCCACGGGAAGAAATGGGGTAGTAATATGCTAAGTCAACACTACACATCTTTACTTTATAAATTTTAAGTTTATAAGTATAAAAGCCAAAAAGGCTGTGTCCATTTTTCTGTGAAAGTATTTAACTGATTTGTTGATGACTTCTATACTGTACTTTTCATAATCAGAAAGGGGATAAAAAAGGTGTAAATTTTTGAAAAAGACTAATTTATAATCTAGCGGTCGTTTTGTTTTACTATAATCTCCTCTACAAAATGAGTAGCTCACAGATTTTTAGTTCCACTGTTTTCGATACGAGAACGAGAAACAGATTTTCAGCGTCTTTCACTATTTTCACTCTATTTTTGTGGTTGTTTATTTCAGAAACTAATTATACTAGATATAAAACAGCCTATATTAATGTTATAGTATGATAAATACACATTATTGAAAACATTTGACTGCCTCCGTGGTCTCGCGGTTAAGCGCTTGGTTTTAAGTACGGAGGTCTCGGGTTCGATCCCCGGGGGGTGGTAACCTTACTAATTTAATTTGTAAAGATGTAACCCAGTCGGGAAGGATATTGCAGGCTTGAATCACCTGATTTTCCGAAAATCAAGATGATTCCGTGCTTTGGAGGGCACGTTTAGCCGTCAGTCCCAGCTACTATTACGGTTGTAGTCGTTAGTCTGCCAACCCGCAATTGGCCAGCGTGGTGGACTAGCCCCTTGGTGGGGACATATATGGGCTTAGAAGATTGAAAACATACATTTACATTTTACAACGAATACTCATTTTTAAATTTACAGATTTAGAACTATAGTCTTCCTAGCACTACTTTATTCTTGCTGGTTAGCACAAAGTATCGGTGCTTTCTAAACAATTGATAGGAGATGTACTCATCCTTAATTGTCTCTTATTTCTTACATATATACAGTTACTGGTACATATTTAATATTACATACGTACATACATATACTCACGGCTATAAATCCCTTAACGGTACGGTGTAGCCAGAGCTTTGGGATGAGGAACTCCTGCCACTTTTGGAAGTTGATTGGGGAAAAGATGGTAATAATAAATGTTTTTGGTGACAGTTCTCCAACCACATGGCCCAAAAATCACTTAAAAAGCCCCTATAACCTTAGTCGCCTCTTACGTTCACCCTAGGGTAGAAATGGGGTAGTGTTATTCTAAGCCGACACTACGTTTTAGGGATTTATAGCCGTGAGTATATGTTATGTTATGTTTTTATATCATTATTTTTTTTCAACTAGTTAGATTTTTAGTCGTGAATATATGTTCTACTAGTCTGTTATACAATCTTCAATAGCTACTACCATACTAGCCCATCTATTTGCAGGAGTAACTTAAGTGAAGGGTCCTAGTCATCAATCACTTTAAATCCCGAAGGAGCTTTTGCAACCCCATAAAGGAAATAAATTTCATCTTATGTTCTTTCGACCACACCGCAAGTGGATAAAGAACTGATGGCTCTTAATTTTGAAACTAGGTAATGGTAATTGTATTTTATTTAATTCAATGTAGTTAGATAAATGTCTACATCTAGTGCTGTGCCGTGTAGTGTCGGTTTAGAATAGCACTACCCCATTTCTTCCGGTGGGTGTACGTAAGAGGCGACTAACGGTATGGGGCTATTAAGGGATTTTTGGGCGATGCGGTTGGAGACCCATCACCGACAACCTTTATTTTTACTATCTTTTCCCCACTCACTTTTCCAAAAGTGGCTGAGGAATTTCTAATTCTTTAGCTCTGGCTACCCCTTCCTGGGATTTATAGCCATGAGTATATGTATGTATGTATATTCTAAAAAATAATTTTTAACAAAAAGAAAACCGACTTCATAAAAAACAACCGAAAATAAACAATCTAGTACTAAAAAGTACGAAATAAGTTTTTTAATTGAATATGAGTACTGTGATTGATACCTTAGCAATTTCTTTATTCCACACGCGTCAGTTCAACCTACCTAAATCTTAAAATTCTCTTAAATTAATTTGTGAGCCGGTGCCAGCCTCGATGATTATTGATAATAAGAAGTGTGTATTTCGCATTTCATATACATGTAAAATGTAGGGTACCTTGTAGTTGTAGGGTAAATTTATTTTTGTACGATATAATATTTTTTAGATTGTAATAATCAGAGATAGATAGCAGGGTGCATTTACTTTTGTTTGTCTGGCACCGACTCAAAAATTAATTTAAGAGAATTGTAGTATTTAGGTAGGTTGAGCTGACGCGTGTGGGATAAAGAAATTGCTAAGGTATCAATCACAGTACTCATATTCAATTAAAAAACTTATTTCAAACTTTTTAGTACTAGATTGTTTATTTTCGGTTGTTTTTTTATGAAGTCGGTTTTCTTTTTGTTAAAAATTATTTTATTTTACGAGTTTTAGAGATGGGTAGACCTAGCAAAGATGCCTCTCGGATGAGGAAGCGACAATTACTGTATTATTCTTCGTATTTCCGGTATTTCTATTATAGTACGATATTAAATAGGCTCAACCATATGTAACCTTACATTGTTCTTAAAATCCTTCGAAAGGCGATGGTCTTCAATTCTACATCTCAAGAAAGACTCAAACGCTCACGCCGAATATCCCTGAAGGGGTTAGCAGAGGTAGTAATGCTTCTGAATATCACGTGACATTGTCACCTGTTGTTCAGAGTACCCACGATTTATTAGGCAGTGTTCTCACGTTATACAGGGCAGGCCTATCGGCGTTTTGAACAAATACATAAACATAACATACATAAACATAAACGTTCACGCCGAATATCCCCGAAGGGGTTGGCAGAGGTACTAATACTTCTGAACATCACGTGACTTTGTCACCTGGTGTTCAGAGTACCCACGTTTTGCATGGACAGTGTACTCACGTGATAGGGGGCAGGCCTATCGCGGCTTTGTACGAATACACTGTCACATGACTAAGTACAACTCAGTCATGTGGATATCCTCACGATGTTTTCCCTCACCGTTAACAACCATGATAAATTAACCACACATATGTCTTTAGAAAAGACAAATTGGTGTAGGCCCGACCCAGGATTTGAACACTAGTCGTTTGCACGATAACCGAGTGTTCTACCCACTGGGCTATCACGGTTGTTGAACAAATACACTGTCACATAATTGTGAGTTTCGACAGTCCCCTCGATTTCCTGGGATGCCATCATCAGATCCTGGTCTCATGGTACTTTCTCGGTAACAATAACATAACAAAAGAAATGTTTAGTGAACCTGTACTTCTCTTCATAAAAGCTACGAAGAGGAGTATAGATCTATATAGAATGTGGAAAGAACTGTTTCCTAATACCTAGTGATTGAGGATCCACACCTACTATCATCAGCTCAGCAGCATAACAATATGATTTTCAGAAGCAAATGCCAATATAAGTTCAGATAATATGTAAAACGCGGTACATTTGCCTATAAAATTTGAGGGTTCCCCTCGATTTCTCCAGGATCCCATCATCAGACCCTGATATCCTCATCATGGTACCAATCCGGGAGTATCTTCTTTCGAATAAAAAAATAATAATCAAAATTGGTTCATAAATGGCGAAGTAATCGGCGAACAAACATAAAAAAAATAATAAAAAAATATATACCGGTCGAATTGAGAACACTCCTTTTTTTGAAGTCGGTTAAAAAACCATTTGATTCAATAAATTGGTTGATATCTGTAGCCCAGTGATTAGAGAAATATACAATTTATTGTTGTTCTTTTCTATGAACTACCTGGGTTAGTATACTATATCTTTCTCACTCAACTCTCAAAGTCTAGCTAAATATTATAGAAGAACTTATTGATAAGTAAATCATTCAAACTCAAACAATGTTCTGTATTCGTTTCCGATGTATAGTAAAATGGTACTTTCACTTCTGAATATACCGTGAAATTTTAGTCATTTGGTTTTTAGTATCTTAGCCATTTAGGCTTTTTGACGTTTCTTTTCCTCAGTGTTATAAGTAATTTATGTAAATTCTATATAACACAGGTCTGCAATGGTTTTCCCCTTTCAGTTTTGATGACTGATTTGGATAGATTTTGGGGCGCTGATTACAGGAAAAATATTTAAAAAATTCCATCACGTCAGGTTTTTTAGTTATTTAGCATCGTTTAATTTTTCCAAAATTACCTAGGCCTTCCTAGTTTTTAAATAATATTTTATTTAAATCGATTCGAATTAAACAAAAAATGCACTGAATGCATTAGACACTTCACTTCATTAGACAATTAATGAGTTCTAATAAATATAAAATTAGTTAAATAAAACTTAATTAACTAAGTGACATACCTTTATTATAAAAAAAAATAGGATTTTTGAGTCATTTGCTAAATACCTCGTTTCTAGTAGTCTTAATGTTTTTTTTTATAAAAATTCACTTAATTCGTTAGAAAAGAGTTAATGAAGGTAGATGATATATTTTTTGTATAAATAGCAATATATTTTTTCTACAAATCTGTACTTCTGTGCAATTCATAACGCTCACTTGAAAAATGTCATCGCGAAAGTGTTTAAACTCTCCGGACAATTTTTGCTACATTTGTGGGCAGTTTATGCTGAGAAAAGAGCAGCATAACATTACTGAATTCATAAGTAATGTTTACAATATGTATTTTGGCCTAACAATTGCCAATCAAGATAGACAGTGGGTCCCACATAAAGTTTGTACGACGTGCGTTCGTGAACTTCGAAAGTGGTCAAAAGGAAAGAACAATACCTTTGATCTCCTATCGCCTGTGGTATGGAGAGAACCTCAGAACCATGCTGAAGATTGAAATTGTGGAGAAAATGATTGAAAATTACGGAAAAATGGGATGTTCGATTTATTTATTTTATTTATTTTATTTATTTATTTTATTTTATTTGGAAGATTTACAGCGTATACATTAACTAAACAATAAAGTAAACAGTGCAATGCCAATTAAAAATCTCCACCTATAAGAATAAAAACTAAAAACAACAACTTACAGACTAAAAGAAAATTCAAATAACAGACTGAGAACAATAGAAATAACGGTAACAACACTAAAAACTAAATTAATTATTGCTAAAAAAGAAAAATATAAAAATAATTAACTTAAATGTTTTGAAAAAATGAATTGGTAAGTAATCGCCTAATTGCTGAAATGCTGGAGTTAAATATGTCGAAATCATTTTGAATTTCATTATATTCCCTAGAAACTCGTATTATAAATGAATTCTGCCTGTAGTTGGTTCTGGCCTGAGGCACATGTAATAAAGACCGCTGACGTAATGCCATCGGATTTGTACGCAGCTGTACCTTGGACAGTAACTCAGGACAATTAACCGAACCATTTGCTATCTTAGCCAAGTTACAGATATCTGAAATGTTACGTCTAACATCGAGTGGGACGAAATGATATTTTTTGCAACGCTCATAGTAGCCTGAAATCGATTGCTTACATTTAAAATCCAGATACCTTAGAAATCTCTTTTGAATGGCTTCTATTCTATTCTTATAAATCTGATACCGCGGGTTCCACACAGAGGAAGCGTACTCGAGATGACTTCGGACGTAGGCGCAGTATAATATTTTTATAGTTTTAATATCTTGGAAATCAGATGCAGTTCTCATTATAAATCCTAATGTTCTAGACGCTTTGTTCACTATACTGTTGATGTGATTATCAAATAAAAGATGGTTATCGACAACAACGCCTAGATCTCTTATAAAGTTTACCTTGGTAAGGGTTCGACCATTTAATGTGTAATTAAACTGAATGAGTTCTCTCTTTCGGGAAAATGACACACAGTAACATTTAGAAACATTCAGGTCAAGCTTATTTGTGAGACAATAATTTTGGAAACGATCTAAATCCGACTGTAGGTTGCGGGCGTCACTTATACTTTTAATATATTTTAAAACTTTCATGTCGTCCGCAAACAGAAGTATCTTAGAATGTAAGAAACATTTGTTGATATTGTTAATAACTATAATAAACAACAGCGGTCCCAGTAACGAACCCTGAGGATCGATGAGCATTAAACTTCATTTCCTTAATTCACATTTGAACTACTTTCCTGATAACTTGGGAGCTGTAAGTGAAGAGCAAGGCGAAAGATTTCACCAGGATTTGAAGGAGATGGAACGTCGCTATCAGGGAAAGTGGAATAAAACAATGATGGCAGACTATTGTTGGCTGTTAAAGCGAGATGATGCAAGTCGCAATTTCAAGCGAAAATCTCACAATCGGAGCTTCAGTGAAAAAAAAGCAAGATACCACAAAAGTATTTGATATTTTTATTTATTTTTTTATTGTCCCCCAAATATATTTTTAATGTTTTAAAGTCATGTAATTGTTTCTTAATTGTAATAAAAAATAAATACTCAAATAAAGTCGTGTTTTTTTTTCAATTTTACAAAGTAGGAATTTTTCAAAAAACTGAGGGTGATAGAAAAAAACCAAGTGCATATTCGTAATCTACGCACCAAAATACCCCAAGATCAGCATTCAAATCCAAAACGGGAAAATAAAAGTTAAAATTTGCAGGTCTGTGTAATTTTAGCAGTTATGATAATATAATATATATATGTTTGACCATCACTCAAAACTTTACACGCTCGTTCATTCATTCATTCATTCATTCATATACTCACGGCTATAAATCCCTTAACGGGGTAGCCAGAGCTTTGGAATGAGAAATTCCTCAGCAACTTTTAGAAGTTGATTGGGGAAAATATGGTAATAATAAATGTTTTTGGTGACGGGTCTCCAACCACATCGCCCAAAACTCACTTAAGAAGCCCCATACCCTAAGTCGCCTCTTACGATCACCCACGGGTAGAAATGGGGTAGTCTTATTCTAAGCCGACACTACACGGCTACGCTCGTTCAAATTTATAATAAAATATGTTAAGTTCCATATCTTAGCAACAATATTGACTTTATCCCAAGCAAATTTCCCAAGATCCCTAAGCTTTTAGAGACTAATTTATCAAAATACGTCTTTGAGATATACCCCTTTAAATTGTCGCAAACATTTTGAAATATTCAGGGATCAAAGTAAAAAGATTGATCGTGTCATTGATGTCTCCGCACTTGGGAAGAGAGATTGATTAGCCCTCAGGAGATGTGGGCTCGTTTGCGGCTCGTACCGTGAACTCTCGATTCGGTTGGAACTCGATCGAATTTTAACAATGCAAACATAAAAAATATAAAGAATAAATAAAGGAAAGAAAAATTTCGACACAGCGGGAATCGAACCCGCGACCTCGGGTATACGCCCCGACGCTCTGCCAATTGAGCTGCCGTGTCAATGGCTGCCAGCGCGAAATACTTCTATCCTTTATTTCTTTTACACGTTTAAGTAGTGTTTGCGTTTCCTACCTCCGAATTTTAACTAATTCAGAAATATTAGTAATAATCCCCACATGAGGTTTTCATGAACAAAAAGATTTAAAATTATAAAAAAATGTGTTGGTTTTAAATACATTAAATTTAAAGAACTTTATAGTGGTATCATATGTAGCATAGCTGTGCAGTGTTGGATTAGAATAGCACTTCCCCACTTCTAGGCAAGTAATAGTGGAGGACTTTTAAAATGGTGGTTGGGCGATGGGGCTTGGAGACCCATTTTATCAACGACACTTTATTTTTACATTATTTTAATTTCAAAGTGGTTGAGAAATTGTTAATTCCTAGGTCTTAGTACCTCTTTTTTATTTCGGATTTATCACTTCCACTTTCTTTACCACATCACTCTGACCACGTCTAGGAATGTATGTGTAGAATATCGAGTGTACTACTTTTATTCCTAATTCATAATATAATAATAAATTTCCGTTCGACTTACAAAACTCAAATATTTTATCGCCATATAAAAGAGTATGTATGAATAGATTGATGGATGTGAACGAAGCTAGAGAGGTTTGTTAGGATCATACAAAGTGACGATAGATAGTTTCCGCCTACTCCAATAGGAACTAACAGCTTAAGTATATGCATATGTGTATATTAAGAACGAATGTAAAGGAAGCAAGAGAGGTTTGTCAAGATCGCACTAAGTGGTGTTCGATAGTCTCTGCCTACCCTAATGGGAATAATGGGCGTGAGTATAAGTAAGTAAGTAAGTATATTCAGATCTAATAAAAACTTGCTTTTTGCCCGCGACTACGTTCGCGTTATGGAAAATGTATTAGTTTTCGGTAAAACTTTAGAACCTTCAGTTTGATACCTGAACCAATTTTATAGCTCTTAGCATCGCGACACAGGCTGGTTCACAAAATCCACCTTCTCTCGTCTAATATATTAGGATGATCTTAGAAAAGCCTATATCCCCGTAGTAAATAATAAAAGGGCATGTATCAACATATTTATTAATTTAGGCGAACCTCAAAAAGTTTACCAGAATCGTACAATAAGACAATCAATAGCAAACCTCAGTGAAAACTAATAGCGTCAGGTGTTTATATGTTAGAATGATTATAATAATAAAAATGAAATCATTTTTTTTAAATAATTTATTATTTTGGATTAACTACTTTAGTTGGCAACATTTTGAGGATCATTAAGTATGAGAAAACTTTTAGATTTCCCAATTACCACTTACTTACTTTTGAGGCAGAAACCTAAAACTATCACACTTAAATCAGCACTTTTCAGAATACTTACTACTTACTAAAACTTAAATCATACAAACTATGAATGTACATAAAATCACATTTCAATTGAAATATAACTCATTGCTATAAAAACGTACCAGCTTTTTCCTTGATTGAAAAACGATAGTACGGTATATTTTAATGTGTAAAGATGATCTTTGAAGAGAGTAAATACAGATCGTTTGAAGTCTTTAACATCATGTAGGTACTTTTCTGGGACTTGGAGAACTTTTGCAGATGTTAACGACATTATTTCTGAAAGCAACATGTAATTAGATTTATTTTATGTACAGTCATGTACACATTTTTTTCAGTAATTGAACCTTTGTGGCAGCTTTCACAAGTTAGATTTGCAATGAAGTTGTTAATCATGTCACTAAGGGTAGTATTTGAGTGAAAATATAATTATCATTCCATTTGGCTTTATATTCTTTACGAGAAAAACCATCAAATCAAATGAAATTAAAGAGATAACTGAATACATCAAATTTTAGGTAATCATCCGAGTATATAGTTTATATTATAGATCAGAGAACTGAAATTTTCCTACACCTTTTTAGATTGCATTGATTGAGGAAGGAGCAGTGGCCACTGTGAGATTTTCCGTTTTTTTACACGTTTATTTGCTACTATTTAACTAGGCAACACTCCAATTTACAGCCGGATACCATGAATACTTTGCGAGATTTTGGCAAAAACGTCAAATCTGCAGACGTTATTTCAATTTATATTTTCTCCTCAACTATAGTAGGCAGAATATTGAAACCAACTAGTATCTACGTGCATTGAGTTAAAGTATAGTCTGGTGTATTATTTACTAAAAGGTTGCTTGAAAAATTCCAAATAAACACCCTTTTTATTTCTTGACATTTATTTTTGACAGGTTCTTCGAAAGGCACACCCATGAAAATTGTAACATAAAACAAATATACAAATACTCATAAATAAAAGATGTTATTAAAGGAAAGAACAACTTACAACTTCCAAAAGTGGCTGAGGAATTTCTAATTCTTTAGCTCTGGCTACCCCTTCTAGGGATTTATAGCCGTGAGTGTATGTATGTATGTTTTTCTCATGCCTACATAAACAAATAGACGGTACTGAGTTTTTGCGATAGCGGGCGATACTTATATGGTAGGAGAAGAAGGGCAAGAAACTCCTCCATTACAAAATATGTTTTTCTTAAGATTACCACAACATTGAAATGAAAAAAACAATGCTTCTTTAGAATTGCGAATGATTTTATGTTTTCCCGTTTTTTACGGAGAACTTTAGTACAACATTTGCATTTGTCAGAGTTTTTTTTTTTTATTTCTTTGGGACATTAACAGCATATAACTTAAAATAACATAATGGTTTACATATCTACAGAAAATTCCGACAATACTTACAAAGAAGAAAAAATTAGCAGTTAAAACTAACTAAATTTAGACTTAAACATAACTTCTTCTTTTTTCAAAAGCGTGAACTGTCTATTTGTTAATGTAGGTATTAGAAAAAAGTATTCATGGTATCTGGCTGTAAATTGGAGAGTTGCCTAGTTAAATGGTAGCAAACAAATGTGTAAAAAAAATCGGAAAATCTCACAGTGGCCACTGCTCCTTAGCCTGCTTTTGAAACTTAAAAACTTAAAATCACCACTTTATTCAAAATTATTTAATTTAATCGTTTTAAGTAGACTGAATTAGTTTTCTTACATACATACATACGTATACTCTTGGCCATAAATTCCAAGAAGGGGTAGCCAGAGCTTTAGAGCTAGAAACTTCTCAGCCACATACAAGATGGTAGAAATTAAGTATCGTTGGTAATAGGTCTCTAACCGCAAAGCCTAGAAACCACTTAAAAAAGCCCCATACCCTTAGTCGCCTCTTACGACACTTATGGGAAGAAAGGGGTAGTGACATTCTAAGCCGGCACTACACGGCAATTTCGTTTTTGTTAAAACATTAGATAATGAACAACCACTGGACAGCAGGTGACGACATCACGTGATGTTCAGAAGTATTAGTACTTCTGCCAACCCCTTCGAGGATATCCGTCGTGAATACTTGAGTCTTTGTTTCTTGAATTAAATACTGAATTTCAAATACACAGTCTGGGACCATTTTGTTTTATCTCACCTTGTTGACCATACTGTTTACTATGGAATACTGTTAACTATGGTTTAAAAAGGGAAGAAATGGTATAATTTAGGATTGTTTCAATGATGAGTTTCAATACAGGAAAATATACGATTGTGCTATTTAAAGCCAATACAAAGTAAATTTGATTACATATTAACAACTCTCACAGAAACGAATAAAATTAAGCAGAAAAACAAATGAAGCTAAAATACAGTATTTTGCTTTCTTTGTATTATAACAATATTTTTATAATTGTTTCTCTTTAATCCAGTTTCTTTGTTGTTTAAATGAAACCAGACTCTCAAACGTTTTCCGGAAACAGCGGATGTTGTGCAACATAGATTTTCTAGTTTATGATACACAAACATAATTTAAAAGTTTTAAACGACAAGGAATTTTAACTCATAAATAAAAGATGTTATTAAAGGAAAGAAAAATTTCGACACTGGCGGGGTTCGAACCCGCGACCTTCGGGTATACGCCCCCGTCGCTCTGCCAACTGAGCTACAGTGTCAGTTGGCATCCAGCGCGAAATTTCTCTATCCTTTGTTTCTTTTTTACACGTTCAAGTAGTGTTTGCGTTTCCTACCTCCGAATTTTAACTAATTCGGACGGCCACTTGTCTACCTTTTCAGATAGAATGCAAATGTTGGAAACGCCTAACTATCACATAATTTAATGTTTTTTGACATGAATTCCTCATGTGGGGATTATTACTCATAAATAAAAGATGTTATTAAAGGAAAGAAAAATTTCGACACTGGCGGGGTTCGAACCCCGCCAGTGTCGAAATTTTTCTTTCCTTTAATAACATCTTTTATTTATGAGTAATAATCCCCACATGAGGAATTCATGTCAAAAAACATTAAATTAAGGAATTTTAATTTATGAATGTAAAATTTTGACGTATAACTGAAGGCTACAAAATAACTAATAATATATCTAAATGACATGAAATAATACCAGTGGTTTAGATAAATACTTAGCCCAACAAAATATGACTGTAAAGCCGACGTCCGTGGCCGAGTAAATAGGTAACTAGCTTCTCGGTCCGGAGATTGCAGGTTCGATCTCTGTTTATGTGAAGAAACATTTATGTGAAGTGAATAAATAAATAAAAACTGAACTCAAATGTTCAAGCCGTATATTCCCGAAGGGGTTGGCATAGGTACTTATACTTCTGAACATCATGTGACATTATCACCTGGTGTTCAGAAAACCCACATTTTGCTTGGACAGTGACTCACGTGATAGGGTAGGCCTATCGCCGTTTTGTATGAATACACTGTCACATGACTAATTACAACTCAGCCATGTGGGTTTCCTCTCCATGTTTTTCCTCATCGTGAACTACCATGATAAATTAACCAAACGTATGTCTTTAGAGAAGACAAATTACACTGAGCTACCACGGTTCCAAATACAAAACAAAAACTAAAAATTGTTCGTAGTTTCCTTTATTTCTTTCAATAACAAAGAATACTAAATAATATCCGAAATCAAAGAATCACAAGTTTCGACAAACAAAAACCACGACCAAACTGGCAACCAGTAACTCGATTTCGACCGTACCACGGAACTGCAATGCTTTTACTCTGATTGCATAAGGTCGCCACACCTAGCTTCAATTACTCCTAATTTTGTCTTGAATAATTGAGCAGCCTCCTGAGTAAGTTATAAATTCAACGCGTGTTATGTCTCGTGAGTAGACCAACCTTTATTTTATGGAGTAATAACACGAAATGACAGATGCGGAGGTCTGTTTTGTTTGTCTCAAAGGGTTTGGCAGATTTTCAGTGGCTCTTTAAATATGGATGATAATTTCATAAAACTACTGGGTCAGAACCATCACTTATACTTCTTTAGAGTATACAAGGTATGATCTTGTTGTTGTCTATTTTACAGATGATTTGTATGACTTCTTCGAATGTTGTACTATATTTTAATTTAGACGGTAATAGTATAAGACGATCTCAAAGGAAAAGTTTAGATCAGATAGATAAAATATTTTTTTAACAAAAAGAAAACCGACTTCATAGTGGGAAAAACAACCGAAAATAAACAATCTAGTACTAAAAAGTACGAAATAAGTTTTTTAATTGAATATGAGTATTGTGATTAATACCTTAACAATTTCTTTATTCCACACGCGTCAGTTCAACTTCCTAAATATTAAAATTCTCTTAAATTAATTTGTGAGCCGGTGCCAGCCTGCGTGATGGATGATTGACAATAATAAGTGTGTATTTCGCACTTCATCCACATGTACAATGTAGGATACCTTGTAGTTGTAGGGTAAATTTATTTTTGTACGAATTACCATTTAAAACGTTAGGCGATAGATATATATTGTTTAGATTGTATTAATCACAGATAGATAGTAGGGTGAATTCACTTTTGTTTGACTGGCACCGACTCAAAAATTCATTTAAGAGAATTTTAACATTTAGGTAGGTTGAACTGACGCGTGTGGAATAAAGAAATTGCTAAGGTATTAATTACAGTACTCATATTCAATTAAAAAACTTATTTCGTACTAGATTGTTTATTTTCAGTTGTTTTTCCGACTATGAAGTCGGTTTTCTTTTTGTAAAAAATATATTTTATTTTACGAGTTTTAGAGATGGGTAGACCTGGCAAAGATGCCTCTCGTATGAGGCAGTGCGACGGTTACTGTATTATTCTTCGTATTTCCGGTATTTCTATTATTATAGGATATTAAATAGGCTCAACCATATGTAACTTTACATTGTTCTTGAAATCCCTCGAAAGGCGATGGTCTACAATTCTACATCTCAAGAAAGACTCAAACGTTCACGCCGAATATCCCCGAAGGGGTTAGCAGAGGTAGTAATACTTCTGAATATCACGTAACATTGTCACCTGTTGTTCGGAGTACCCACGATTTGCTTGGAACTACGTTCTCACGTTATACAGGGCAGGCCTATCGGCGTTTTGAACAAATACACTGTCACATGATTGTGAGTTTCGACAGTCCCCTCGATTTCCTGGGATGCCATCATCAGATCCTGGTCTCATGGTACTTTCTCGGTAACAATAACATAACAAAAGAAATGTTGAGTAAACATGTACTTCTCTTCATAAAAACTAACTCCTAGTGATTAAGGACCCACACCTTTCATCAACAGCTCAGCAGCATAACAATATGATTTTCAGAAGCAAATGCCAATATAAATTCAGAAGAGATGTAAAACGCGGTACATTTGCCTATAAAATTTCAGGGTTCCCCTCGATTTTTCCAGGATCCCATCATCAGACCCTGATATCCTCATCATGGTACCAATCCGGGAGTATCTTCTATCGAATAAAAAAATAATAATCAAAATCGGTTCATAAATGGCGAAGTAATCGGCGAACAAACATAAAAAAATATATATATATACGGTCGAATTGATAACACTCCTTTTTTTGAAGTCGGTTAAAATGTGCTTTAAACAGCAGGCTAATATAATATACTTTGGTATAAAGCATAAAAGGGCATATTTGGAAATATTGATGGAAGAAAAGAACCTCACAAGGTTTGCCAGGATCGTACAAAGTGGCGACCGATAGTTTCTGCCTACCCCGATTGGAAATATGGGCGTGTATATGTACATATGTATTTGCTTAGTGAAGTTAAGTTATAGGTGTAGATAAATTCATGTGCAATTAATTGATTGAAAATACATACATACGTATTCACGCCGTTAGTTCCCATTGGTGTAGGCGGAAACTATCGATCGCCACTTTTTACCATCCTGGAAAACCTTTCTTGCTTCGTTCACATCCATCAATCTTTTTATACACGCTCTTTATTTCTTTATACTTCGGACACCTGCCTTTTTGAGCACACTTTCAAGTTGGTCCAAATTTGTCTTTCGAGGTTGTTTTCCGCTTAGATTACCTCCACATAGGCTCTATAGATCTCTTTCAGCAGTTTACTGTCATCCATCCTCTCTATGTGCCCAAAACATCTTAACCTTCCTTTTTCTATCTTTACAATATCATCTTTAATTTGAAAATGTTTATATATTTATTGATGAAAAGGTTACTACAGGGTGGCGCAATAGAACGTGCATATTGCATCTCTCTTTTTTGCGGGGTAGGAAGGGCGTGGGCGGGGGGAGAGCAGTATCCTTGGGTAGCGAGGTTCGTGGAGGTTTAGTCACCATGAGTCACTTTGACGGGAAAGCTCGCTCATTTTGCGTACGCGCATTTTACGAAAACTATCGTTCTTACATTGTTGCTAGGCGACTATATTGTTCTGAGTATGGTGTACGGCAAATTAGGCAGACTCCAAGTGCTAATTTAATGAAAATATGGGTAAAGCGATTTAGAAAGCGAGACCGGATCGACGTTCAAACCGCACGCAAAAGGTCGCCCAAGAACGTCTAGGACCGAAGACAACATTGAGAGTGTTAAGCAATCGGTAAACCAAGATCCACAAATGTCGACTTGGAAAAGATCGTCTGTTTTAAACATATCGCGACGAAGTTTGCAAACAATTTTAAAGTTGGATCTCAAACTGCATCCATACAAGCTGCAATTGACCCAAGAATTAAAAGATTCTGACTTCGTAGGACGGCTCGCATTCGCTAATGAAATGCTCAATCGGTTTTCCAGTTTTGACAACATCCTGTTCTCTGATGAGGCACATTTTCATGTCAATGGCATTTCGGAACAGTGAGAATCCCAAACTCAAACATCAAAAACCGTTGCATAGTCCAAAAGTAACAGTTTGGGCCGCAATCTCTGCCAAAGGAATAATTGGACCTTATTTTTTTGAAAACGCTCGGGGGCAAAACATCATTGTTAATACGGAACGCTATGTAGCGATGTTGGAAGATTTTTTGGCTCCACAACTTGAAAATTCAAGAATAGTGAACTCCAGGCCTTGGTTCCAGCAAGACGGAGCTACCAGTCACACATCCAATGACTCCATGGCGGTTGTGAAGCGCATGTTCCCTGGCAGACTGATTTCGAAAAGGGGTGATATCCTATGGCCCCCACGCAGTCCAGACCTAACTCCTCCTAACTTTTTTATGTGGGGATACCTCAAACACAAAGTGTACACAAATAATCCGAGAAACATCAGTCAACTCAAGAAGAATATTCGTGGTGAAATGGCAGCAATCACACCAGCACTACTCAGGAAAGTTTTCGGTAATTTCCGTTTGCGGTTAGAGGAGTGCCGTCGTCGAGAGAGTCATCATTTAGATGATGTTATTTTTAAAAAATAAACTTCATTTATCCCTTTATTATTTCTGGGTTTTATTTAAATTATATCTATTGTACTTATTTTTTAATAATTTAAAAAAGCACGTTCTGTTGCGCCACCCTGTATATCGGATTTTAGATTTCGTTCTTAGATTTTACATCAATCTTTCGTAGGAACTTATATTCTCGCCCATTTCTCATTGGGCTAAGCAGAGATCACTCAATAAAAATATAATCTACACTTGTTTTCATTTTGAAGGTAACTTTCTGGTTTATTCATCTAGAAAAAAAATTACTAATTATTAAAGATACTCATACATATAATTCCTTAGCTCTGGTTACCCCTTCTAGGGAAATATAGCCGTGAGTATATGTATGTATGTAAAAAAAATATGTATTTTAACTTAAAAAGAAAAGAAGTATGAAGAGTAGGCAAAAATAATATTTATTTTGAAATTATCATTATAGCGATTACAATTAGGGAGAATTCCTAAATGTTTCAATCTAAACGAATTTATTCTTATCTTAACAACCTCAGACAATCAGATCTTCAAAGAAAAATAGACTTTCATTTCTCAGCCGTATAATATATTTTAATCTGTCTCAAGTGAGTGAGCTTGCTTCATTAAAACATAAAAGGGTCCTTCTCGATTCTTAGAACTCATTAACATACTCAAAGTCTTATTTAGTTCTCAACTATAAAGTATATATTATATACTTTACGCTTAGAATATTTTAAGTTTTGAGGTTTGTAGTTATAATACTAAGTGCAATGATATTTAACAGTTATAAGGGTAACTGTCGTAGCACAGAGAGTAGCAAAACTGAAATGGAAACGGGTACACGTAGGTATTGAAGTGGCAGCGACCAAGTATCGGACATCAAAACCTGGGTAGGTTTTTCATAAGGGTCGTGTTTAGTGCCCGTACGAAGCCGGGACAGGCCGCTAGTAGTAATATAAAATTTAACTTTTGTGCTAAAAGTTTACTGTTTTAACTTATTATTAACTGATATTAAACCTAGGATAATGTATGTGTGACAGAAGGCTTTTTCGTATTTGGTAAGGATATGGATCCTCATACATAAATATGCCTTATATATATGTTTGCTGTGTACTGCCGGCTTAGAATGTCGCTACCCCTTTCTACCCACCGGTGTCGTAAGAGGCGACTAAGGGTATTGGGACTCTTTATTGGATTTTTGGGCGATGCGGTTGGAGACCCATCACCAAAGCCTTTATTTTACCGCCTTTTCCCCACTCAACTTCCAAAAGTGGCTGAGAAATTTAAAATTCCTTGCTTCTGGCTACCCCTTCTAGAGAATTATAGCCGTGAGTGTATGTATACATAAATCATTTTAACTCAATTTCGCTCCCTGAACATATTACGGTTTACCAGAGTACCACGATAGTGTATGGTGGGTATTAGATAACAGAACCTTCTTATTATGAATTCAAGATGTCAACATCTCAAAGAGAGTATCCAATTCGCACTTGAGACAAAGAACTTACGTCTCAATTTAAGACAAAGGATGCTGTTTCAGTATATTCAGCTTAGCACATATATAACATGTTTTAAAAAAAATAGCTATGGATGAATTTGCAAATATTTTTTTATTAAATTATGATAAATTACATAAATACCATCACTAACGATACTGTATTCCTACCATACTCTCCCCATCTTATCATATCTGTATCAACTTCCAAATGTGGTTGATGGCCGTGAGTATATGTATGTATGTATGTACTTATATGTACGTATGTATTTGTATCATATATACATACATACATATACTCACGGCTATAGATCCCTTGAAGAGGTATCCAGAGCTAGGGAATTAAAAATTCCTCAGCCACTTTTGTTTGGGGAAAAGATGCTGAAATAAAGGTTGTTGGTGATGAAAAATCCCTTAAAAGCCCCAATACCCTTAGTCACCTCTTACGTTCACCCACCGGAAGAAATGGGGTAGTGCTATTCTAAGCCGGCAATAGACAGCATCACAGTAGTTGTATCATCTCCAATCCTATGCAATTTCAATAAGTGGTGATCAATATCCTCTATTTATTTACACGGAATTAATTACGTCTGTACATGTAATTTTAATCAAACTTTTCAGGAAAATTTTGCTAGAAACATAAAATATTTTGAATTTTCTGGAAATACAAGTACTTTGTTATGTTAGGTTAGTGCAATGTTTAGCCACTACTTTAAGTTTATAACCGATGTCAAAAAAAAGAGTGGTCTCAATTCGACCGTCCGTATAATATATATATATTTCATAACAATATTAGTATTATATGAATGATATCGTACTGTTAATATCTTATAGGTACAATACAGAAAACAACGCTAAACGCTTACTAATTACGATAATTTATAATCAAAGGCTTTATCAAGATTATGTAGATTGCGGGTTAAACAATTTCAATAGGCCGAATATAATACTAGGTTGACTTTGATCTGGTAAGCAAATTGTTTCATGTATTAAGGTGTCATATTATGTTACCTACGTAATTAGTTGACTATACTCACGACTGCCTATATATATACTATGCTGTGTCTGTGTAGTGTCGGCTTAGAATAGCACTACCCCATTTCTTCCGGTGGTTGTACGTAAGAGGCGACTAACGGTATTGGGGCTATTAAGGAATTTTCGGGCGATGCGGTTGGAGACCCATCACCAAAAACCTTTATTTTACCATCTTTTCCACACTTTACTTTCCAAAAGTGGCCGAGGAACTTCTAGTTCCTTAGCTCTGGCTACCCCTTCTAGGAATTTATAGCCGTGAGTATATGTATGTATGTTTGTACATACAAATGTTTTTGGTGATGGATCTCCAACCGCATCACCCAAAAATTCACTTAAAAAGCCTCGATACTTTAATCGCCTTTTACTATCACCCATGGGAAGAAGTGGAATAGTGCTATTCTAAACCGACACTACAAATAATTTATTTCTACCTATTTAAGTTTGTTTTAATGAATGTAGCATTACATAAAATTACATTATGATATTGTTGTTACATAGTAGTCATTGTAATGTAGTTTATGATGTGATTTGATCATCACTATAATACATTAAATTTTACTAATAAATTGGAGGCAATATACTTACCTATAGAAGTATTTCCTAATACTAAATGTATCATTTACCTTAAAAATAGGTTTACCTATTTTGTGTCCTATAAAAATATGCCAAATGATATTTATACCGCATGATATCAAAATTTATGTTAGTATGTTGAAAGTCGAAGTAAGTTTATTCCACGTTCTGTTATAACAAAATTAGTTATGCTAGAAAATTAAGGTCTGTTTTCAACTACGTTGCTCGTCATTCACCTAAATAGCCACGTAGCAGTAACTGGCTAGAACAAGACTGGCTGACATAGAAGGATATGTAGTACTTGTACCGTTATATCAATTAGATGGCATTCCTTGTATTATATTTTAACATTTTAGATTGTATGATACGCACATATACATACTTACGGATGAAGCAGTCGCCTCTTACTATCACCCACGATCAGAAATGGATTAGTGCTACATCCTACACGGTGATTGGCAGTACATGGTATGATGTAGTAGTTAGTATTTCCCCCAATGGCAAATTCATGTAAACGTCTCCAAGCCATTTGCTTTCTCCAATGAAAACAGAATAACAGTTTCTAAACATTTTTGAACAAATCTTATGACATGAATAAGTGTAACTCAGCTATGCTTAATTCACCACTATGTTTTCCCTGAAATACACATCAGTGTAGGTCCGTCTAAGGATTTGAAATCACGTATCCAGTATGCCGGTGCCACTGAGCTACTAAAATTGCTATTCATAGAATACTACCTATCAAGGAATACTACCTATATATACAAATTATATATAAATATTTTAATGTTTTTTGACATGAATTCCTCATGTGGGGATTATTCCTCATAAATATACCCGAAGGTCGCGGGTTCGATCCCCGCCAGTGTCGAAATTTTTCTTTCCTTTAATAACATCTTTTATTTATGAGAAATTATATATAAATATTTATAAGTTTTCATTTATTGTATCATATGTATTTATGTGTTTGTTAATAGATTGTTATTTTATAACTGGATTTAACTATGACTGGATTGTTGTATCGTTTGTGTAGATTAACGCATAGATATCAGTTTCACCATGTTGTTGTACATCTATCTCACATGACTCTAATTTATTGACCTTTCCATTCAAAGGTTGTCTGGAAGAGATCGCTTTTAGTGATAAGACCGGCAATTGTACTTTTGTTAATTCATTCTGAGTATTTGTTAATGTTTTTCCATATTTGATGTGCATTAAAAAGTTTTCTATTCTATTCTATATATTATAAGACTAAAAATATAGTAACAAAATAACATGAAAACTAGTATAAGTAGTATCTAATAAGCCTTACTTGACCTCAGTGTCGGCTTCCAAACCTTATTACCGTGTTTAATCCTCTTACGAAGGCCTCCCTCCGCCCCCTCCAACCTCCTGACTTCCTTAACGTCTTAAGATATAAATTAATTAGCCACGTAAATTCTCAAGTGTTTCAACGAGATAGTCTTACATGATTTTTAAGTCTTCTGTCTATTGTGCTAGGTTATTTAATTTTGATATGGTTTGTATTTTGATATATTTGTCTGCCGTGTAGTGTCGGCTTAGAATAGCACTACCCCATTTCTACCGGTGGGTGTACGTAGGAGGCGACTAACGGACTTGGGGCGTTTTAAGGGATTTTTGGGCGATGCGGTTGGACACCCATCACCAACAACCTTTATTTTACCATCTTTTCCCCACTCAACTTCCCAAAGGTGGCTGAGGAATTTGTCATTCCTTAGCTCTGGCTACCCCATCTAGGGATTTAGAGCCGTGCGTATATGTATGTATGGATGAATGGTATTTTGTTGGGTTGATTGGTAAAAAAGGAACCGTGATAGCTCAGTGTTTAGAACGACACTTTTCGTGCAGACAATGTGCGTTTAAATCTCGGGTCGGGCCTACACCAATTTGTCTTTTCTAAGGTCATATGTGTTATGACGACAGCCGTGGCCCAGTGGATAGGTGACTAGCTTCTCGGTCCGGAGATTGCAGCCCGGGTAGCATGAGTTGTCATCTGAGAAGTGAGAGCCATGTCAGAAAACATCTCAGTTAGCCAACCTATGTCATTTTTGCGAGCATGAGCGTCAATATGACAGACGGATGAGATCTGAGAGCTCTGTCACCAAATCGATAGAGCATTGTTGCCATCATTGGTCTGTGAATATTTTTTCTCTATTTTAGTCATATTTCATTCATTTTACGTCAAATATTGACATTTTGTAACCAAACAACGTAAACAAACATAAATATTTAATTTCTAAATACAAGTTTCCAAATTTTCAATTTAAATCAAAAGTTTTAATATTACAAGTTTAGTTTGTAGGGAATGTCCGACTTAACTTCCTTACAATGATAGGGGAATCATAAAATATTAAGTAAGTAATTAAGTTTTATTATTCTATATAACTATTATTTAACTAGAAAGTGAGCAGCATACTTTTAATCATTTGTATTGTCTTTTGTTTGCAGATATAGCACAGTTATATAAGTCTTTGATGAGAAAATTGAAGAAATGCTGTGCAGCCTATGGCACATATTGCCTATAACATCTTAGTTCCAACCCGCCAGTCCATTCCCAGATTCCCATTCGCCAGTTTGATCGCGCAGATGGGCATTATTTAACTTTACAACCTTCTCTACATTTCAATTTCAACAATATCCTATATTCCCAAAAGCTAGGAAGCTCTGATGTATGGAAATAGTCTTGTTGAATGCTCCTGTTTATTCAGAATTTGAGTATGCATCCATACTTAAAGAGCATTCTTATGACTGCAATGTGTATAAACAAGCTGTAGTGTTTCTATAAGGAAAATGTGATGTTAATAGAATAAAAATGTGAAGTACAGATGAGTTTGAGGACAGAAACTATGATGTTGAGCGGTTGTTTAAAAGTATTTATTCAATAAATAAAGTTAACTCCACAAAATGTGTTTTACTAGCAAATAAAGCCCATTCATAGGCAGCTTTTACTTTTACACTTGAGATGAGATTTCAGTTGTACAATGTGCATGCATATATTCTATACATTATTTCCCATTGCAGTAGGCAGAGAATATTAATTGCCTCATCAATAAACTTACTCATACTTACAACCATTATTCCCACCTATATATCTCTTTTGTAACTTAATTTGTATCCATCTGCTCTATTTGCTCAAAATAAAATAACATTGCTTTTTCTATGTATTCAAGGTTTGCAGTTTTAACCATGTGTAGTATTGTCTTTGAATTACAATAATCCAATTTATCCCCAGGCGCAAACATGCCATGATTATCATTTTATGCTAAATGGTCTGAAGAGTTCTGCTATGAGTTGGGTATTGGAAAATGTTGGATTTACTTGCAATGAAGGGGATTAAAACAAGTGGTTTTCATTAATATTTAGGCAATTTTATTGATGATTAATTAAAAACTGTTACATTTTGCTGTTTTTTTTAATTTCATTAGACTCCTTCCAAGTCAATAAATTGTTCCAGAATCTTTGTATTAAATCAATATGTTTTACTGAAAATATCAAAACAACATGAGCATTATATTCATATTTAGTCATTTCAAAATGCTTGTAAGGTGACTTCTAAATTTGTTTGATAATGTTGCACAAAGTACCTGCACCTGCATTTAAACAACTTTTGTAGCATGAAGTGTGTCGGTAGATAAAGAGGTAACAAAATTATGCCATCACCATTCTTTACATTCCTAGCCACACTAAGACAGCAAGCAGACTATTGTCTACTCACACTATCCAGACTTTGCCTGTGCCTGTTGACGCAAGCATATGCTAAGAGCTCGGGTGTCTTTTATGATTCTTCTTCTTCTTCAAGTGCCTCTTCAATTCTGAAGGTTGGCCGTCAGCTTCTTGAACTCCTCTTTATTAGTAGCCAACCGAAACAGTTGTTCGACGGAGGTTATGCCGGTCCATTCCCGTATGTTCCGGAGCCATGATTTTCGCCGGCGCCCAGCGCGTCTCTTTCCCTCAACTTTGCCCATCATGATCAGTTGGAGCAGTGAATATCTTTCGTGTCTGAACACGTGCCCAAGGTATTCAATTTTGCGCTTTTTCACGATGGGCATCAATTTCCGGGACATATGAACACGCTGGAGCACGATCTCATTTCGAACTCTCTGTGTCCAACTAATGCGCAACATCCGACGGTAGCACCACATCTCGAATGCTTGTAAGCGTTTTGTGGTGTCATCTTTTAAAGTCCACGTTTCACAGCCATACAAGACAATTGGCCAAATGTAACACAACAGCAGCCTTACACGGAGCTTTATGTTCAATTTACGACAACACAGTACTCTGCGCATTTTGTTGAACGATGCTCGGGCAACTTCTATTCTGGTCTTGATCTCCTGGTCGGATGTCCAATCTTCGTTTACCCAAGCCCCAAGATATTTGTATTGTCGTACCCGCTCCAGTTGACTTTGGGCTACTGATATTACAGGGTTCAAATCCGGGTTTCTCGAGACAAGCATAAACTTGGTCTTGCTGGTGTTGATAGACAGTCCGGCTTTTTCACTGTATTCGCGGACTTTGGTTACGATTGTCTGCAAATCACTTTCAGAGGCTGCAATTAGGACAGTGTCGTCTGCATAACGTAAGTTATTTACCACCTTGCCGTTAATCTTTATTCCAGCTTTAAGTCCAGTTAGAGCATCAGATATAATAGCTTCCGAATATATATTAAATAGTAATGGAGAGAGGACACAACCCTGACGGACTCCCCGACAGACTTCGAATTCGCCTGTCTCTTCGTCTTCGACTCTTATTGTAGCCACTTGTTTCTCGTACAGATTGCGAATGATTCTGACGTCTTTACCGTCAAGTCCGATACAACTCAAAAGGCTCAAGAGTTGTTGATGCTTGACTCGATCGAATGCCTTTTCATAATCTATAAAACATAGAAATACGTCTGTTTGCATATCTCTGCATTTTTGTACGAGTATATTGAGGGCAAACAGTGCTTCACGAGTGCCGACACCAGATCGGAATCCAAATTGGCTAGTTCCTAGATGTTCATCACATTTTTGTCGTATTCTGTTTTGAATAATATTCAGGAACACTTTCAGAACATGACTCATAAGGCTTATCATGCGATATTCTCCACATTTTTTGGCATTAGTCTTCTTCGGTATGACAATGAAGGTGGATTTTAGCCAGTCATTTGGTAGATTGCCGGTTTCATAGATGTTGTTGAAGAATTGAGTCAGTACGTCCAATTGTTCTTCTTCCAGTAGCTTGAGGATTTCGATGGGAATGTTGTCAGGTCCTGGTGATTTACCTGTTTTTGCAGATTTTAAAGCTCTTAAAACCTCAGATTTTAAAATAGAGGGACCCGTGTCGTCAGTTCTTATTGAGATATTTCTCGTCAAATCTGCAAACATCTCCTCAGCATAATCACGCCACACCCTCTTTTTGCACTCAGTGTCCAGAATAAGATTCCCGTCTTTTATGATGATAATGATAATTTAAGACTACAAACCCTATATACCAAACAATGATGAATAGAAATCTATTTTACATTCATTATATTTGACCTCTGAAACATACCATAAGTTTAGAAACTGTTCTTAATAGTTATTTTAAAGAAGATCAATGAAATTCATTGATTGTCTCAACTGCATCAGAAAATTGGACGTATACATGGATTTAGGCTGCAGAATTTGTATCCTCATGCCTAGTGAACTGCTCGTTATAAAAGCCAAACGTATTTTAACGAATTTAAAACTTAATACACAAGCACTAGTTGTAGATTAATTTAATTTAGTTAAAATTTACAATTCAATTGATATCATGTGGAATCATTAAATCCTGTATGTATCTTTATGTGAAACTATACCCTGAGGCTTTTCATAGGTCACAAGCTATCATAGAGGTCCTCGGAAATAGTCATGACATATAAATATGTTTCAAAGAACTTGTTTGCGGCAAACTTTCACCCGGATGAGTATAATATCCATTTTTCGTTTTTTTTTTCCATTCAAAACAAATGTAAGTGATGTACACTCTTTACTATCACACTTTTATTCTGAGAATTACACAAAACAGTAAAAATAGCTGCAAAACAGCACTTATATTTTGATAAGTAATCTTTCTCACTGGCTCTCGCGCTCAATTTTGACATCGACATAAATTTGATATAAAATGACAAACATCTCAGTTTATGTCGCTGTCACGCCGCTCATGCTCGCACATGTGACTCGGCGTTGCGATGTCAAAGGCGAGTCACTAGCGCTCTCACGTCTCAGATGCCTCGTGCTCGGGCGTGCGAGAAACGGTCAAATATGGCGGCCAATTCGCCCTTGAACGGTGACATAGCCCTATCTCAGAGGCTCTCACACGCCTCATGCTACCCCCGCTGGTTCGATCCCCGCTGAGAACAACATTTATTTGATGAGCATTAATGTTTGTTTCTTAGTCTTGGGTGTTATTTATATGTGTATTATATTATGTTAAATATATCGTTGAGTTACTATCCCATAATTCAAGTCTTACTTGGGGCTAACTTGATCTTTGCATAATATGTCCGTATGTGTTGATTTATTTTGGTTGTTAACGGTGAGGGAAAACATCGTTACCCACATGGCTAAGTTGTGCATAGTCCTTTGACAGTATTTGCACAAAACGGCCATAGCCCAGCCTTTAATCCCGTAGGTACTCTTTTTTGGATGGATTTTTTATAAAATGTACATACATACATATACTTACGGGTATAATTCCCTAAAAGGTGTAGCCAGAGCTAAGGAATTGGAAATTCCTCAGCCACTTTTGGAACCGTGAGTGGGGAAAAAAGTATTTTTATTAAATGTATTCCTGCAAAATATGATATTTTCGATCTTAGTTGCTACTTGTGCTAAGTTAGTTTAACATATAATGTTATGGAAGAGTTGGGCATCTATCATCATAAGTATTGTTTTTGCTTTAAAGATGTAGAAAATCTTTTTTTTTAATTATCTGGACGTGTCACTGAGTGGATACTCTTAATAGGAAATTAAGAAAAAAAGATATTAATTTCAGAAGTTTTATACCCTCTGTCACCATTTGGGAGCTCTACGTCGTTAAGTTTAAAAGGTATTATAAATTGAAATCCCGAAACACCGTTATAAAGGTGCACTGCTGCAAGAGATTTTCAGTAATTATAGAAGTTAAACAATAAAACAAGCTGCCGACCTTGTGTCAACTGCGCTAATTCTGTAATTACCCCAGGTCAGCCGTGTGCTTCACTTGAATCTGTTATGATACTACTGCATATAATAATTAACAACAACCGTGATAGCCCAGTGGGTAGAACACTCGGTTATCGTGCAAACGACTAGTGTTCAAATCCTGGGTCGGGCCTACACCAATTTGTCTTTTCTAAAGACATATGTGTGGTTAATTTATCATGGTTGTTAACGGTGAGGGAAAACATCGTGAGGAAACCCACATGGCTGAGTTGTACTTAGTCATGTGACAGTGTATTCGTACAAAACGGCGATAGGCCTGCCCCTATCACGTGAGTAGACTGTCCATGCAAAACATGGGTACTCTGAACACCAGGTGACAAAGTCACGTGATGTTCAGAAGTATTAGTACCTCTACAACCCCTTCGGGGATATTCGGCGTGAACGTTTATATTTATGTTATGTTTATATAATAATTATATTACATACATACATACATACATACATTCATATACTCACGGCTATAAATCCCTTAACGGGGTAGCCAGAGCTTTGGAATGAGAAATTCCTTGGCCACTTTTGGAAGTTGTTTGGGGTAAAGATGGTAACAATAAATGATTTTGGTGCCGGGTCTCCAACCACATCGCCCAAAAATCACTTAAAAAGCCCTTATACCCTTAGTCGCCTCTTACGATCACCCACCGGAAGAAATGGGGTAGTGTTATTATTATTATTAAGCCGATACTACACGGCAAATATTAATAAATAATATGTTTATTAAAGTAACTAAGACTCACATTCGTATTAGTAAAAGTAATATTTGTCATTTGTTATTTGATTGAGCTTTACTCAACTCCAACGGTCACACCGTATATCCCAGAACCAGAAGGGGTTGGCAGAGGTACTTATACTGCTGAGCATCACGTGACATTGTCACCTGGTGTTCAGAGTACCTAATTTTGAGGAATTAATAAACATACATACATAAATCCCTAAAAAGGGTAGCCAGAATTTCAGAATACAAAGAAGAAACAAGAATCTCTTAGTCATTTTCTGAAGTTGAGTGGGGAAAAGATTGGAATATGAAGGTTCTTTGTTATGAGTTTCTAACCGCCACGCCCAAACATCACTTAAAGAGTCCCTATATCATAAGTCGCTTCTTACGAACACACAC
This sequence comes from Bedellia somnulentella, assembly GCA_963576735.1. Lineage (NCBI taxonomy): Eukaryota > Metazoa > Arthropoda > Insecta > Lepidoptera > Bedelliidae > Bedellia > Bedellia somnulentella. The sequence goes on along the minus strand of OY755182.1, from coordinate 3,245,586 downwards.
GGGCAGTAATGGGCTATTGCTATTCTAAGCCGACACTACACAGCTTTATTAATAAATACATACACACATACATATACTCACGGCTGTAATTCCCTAGAAGGGGTAGCCAGATCTAAGGAATTAAAAATTCCTCAGCCACTTTCGGAAGCTTGGTGGGGAAAAGATGGTAAAATAAAGGTTGTTAAAAGTCAAAAAAAAAGTCAAAAAGTTTATTTTTCAAAATAAAGTTAAATACTAACATTTTTTGAACGTCAAAGTTTTAAATTAATCGTTAATCCGTTGCTTCGGAAGGTGTTCGTAAAGAGAAGAAGCAACAAAGAAACTCTTTACATTCACATTTTTTCATTTTTTCAAAATATGGTTTGTACAATTTCAGTTTATAAACATGTTTTTACTTTACAAAAGATTTTCTAAGCGACGAAACCAAACGCTAGTTTGACATAATTAAAATAAATTGTCCATCACAAAAACCAATCACATAACGTGAGAAGAAAAATCCTCACCAGACAATTATTCCTAGGAATAACGAGGGAAGATTTATAGCTTTACGGACATGGTCATGTGCGCGTTGGGTCCTTGTCGTTTAAAAAATCTTGAACACTGTAGTAAGATTTCTTTAAAAGCATGGCTTTAATTGCCCTTTTAAAAGATGCCACAGGCAATTCCAATATGTCAGAAGGGAGTTTATTGAACATTTTCAGGGATAGTCCCATAAAGGAGTTACTTACTTTATTAAGTCTCCACTTCGGTACGTTAAGTTTCTCCTTATTCCGAGTGTTAACAGTATGCCTATCACTAACTTTACTAAATTGGCTTATATTCTTTTTGGCATACATTAAATTCTCAAATATGTATTGGCAAGGGACAGTTAAAATGCCAATATCTTTAAATTTTTCGCGCAACGAATACCTCGACCTTAACATGTAAATAGATCGGATAGCTCGCTTTTGTAAGACAAAAACTTTATGAACATCAGCCGCTTTACCCCATAATAAAATACCGTACGACATAATACTATGAAAATAACTGAAATAAACAATGCGAGCTGTTTCTATGTCTGCTATTTCTCTAATCTTACGCACGGCATACGCTGCTGAGCTCAGCCTTTTAGAAAGTGTTAGTATATGGGGTCCCCATTGCAACTTAGAATCGATTATTATCCCTAGGAATTTTGTCTCTTTCACTAATTCTACTTTTTCACTGTCAATAACAATATTGGCGTCAACTTGCCTAACATTCGGTAAAGTAAATTTAATACATTTAGTTTTTTTGGCATTCAGAACCAGGTTATTTACAGTAAACCAATGCAATACCAGTGAGATAGCTTTATTTACGTCGTCAAGAGATGTAGAGGATCTCGCTACATTAAATATTAAAGATGTGTCATCTGCAAACATAACTATCTCAGAATACTTTTGTACCATAAATGGTAAATCATTAATATAAATCAGAAACAGTAATGGGCCAAGTATAGAACCTTGAGGAACGCCCATCTCTATTTCCGATCCTTTCGACGTGGTTCCATTAATATCTACCTTTAAAGTTCTTTTATCAAGATATGATGCCATTAATTTCAGTGCTTGCTCGTCAAAACCGTAATATTTAAGTTTAGTCAACGCTATTTCCTTTTTTACACAATCAAAAGCTTTTGTGAGGTCACAAAATATACCTAACGCATACATGTTGGTGATGGGTCTTCAACCGCATCGTTTGAAAATCCCTTAAAAGTCCCAATACCGTAAGTCGTCTCTTACGTACACTCATTGGTAGAAACTGGGTAGTGCTATTCTAAGCCGACACTACACGGCTAATACAATATACAATAAATTGTATATTTCTCTAATCACTAGGCCACAGTAATAAATAACATAAACATAAACGTTCACGCCGTTTATCCCCGAAGGGGTTGGCGTTCATCCACCAGAAGAAATGGGGTAGTGCTATTCTATGCCGACACCACACAGCTAATTAAACAATATAATTATTATTTCTAAATAAAACTAAGAAATACAGTTGCTTAAACGTCTCATACTACGCAAGGCTATAATTTCAGAAGTAGAGTTATAAAAGGAACATACCGTTTTCAGCCAGAGTCGGCTAGTACTATTAAAATCGCAGCGGTCACTATTCCGTGACTCCAAGTTGATTAATGAGCTCAAAATGTGTTGGCGAAAGCGTCACAGAGCTTTAAACGGTATTTTAATGGAATTTTTAGATTTTCATGAATTATTTATTCGTTGCACGAACAGTTTTGGCTTTTGTTCGAGCAAGACTGTGCTCAGATACCGCGAAATACACGCACGGTTTTCACTCGCAGAAAAAGAAGAATGGTCGTATATACATATTGTTGGTGTGAATTGCTTGTAATATATTGTTCTGGTTTATCTGCAAAAAACTTCTTTTTTGATAAAACATAATTAACTTGTTTTAAAAAACAAAACATATCATTTTTTACGATTGGAAATAAAATATTTTTATCCCCTTTCCTAATAATAATATTGGTGGTTATCTGTAATGAATGTCTCTACTGTCATTTCATTTGAAAAATGAAGGAACAGATTTGTGTGTTTTATAATTTCCTGTCATGATTGTAGCTAATTCTAACTACATAAAAGTCATTATAAACTGAAGCCATGATAATAAATAAAGAATAAATAAAGGAAAGAAAAATTTCGACACAGGCGGGATTCGAACCCGCGACCTCGGGTATACGCCCCCGTCCCTCTTGCCAATTGAGCTACCGTGTCAATGGCTGCCAGCGCGAAATTCTTCTATCCTTTATTTCTTTTACACGTTTTAGTAGTGTTTGCGTTTCCTACCTCCGAATTTTTTACTAATTCGGGCGTATACCCGAGGTCGCGGGTTCGAATCCCGCCTGTGTCGAAATTTTTCTTTCCTTTATTTATTCTTTATTTATTAGTAATAATCCCCACATGAGGTTTTCATGAACAAAAAGATTTAAAAAATGAAGCCATGATGCTGGCAAACCCCTAAAAAGTCATATAAATACATGTGCTTCTATCCTTTATACTTCGAACGCCTGCCTTACTTAAAATCATTTTGTTATTGACCTAAAGGTGTCCTTCGTGGTTGTCTTCTTAAAACATTCCCACATATTTCTTTTGCTGATATACTTTCATAAATCCTACATACGTACATATACTCACGGCTATAAATCCCTAGAAGGGGTAGCCAGAGCAAAGGAATTCGAAATTCCTCAGCCACTTTTTGAAAGTTGAGTGGGGAAAAGATGGTAAAATAAAGGTTGTTGGTGATGGGTCTCCAACCGCATCGCCCAAAAATCCCTCAAAAGTCCCAATGCCGTTAGTTGCCTCTTACGTACACCCACCGGCAGAAACGGGGTAGTGCTATTCTAAGCCGACACTACACAGACTCATAATTTCATAAATCCTCTCTTGCGTAAACCATCTAAAAATACTATTGCAATCTTTCACATCGCACTGTTTATGAATCTAACTATACCACACAGCAACATATAACCAGCATTTAGGGTTATTATGTTCGTTTGACTCACTTTATGCTCATGCTTCTTCTGTCATACCTTAAATATTTTTTTATCCACTTTTAAAGCGTTTCCACATCCAAATGTTTTGGGCATAGAAAAAAAACGCAAACAATAAAAAATATTCAGTCGTATTTTCACTCCATCTGTACACAGCACAACCGGCAGTGAGTTGACATTAATAAAGTTTCGTACCTGACCCTTGTTTTACCTCGGACAAGTGGAACAGTCCTGCGGCTCTACAGTCTGCATTTACTTAAAGAAAGGGGATTATATTTAAATGACATTTATTTTGTTGGAGAATTTATCCAATTATATTTTATGAAGTGTTCAAATCCCGGGTCGGGCCTACACCAATTTGTCTTTTCTAAAGACATATGTGTGGTTAATTTATCATGGTTGTTAACGGATAGGGAAAAAATTCGTGAGGAAACCCACATGGCTGAGTTGTACTTAGTCATGTGACAGTGTATTCGTGCAAAACGGCGATAGGCCTGCCCCCTATCACGTGAGTCCACTGTCCATGCAAAACGTGGGTACTCTGAACACCGGGTGACTAAGTCACGTGATGTTCAGAAGTATTAGTACCTCTGCCAACCCTTTCAAAGATATTCGGCGTGAACGTTTATGTTATGTTATGTTATATTTTATAATATACAAATAAATACACACATTTGCGACTTTATTTGATGTTGACGAATCTCTTGTCTTCATTCATCCAACTTTTTATACATGCCCAGGCTAAAAGCCTTTATACTCACACTGCATTTTCAAATTCCTATAAGATCTAAATGTATCTTCTTCCTCTGCTTGAAATAATATCCACTATGGGTCTTTTATTTATTTTTCACAGCCTTAGAGTAGCGTTTCCTCGTCATGTCATTATTTACTACGAACATATTATTTTAGAACATGTTATGCAACTGCATTTTAATAACTTAAAGTTTCACATAAGTATTAGGTGTGTTCTATTTGAAACTATAAAATAAATACATATCCTCACGGTTATGAACTCTTAAAAGGGATATCCAGAGCTTCAGAATCAAAAAATTGTTTAGCCACTTTTGAAAGTAAAGTGGGCAAAACATCGTAACATAAATATCTTTGATAAGGGTCTCCAACTGCATCACCCAAAATTTACTTAAAAAGCCCCAATACCCTTAGTTGCATCTTACGATCACACATGGGAAGAAATGGGGTAGTGCTATTCTAAGCCGACACTACACAGTGTAAAAAAATGGATACCCACTTGATCATAAAAAAGGCCATAAGACTCATTTAAATTATCTAATTCAAATGGTGGCTTGGCAGTCACAATTAAGCATGCAATTAAGATACATAATTAAAACAACAAATAAAATTCAAAACACGGCTAACCAAAAGAGGTTGTCATAAACAGTGTCAGACTCATTTCTGTCCTCATTTGTTCTGTTGGCCGCGCCAAGAATAATTACGATCGAGATAAAATCCATTGAATTATTTCAAATGAAAACATTACCATTTGCATATGAAACCTTTAAATAAGCAGAATTATCGTGACATGTTTATATTATAACGTTTTTGTTTATTTGGAAGATGAAGAATCTAAAATTATGTTTATGATATTATAATTACGTTATAGTTCATACAATACATAAACCGATTTTTTAGTTCAGTTTAGTTTCATAAAATTATAAATCAAGATAATACAATGAGTTTTCTATTATCAAACTCGGAATCACATCAACAAAGAGAGAAGCAACATAACTATATATAGCTGTGGCCACTAAACAAGTTTCAAATAATAAATATGAGCCTTAAATGTTTGCTTCCTTAAGAGCCCAGAAAATAGATAGATCCATCAAAGTTTAATTTATTTTTGAGATTCACACTAGTTTGTTTAGACTTTACAGATTGTATTATAAACCTGAAGGTCCTAAACAAAAAGTAATGCTTGCTTTGCGTTATCTATTGGTCTGGTTTATGGCACGTGCACTATACTTTAGATATCTAGAGCTATGGATCACATTTCCCCGTATAATCTATAAAAACTTGTTTCGGTTTTCCACCACTTTGTAGGGTCTTGAGCAATAATTTCAGAGCTAAATAGCTGGCAGAAGACGTATATAGAAAAGAATAGAATAGAATAACTCTTTATTGCACATCAAACAAAAATTTACAAAAATAATAATATGATCAAACAGTTTACAGTGAGGTACAATTATATATGTTGATATGCGAGATATGTTGCTCTTTAGACTATTATGTTATTATTTTTAATACACATTTAATTCATAAGTTTTACTAAAAAGTTATTAGCATTTCGTAGAAATGTATAAAAGCGACGCCATAATGTATGTAAGTGCAACTTAAATTAATATTTATGAGGGAAGGTGCGCTTTAGTGGTGGGTTGAAAGGAATTTCATAAAGGCCATGAAAATTAATTTTAAACTTCTTTACTTAGTTGGAAAATGGAGTTGAGCGCTAATAGATTTATAGCCTTAAAGAATCGCTCAGTATTCTTTTTAGAATTTAATTTTGACATATTTTTTTAAACTTTTTTTTAGATTTTTTCTGGGATAATAAATCTGTCTACACTTTCAGGCTACAAGTAAGTAAGTATTTTATTACGTATTTTTTGTATCTTAGATTATAACTTTTCTCCCTCCATTTCCCATATTTGTAGTTTTTATGTGAATATCGAACAAAAGGGTCAAAAACGCACTACCAATAATCGTTTTATTGAATACATTTAATGTTCTCAAATTTAAGTGATTAAAAATTAATGATTCAATGTTCTGGCTAACCCTTTTAAGGATTATAGCCAAAACCTACTTCTAAAACGTCGCTGTCTGTTTGTCTGTCCATATGTCTGAAATCCATCATTCCATCCATGTCCATCTGAATGAAACTTTGATTAAAATTTTATTTCTGTTGCCGCTATCGTTTACATAGAATATTATCTGGGGGCACGGCAGTGCCCCTGCCAAGTCTCGAGCAAAACGGGCACGGCCGTACCATCTTTTCTCGAAGCGGTTCGCGGCTGTTTCGCCCCCCCTATATCTTCGACGTGGACAAAGCTAGGAGTTTAGGTTTTCGGTGAATAATAGTAGGCATTAGAACAAGCTTAAGTTCGAAATTACACGCCAAATGAATTAATAGTTTAGGAGTTACGGTCGATCAAAGTTACACCATTTTGTCACTCACTGACTCACTGATTAGAAACTTCAAATTTTGCACCAAGATAGGTCATTAGCCACATATAAAGGAAAAATTATAAAAACATAAAAAAATTATATGCCATAGAAAATAATTTTATATTTGCGGTTTGGCAAGAACATTATGTATGGATTTTGACTGCATTGTTAACTTTGTTCGTTGTTCAAGTACCTATTCAATTGGATGAATACATACATAGAATAGAAAAGAATAATATAAATGTAATACATAGACTATCATTAATACAAATTAATACATAAAGTTCATTAAATTAATAAAGCTAAAACTCCATTGTATTGCGATAAATATTGTATGCGCGCTCGATAGATGGCGTTGTACCTGTCTGAATCGCGCTATGGTTTCGTTACAAAGCGCAGTGTAAGTAGTACTTCAAAATAATTCGATAATTTTCATTTGATAGCGCCATCTGTCTATGAAAACCCATTTCGAAACTAAAAAATATTGTAGTGATAATTGATATTCGGAGAACTTTACGTGTTATTTAGTTTAGTTTAGTTATAGTTTGTAAGTTAGTAGATATATATTTATTTAATTAGTTATTTGTTAGTTAGTTTAGTTCTATTTAGTTTGCATATATATATAAGTTTAAGCCCTATTGTTATAGAAGTAATTGTAAATATAGTGTAATAGAACGTGAAATATTGTACATAAATGGCGACCTTTGTCCACACAGAGTCATCTCTATTCCTGGAGATGGGTCGTGTTTATTTCATTCGTTGTCATACAGCATGTATGGGAGTTTTCAGTCGTCAAACGATATTAGGCGTGCTGTCGTCCATTATGTAGTGGAGAATTGGGATGACATGCAAGTCTATTGTGATGAGATGTTGCTGTTTTATAGTTAATGGTGCACCCTTTCCCGCGACTCGTTCTTGACCACTATTTGGAAAATTATGATAAGAATAACGTTTCCCTTTTTGCAAATAAAAATATTACCGATATGAGCTTGTCAATAATATCTTTGAAACACCAATTTTATGCTTTTCTTTAGACCACAGTGCCTTCAACACTATATCAAAGATAAACTAATCAAATTTAATTTTATTTACACTTTGTAGTTCCTAAGACTCCATTTTTGATTTCAAATTTTGATTTTAAATAACGCGCAGCTAACTTCCATTTATGAGTCCATAAATGATAAAAGAAATTTCACTAACTGACACTTTTACCGATCGGAAAATGTACAACCAAATCACGCCTTATATCACCATTGGCGTAAGCAGAGACTAGTCATCGCTACTTTGCACAGTCCTGACAAAACTGAACATTTATCACTAAAAGGGCTTTAGTAGAACTGGATTTAATAGCTTCAAATGATATTATTATGAAGAAGTTAATAAAATAAAATTATTTTTTTATTTTTATACATATGGATTCTATCCCTACCATATTTAAAAGTAACTTAAATATATTAATATCTAGTTATGCATACTGCCGGCGGCGTTCCTTTCCTTTCTAACCACGGATGTTGTAAGAGGCGAATAATGTATGTTGAGGCGGATGTTGTATGGGGCTTTTTAAGTGGTTTTTGGGCAATGTGGTAGGAGACCCATCACCAACAATAATTTACATCTTGTTCTCTATCAACTTCCAAATGTGGCTGAGGAGTTAATAACTCTGAAAAGCAGAGCTAATCCTTTTCGGGATATATCGTCGTGAGCATAAGTATATATATTTGATTGCAGTTCAAATTGCAAATCATTGGTCTTGGTAAGTTATAATGACAAAATAAATTGTACGTGTCCACTAGAGAAATTTTGAGAGTAAGTTGTAACTCGTACTAAACCGGAAACGCGGACGCCATTTTGTAACTTTGAAAGGTGGCCGAGGTACATCTCGCGTTTTCCGTTTAACTGTTCTCTTACTATGTTCATTTTAAAATTTTATTTTAAAATTTTATAAGTAATTGTAATTTGTAATTGCTGTATAGTGTCAAATTAGAATAGCACTACCCAGTTTCTTCCCATGGGTGTACTTAAGAGGCTATTGGGGCTTTTTAAGTGATTTTCAGGCGATGCGGAGACCCATCACCAAAAGTGGCTAAGGAATATCTTATTCCTTACGTCTTCCCTTCCCCTTCTAGGGATTTATAGCCGTAAGTATATGTTATTAATGTGGTCTATCTACACGGTAGTGTATTGGATACAGAGTTGGCTTTAAGAGCTGAAGGATTTAGGTTGTAATCCTTTGAATCTTGTCGCCGCTACTTAATTGAGTGTGACAGATCCCCCAATAATTCACTACTAATAAATAAAATATGGAAATATATCTAGCATTCAATATTTGGTTACAAACAACACAGCTCTATTCACCATACTTCCAATTGCCCTTAAAGGCGATTGAATCAGAGGATCAACAAGCCGCCTTCCACATGAAGTCATATTAGGCCGTCGTGGTAGACTTTGGCCTATTTACTCTATCTAGGGTTTGCTTTGACTCTAGGTGCTTATTTTAGTTGTGAAGATAGTATTGAGTTTTCTAAAATGATGCCTTCTGTAAATTTCCCTAGTCCCTTAATCGGCTTTGTTAAATAATTTCTTTTGCTTTTCTTTGTAACTTCTTAATGTTTCTAACTGTAATAAATATTAATACTTATCTTTTATAGAAATAAAATAGGTTAATTTTAAGGAAACCTAAGCTGTTAGTTCATTTTATATATAAAAATATTTTTTCTTATTTCATAGCATTTTTTTTTTTATTGAAATTCGGATATTGCGTGTTATTACATGGTTTTTAAAGCCTGACGTTTCGTTGTGTTAATTCTTATGTGCAATCGTAGTCTTAAAAATAATAATTTAAATAAGTTTTCCAATAATTTTAAATCTGTCTCTTCGACTATACCTAGTAGGTGCCTAGAAACGCCACACATGTCGCGTTTGAGAGAGTTTTCTTCTGAACGCATTATACGGAATGCACTTCCAACTTAATGTTTGTAAGTATTTCTTCCTAACCGCTCTCGAATAAAGTTTTAAAATCAGGGATATATAATTTGGACATACATACATATAATCACGGTCATAAATCCCAAAAAAGGGTAGCTAGAGCTTTAGAACTAGAAACTCCTTAGCCACATTTGAAAGTTGATTGGGAACAAGATGGTAGAAATAAAGTATCTATGGTGATGGGTTTCCATCCGCATTGCCCAAAATCTACTTAAAAAGTCCCATACCTTTAGTAGCCTCTTATGACACCCGTGGGTAGAAGGGGGTAGTGACGTAGGGGTATTGCCGTTGAGTGCTGGTTTAGAATGTTACTAGATATATTTATGTACCAGTAGAATTTGTATTAATTATCAAAGCTAGTTGATATAGATATACGCATACGGCTAGATTTTAAGTACAAATAACCAGAATTAGTGCGACCACTCCTCAGTTAAAACGTCTTGATAAATTTCTATCCACATTACCTAATTATAATGGCCGTAACACACACGTAACATTATCGTGATCTCGTCGGTTAGAAAGAAAACGTCGAAAACGCCCTTTATCCCCAAAGGGGTGGCCGAGATACTAATATGTCGAGATCACTATCCGAATGCTAGACTAAATTTATTTTTGAAGAAATTGTTTTGTTCATTAATTAATAACCTGCAAAATTAATGAGCATTTTACAAACTTATTTTCCATTTATTATCCATTAATACATATTTATTAATCATCTCCATACAAAAAAGATGTTTAAAACATACCATCTCAATTATCTTTTAAGTCAGTTAAAATGGCGTTGAAGACTCGACAGCCGCGCAGTGTTTCAAAAAGCAATTTAAACTATTCCCGCCTGAAACTAGACTGCGACAAAAGAAAACTGGTTCAGACCGGTTGAATCTTGATGCTTGAGAAACACTTTGACTTGAATATTTCTTTAATCAAACTTTACAATGTGCTCTCAGATTTCTTCCGTGCAAAGGTAAGCAAGGGTGTTGAATTATTGTGATTTACACGCGTATATATACGTATACCAACCGTGATAGCCCAGTGGGTAGAACACTCGTTTATCGTGCAAACGACTAGTGTTCAAATCCTGGGTCGGGCCCACACCAATTTGTCTTTTCTAAAGACATATGTGTGGTTAATTTATCATGGTTGTTAACGGTGAGGTAAAACATCGTGAGGAAACCCACATGGCTGAGTTGTACTTAGTCATGTGACAGTGTATTCGTACAAAATAGCGATAGGCCTGCCCCCTATCACGTGAGTACACTGTTCATGCAAAACGTGGGTACTCTGAACACCAGGTGACAAAGTCACGTGATGTTCAGAAGTATTAGTACCTCTGCCAAACCCTTCGGGGATATTCGGCGTGAACGTTTATGCTTATCATGCTTATTATATAAAATAATGTATCGTTTAAGAGTACTCTGTGAAACAGAATATATGCTTAAGCTGGTAAAAAATCGCTTTCGTGTACAAATGATTGTTGTGTGTTCGTGTATGATGCTTGAGTCAGCTGTCAAAACATATACTGATATAAAAAAAACAAAATATTTAAACTAAACTAAATCCATCTGATCATCTTATAATTACAATATTATAAACAAATGTAATTAAGATCATCATAAACAGTTTTGTGATTTGGTTTTAGTACGCGTACTTTTTACCTGCATGGTGTAGTATGTGTGGGTAAACCAAGTCTTATCTCTATATGTACACAACACACACATACGTAGAGTTTTCTAGTATAAACACAGACATAAAGCTTTCTTAGTTTCATTTTATTGTTATGAGAGTGAATAATATACACCTCAAAGAAAAAAAAGAAACAATGGCGTGCTATTAAAATTATATACAACTATCTAATTACGGCAATAAAGCACTCACGACCGATTTATGAATTGAGTATTCCAGCTGTGAACAACTTAACTATCGTTCTGTCGCATTGAAATCTCGAGAACGATAAATGAGACAAACGGGACAAAACGATACTTAACTTGTTCTCAGCTTGAATACTCAATTCAGAAATCGGGCGTCAGAGACTTAGAATTAGAAATACGTCAGTCACTTTTGGAATTCCAGTAGAGAAAAGATTGATGATCAAATGATTTTGGTGATGGTCTCTTACCACATGGCACAAAAATCAATTGAAATGCCCCAATACTCTTAGTCGTCTTTTTCGAACACCCACGGCAAAAAATGAAGAAATGCCATTTTAAGCCGACACAGCATTAAAATTACTGTTAAAAATAATAATAATAATATATTGGTCCTTAAATTCTGGTATAATTGCTGACAAATTGGGTATTTTATAAAGAATTTTGATAGGAAAGGCTCATTAACTATAATTATTCTACAGGAATATTTCATGTATTTGAATAAAGTATTTTCTGTTTGATTTTTTAATTGCTGTCCTTTGATTTGTATAATTAAGGATTATTATTTTCATTCCAGTAAGTAAATTACTTAAATTAAAACAATTGTTATTTGCATGATAATGACATATTTAATAGTAATAAATGAATAAAATGACCCCAACGGCAGTGCATGAGTCGAGTTGATACGCTTATGTTGGCAGCAAATGTTGGGTGAGGCAGAAGAAGCATGAGAAAAAAGTGTATGCTGTAGAGACGAGGTCTTTGAAAACATTGCAATATTAGGTTATGAGATCGAGTAATGTAAGTAAGTAAGTAATGTATGTAAGTTTGTAATGTAAGGTTATGTGATCGTGTGAGGAATTATGTGATTCGTGAAATGTGTGGTGTAAAAGATGATATTGTAAGGTGATAGAAAAAGGAATGTTGAGATGGTTTGGGCACAAAGAGAGGATGGATGACAGTAAAGTGGTGAAAGAGATCTATAGAGCCAATGTGGAAGGTAATGTTAGTAGAGGACGACCTCGGAGGACACATTTGGGTCAAATAGAAAATGTGTTCAAAAAGGCAGGTGTCCGAAGTACGAAGAATAAAAGAGCATGTATGAAAAGTTTGATGGATGTGAATGAAGCTAGAGAGGTTTACCAGGATCGTACAAAGTGGCGATCAATAGTCTCTGCCTACCCCAATGGGAACTAACGGCGTGAGAATATGTATGTATGTATGTATGAGATCGAGTAAGAAATTGTATGATTTGAGATGAAATTCGGTCGGGTACTCAGGAAACACGTCTTAACTCCATTACATTAACGTATATGTGTATTTTATTTAGGTATTTGAATTGCTTGTATATATAAAAGTATGTAATTATCTATGTTTATTATTTTGTGTAGTTGATATTAATATTGTTATTTAAATTAAATAAGTTAGTTTTAAGTTAGCTTAATAGATTATTATTGTTTTTTGATAAGACCGCCAATTGTACCTCACTGTTTAATCGTATATATTTTTTGTAAATCTGTGTTTGATGTGCAATAAAGAATTTTTCTAATCTATTCTACATTAAGTATCATATTCCACTAAATCTGATTATATAAGGAGTAAAAACTTTTTTTTCGTTGAGACGTGTTTGAAACGTCTCATGATATTTTGACCCTTTGTTTTCTCAGAACCAGATTAATAGTCACGTGATAGAAACCAAACTAGCCACAAACGACGAACAAAGACGGTTAAATAGTCTTATTATAAAGTATACCTACCCAAATACAGCTTGTCTTATTAACATACATACATACATATGCTCACTGCTATAAATCCCTAGAAGGGGTAGCCAGAGAATTAGAAATTCCTCAGCCACTTTTGGAAAGTTGAGTGGGGAAAAGATGGTAAAACAGAGGTTTTTGGTGATGGGTCTCCAACCGCATCGCCCAAAAATCCCTTAAAAGCCCCAATACCGTTAGTCGCCTCTTACGTACACCCACCGGAAGAAATGGGGTAGTGCTATTCTAAGCCGGCACTACACGTCTTATTAAATAGTCTAATTTTAATATAATTTTTGCTTATTTGCTCACGATGTAACAAATATGTAAAATAATTTGTAAAAGCTATTCCTTGTTTAATTACGACTGTACACAATGATGGTAATACAAAAACAGATAGGAATAATAATTAAATTTACTCAGTGTGAATATAACTGCGAGTTTGCGTGAGTAATGGCCTTAATTTCCGATTTGCTTTAGATTTTTACTTTGTTGTATAATTTTCGGGGTTATTTATTATCTCAGATGTTTTATTACTTTTATATTGAATATGTTATTAAATCTGTATATATTCAGCTTTGATTTCATTTTATTTACATTTGCAATTACAGTCTACAGTAGTGGGTTCTGAAGCCCTGGCTACCCTTTTTAGATATTTATGGCCGTGAGTATTACTATGATTTTTTGTATAAAACCATTATTAAAACTGAGAGCAATACATATGAATATTAAATATATTTCGCTGCTATAACAGTATACGTATTAACTTTTTAGCATTTATTTGCAATCAGAAGCATAAACGTATCGGACTTGATTGTAAATTGGCTTTGTTGTACGACTACGTCATTTGTTTATTTGCCCGCGGCCGCAGTGGATTCAATTATATTCGTTTGTAAGAAGCTATTATTGGGTGGTGCTCATTAGTAAATAAAACGTCGGTATACTTTTACTTTTAACATTATATTCCAATCACATTCCAATGAATTGTCTTCTCTACATTTATCCCTTCTTGCCCGCCACTCACTCTGTAGTTCCGTCCTCCATCTTTTTCTCAATCCCCACATCAATATCAAAACAATACAACATCAGTTCGAGTGAACAACTAATAAGTTGGTCTGAGATAAAATATATTATGAAAACGGAAAATATCCTCTCGAAAATAAAATAACAATATGAATCAAATTATTATCAAACCAAATTGATACACGGCTCGACTTCAGTTGGAGATATTCTATCTAAATTATTAAACAGACATTTTTAGTTAGACTGACAATATTTACTACTCTTAATACAAATATGTACATGAACACCTAAAATGGCTTGATACTAAGCTAATTATCCTAACACTATTATATTCTTTCATACGAATTGGTGATGATAGACTTCATTTTACCCGACTGTAAAGGAGGAAGTAGACAACAATGAATGCATATTTTTAAAGTTATTTTCTACAAATAGTCATATTTGTCGCGGTACAAAAGATACCATACCTGCTTTTTCATATCGGACCTAAATTTTGGGAAATTGTACGTTGAACAAAAACTTTTTAGCGTGATAGCTTATCGAATATTTATAGTAGAATATTATATTATACGAATATTTAAAGTATAGATATAAAAATAAATACATATACTCACGGCCATAAATCCCAAAAACGGGTAGCATGAGCTTCAGAGATAGAAACTCCTCAGCCTCAGCATCGCCCAAAAAACCTTTTTGAGGGCCCCAAACCCTTAGTCGCCTCTTATGACACCCGTGGGTAGAAAGAGGCAGTGACATTCTAAGCCGGCTCTAAACGGCAATATAGATATAAAATGTAAATAATTTTCTTATTTTAAAAAAAAAATGTATGTATTTTAAGTGTTTAACTTCTGGATTTCTAAAGTTGTTTGCAAAATCAGTAAAACGTGAAAAGCGAATGCAGATAAGAGGGAATAGGAAATAAGGGGATCCGAATTGAAAACAATTAAGAAGGGTAACAGCGAAACACGACAGGGAAAACATGGCTGACTTGAACCGGGACTTTTTAGAATTATTGTTCTTTTAAATATGCAGGAAAGACTTTCAAATGCTTTTGTTTTGTATGTTTGATAGTATTTTCAATTGAGTTTTCTCTAAAATACAACATTTAAACAAAAGTTAGCCAGAGTTCAAATTGGTACTCGTAGCACTTATCGATATAGAAACCGTAAATTCACTAAAGGATCGTACAAAGTGGCGATCAATAATCTCTACCTATCTCAATGGGTAATAATGGCATGAGTTCATGTATGATGTATGTATGTATTTATTCCCAGAATTCACTGACAAAAAAAAAAGATGATTTAAAATGCTACGAACTAGCGAAGTTTCGTTACTGACTGAATCACTGGCAGACAGCGCCCAGCCTGAGAGCTGAACTATAGTTGGTAAATAGTCTCAAAGCTTAAAATGGACACTAAGAAAATAATTCCTAGAAACTCCCACGGGAACGTGAATTTTAAGTTAGTATGAATCTTCCGCAACTAACAGGAACAGAAACATAGGAGATCAAAGTGTATATGAGGCTAATATAATATATATTCCGTCTGTTTTATGCATGTGTCAAATTGTTTATGTTTTAGATATTGCTGAATTATTCAGAAGGGCAAGCACGAGCCGTGTTTAAACTAGTTATCGTGTGGGATAAAGCAGCCATCTCTTACGCACTTACTTAGTATCGTATACTGCCATCTCATTCTAACCGTTATCGTGTCGATAAAATAGCGCTCGTGCTTGCTATACAGATTTCAGTGATGACGATAGCGTTGCTGAGTTTGTCTCAAAATTAATTGTCCATGCGGCGGAAATGACATGCAAAAGCTACTCTTAAAATTAGTACAATAATAAATGCGGTCATTATATTTATATCTAATAATATTTGACTCCCAATAATTCATGAAGGACCGAAAAGGAGAATTATTGGGCAAGTATGAAAATATTCATGATCATCAATGAAGCTCGAAAGGTTTGCCAGAATTGCACAAAGTTGCGATAGATCAAACTCTGCTTATCTATATATATATATATATATATAACATAACATAACATAAACGTTCACGCCGAATATCCCCGAAGGGGTTGGCAGAGGTACTAATACTTCTGAACATCACGTGACTTTGTCACCTGGTGTTCAGAGTACCCACGTTTTGCATGGACAGTGTACTCACGTGATAGGGGGCAGGCCTATCGCCGTTTTGTACGAATATACTGTCACATGACTAAGTACAACTCAGCCATGTGGGTTTCCTCATGATGTTTTTCCTCACCGTTAACAACCATGATAAATTAACCACATATATGTCCTTAGAAAAGACAAATTGGTGTAGGCCCGACCCAGGATTTGAACACTAGTCGCTTGCACGTAAACCGGTGTTCTACCCATTGAGCTATCATGTCGAGTTATGTAAATATATATATATATATATACAACCGTGATAGCCCAGTGGGTAGAACACTCGCTTATCGTGCAAACGACTAGTGTTCAAATCCTGGGTCGGGCCTACACCAATTTGTCTTTTCTAAAGACATATGTGTGGTTAATTTATCATGGTTGTTAACGGTGAGGGAAAACATCGTGAGGAAACCCACATGGCTGAGTTGTACTTAGTCATGTGACAGTGTATTCGGCGACGGCGATAGGCCTGCGCCCTATCACGTGAGTACACTGTCCATGCAAAACGTGGGTACTCTGAACACCAGGTGACAAAGTCACGTGATGTTCAGAAGTATTAGTACCTCTGCCAACCCTTTCGGGGAAATTCGGCGTGAATGTTTATGTTATGTATTATGTTATATATAATTTACATACATATATACGTACATACATACACTAACGCCTATGAATCCCTCGAAAGGGTAGCCAGAGGTCTGGAATAAGAAGATCCTTAGCCATTTTTGAAAGTTGTTTAGAAAAAAGATTGTAAAACAAAGGTTTTTGGTAATGGGTATCCAACCGAATCGCTTAAAGAAAAGTGAACCTCTTACGAACTAACAAGCCACCACCACGCACTCACTCCAACTAATTAAGTAACTGTGCATAAAAATTGCATATTATGTGAAGAAAAATATGTAGAGGCTACATCTTAGTCAGTTTTTAAAATCGAGCTACATTTAAAGAAAATTACTCTATTATTCTCAATCATTGTCATATCTCTTCAACATAAATGCTTGCAGTGCCGAATACTCAATACTTTTGATGAGTACTAATTCTAAAGTGCCTGAAATTCCTAACCTTTCTACGGTATAAAAGTACTACACGAACTAATTCCAAAATAATTAACACCTTCTGAGTAACAGCCTTTTATGGCTGTACTTTTCTCAAATGAAGCGAGTCAAATTGCGTGACAAGCTTAAAAGCATTTATCGGTTGACGTCATTTAATTCCCTTGAAAGCCTTCGGAGGTGTTAATAATATCTGAAAAGGCTCTGTACGGTATGCTCGTAATGACTAGAGGTAAATGAAAAAGAGTACGCATGATTATATTTGGTTTGTAGCGACGCGCTATCAGTACACAATGACGCGCACTACATAGAAACGCTGACAGTGCAAGAAGAATCACATTCCACAGCAACACGCAACGAAGCAATATACGTCACACTCGTCATCAGAATCGCCAGACAAATCGTACATCGCGCAATCGAAGTTTCTAAAACATTTACTATATATACAAGTTCCAACTTAATACAGTTGGACCGCGGTCCCCAGGCATACCACCGCCTGGCGGAAGATCTTCCCTTTTCCTCCACAGGTTTATGTTTCCCTATAATAACTCATATTCCATGTTGCTACTGATTCTCTATAGCCTGTATGTTTATTTATTGTTACTGCTCTATTCCAAAAAGGAGTTCACATACCTTTAGAGTTAAAAATAAACACCTTTTTTTAAGTTTAGTGTGATTTTGAATTACTTAAATAAATAATAGTTCGTAATGAGTATCTAGCCACATACATATACTCACGGCTATAAATCCTTTAACGGGGTAGCCAGAGCTTTGAAATGAAAAAATCCTCAGCCACTTTTGGAAGTTGATTGGGAAAAGATGGTAATAATAAATGTTTTTGGTGACGGGTCTCCAACCACATCGCCCAAAAATCACTTAAAGAGACCCTATACCCTTAGTCGCCATTTACGATCACCCACGGGTAGAAATGGGGTAGTGTTATTCTAAGCCGACACTACACGGCACGGCATATCTAGCCACATTGCCTAAAAATTACTAAATAACCACAAAAGCCTCAGTGGCTTCTTAAGACAACCGTGGGAAGTTTGGGTTAGGGCTACATTAAACCGACACTACTCAGCTACTATGGATTTGCATATGCATTTTTGGATAACCCGATTATTCAGCCCACATGACCTATAACATCAAATTGATTTAAAATATAACTTAGAAACATAGCATAAAGAAAATACATACATACATATACTCACGGCTGTAAATCCCTAGAAGGTGTAGCCAGAGCTAAGGAATAAGAAATTTCTCAGCCACTTTTGGAAATGTGAGTGGGGAAAAGATGGTAAAAATAAAGGTTGTTGGTGATGGGTCTCCAACCGCATCGCCCAAAAATCCCTTAAAAGCCCCAATACCGTTAGTCGCCTCTTACGTACACCCATCGGTAGAAACGGGGTAGTGATATTCTAAGCCGACACTACACGGCGCAAAATGTTACATGCATAATGAATGCAGAAAAGAAAGTTCTTATCTATGCTTATATTTTATAGCTGAATGGAACTTAACGTCCAAACCGTAAGAACGTCGTCGTTTAAAAAAATCGTCCAATCTTTGGATATTTAATAGCCTAATTAATTGAGGAAAGGTATAGGAAATATAATTTAAGGAGATCAGCAATAGTATAGGCGAAAATAGAGCGTTTGAAGTTGCGAGAGATAAATACATAAATTAATTCTCTATATTTTTATTTACCCCCTGTTGTAACGTCAGATGGTTTTACAATATCGCATACACATTCACGTACTTCCTACCGTCTCTTTTACCTGTATTTAACATTTCGGTATAAGAAAAAGACAAAATATACATCGGCGAAAATTGTAGTTAATTTCAAATTTCATGAGAATGACTCGTAATATAGCGCGCGAGATTTCGTCAGCACAATATTAAATTGAGTTTTGAGAAGGTGTTGTATTAAGTAAATTCTATTGTTATTATAATAATTCTAATATGCTTTGGAATCTTTACAAATATAACGCCTACATGTTTTAGCATACTGTGTTATTGAAATATTCATAATGTCTTTTGTTTGAGTTGAATAATTATGAAATGAAAATTATTTTGACCACTTTTAATGTTTTTGCTTGAATTGTTTGAAATTTCATTTGCCATGTATTTTCGTTTTATAATAGCAGCATTCTATCTCTGGTGCGTTTAATGTACACCATTTCATTATTTATAAATATTTTAGGAAAAAAATCGAAACCCTAAGGAAATAATAGATATGAAGTCCCTCAGAAAAACTTGTAATATTAAGTTATGTAATCGAGTGAAAAAACATTTAATTGTGAGAGAAATAGTTTAGTGGTGTTAAGCTGGTGTTTGAGCGATGAGAATCTGCTTATCACATAATTCATTGGTCAAAAATATTGTTTCTGATGCAAAAATCCTACTCTAATTCTCAAATTGTGGAAAAACATTATAAGCCGCTGCATATTTCACCTACCAACCTCACCATAAAGGTTGACTGGAAGCTATAGCGTTAAGGCGATAAGTCCGCTTTTGTGTACTTAGTTCTAATGATCCGTACCTTTGTAAAAACACTATATTTGTATGCAATAAAGTGGTCAAATAAATATTTAATTAAAGTTAATACGAACAAATTACTAATAATAACGTAAATTATGATCTAGTTTACATTTATATCTCATGTGTATGCCGCCACAACGTTTTGTTCGTTCATACACTTCAATCTAATACACTTACCAGCCCGTTCACTTGTTACAGTTTCAGTAAAGTTACAGTTGTAAGCATAACATCTTTGAGTTGCGTATTCAGCATTGTTATTGTTAGTTGTTGCGGAGTTGAAACACTGTGAAGGAAATTCAAAATTATTTGTTATACAAACTACAATCACGGGTGGTTTGTTAGGAAACTTTAAGTCTTGGTACTGTAGTCACTCAATTATTGATTTGTTAACGAGTTTTCATTTAGATTTGGTAGGATTTATATTATGTTTAGTGAGGAATAGTGACGTCTTTAATATTCATCGTGTGAGGCAGAGACTATAATCGCCGATTTGTACGATCCTAACAAACCTTAATTGTCCTCTGCAATTTATCAATCTTATAAAATTTACTCTCTTTTATTTATCTATCTGCAGAAATACATAAGAAAAAATAAAAAAGAAAGAAGACACAAAGACGAGAGTTCGGTAGACCTAGGTGAGTATAGGTAAACCCCAAAATAAAATTATTTTTACTCATTATTCGAAGAATACCCAAGCAGCTTAGGTAAATCTAAGTCCACCTGAGTAAACCTAGGTTTTTGGCCAATAATTATAGTAGGACGAGCGGGCTAGTTATTCAACCGTGTTTGTCAAAATAATGTATATAATGAATCGGCGGGCGAAGATTCCTTAACCATTTCAAATATTTATTACCGACTAAAGCTTATTGTAAGGTGTTGCGTATAGTAAAAATGGTGGACAGAATTATGAATTAAATATAACTCAGTATATAAATTATTTTTTGTATTAAATAAAACTATATATTGATATTTACATATACCCACGGCTATAAATCCCTAGAAGGGGTAGCCAGAGCTAAGGATAAAGGAATTCCTTAGCCATTTTGGAAAGTTGTGTGGGAAAAAGTTGGTAAAATAAAGGCTGTTGGTGATGGGTCTCCAACCGCATCGCCCAAAAATCCCTTAAAAGCCCCAATACCGTTAGTCGCCCCTTACGTACACCCACCGGAAGAAATGGGGTAGTGCTATTCACGGCAGATATATTGATATTTAAATAATATTTTCAGACTAGCACAATTGTCTAATTGATGAATTCTGATACTTACGCGGCCAAACAGCAGAGCAATAGCTAGTAAAGCATAATTAGTTTCTCCAAAGTTTTCACTTTGATCTCAGTTTCAGTTTAGTTAGAGTTTGCTGTATCAATGTTTGACATCCAGCGTATTCGTCTTTATTACTTGTTTATACTGTACGGCTCATAATAATATTACTATTAGCGGGACGTACATACATACATACATACAAATACTCACGGCTATAAATCCAAAGAAAGTGGGGGGCCAGAGCTAAGGAATTAGAAATTCCTCAGTCACTTTTAGAAGGTGCGTGAGGAATAGATGGTGAAATAAAGGTTCTTGGTGATGGGTCTCCAACCGCATCGCCCAAAAATCCCTTAAAAGCCCCAATACCTTTAGTCGCCTTTTACGTATACCCACCGGAAGAAATGGGGTAATGTTATTCTAAACCGACACTACACACCAAAGCGGGACGTCATGTTGGATAAACTGCTATGGATTATATATGAATAAATTAGATGCTTATTCATAAGTAGCTCAAATTAAATTATTTATTTTCTTACGGTAACACAAACAACATTATAGCAAATGATTTAACATATAAATGCAAAATGTTTTGTGATGGGAAATGGGTCACGTGTGCTAAAAAAAGTGATGAAATTATGAAATAAGGAAAGCGCCACGGTTTTGATAGGATAAGTATATAAATCCTTAGGGGCCAGCCTCTAGGGGGTTAGTAGCTTCTTAGTTGTTTTAATATTTTTGACTCACTGGAAACGTTTTAATACTACTAAAATTTTACATATTTATTTAGTGAATAGTGCCATGTAGTGTCGGCTTGGAATAACACTACCCCATTTCTACCCTTGGGTGATCGTAAGAGACGACTAAGGGTATAGGGGCTTTTTAAGTGAATTTTGGGCAATGCGGTTGGAGACCCGTCACCAAAAACATTAATTATTACAATCGTTTCCCCCAATCAAATTCCAAAAGTGGCTGAGGAATTTCTCATTCCAAAGCTCTGGCTACCCCGTTAAGGGATTTATTGCCGTCAGTATATGTATGTATGTATTTAGTAAATATTATTTTTCAAATCAAAACGGTTTTGGAGACCAGATTAAAAACGGTCTAACAAACGTGGAAGATGATAAATATAGCAAAGATGCAGGTCTGAGACAAGTGCTGAATTTCAGATAAGCAACAAAGATTTATCAACAAACTAAAAAGTGATTAGATATTCTTATTTTGTCAATCTTGATGGCAATAAGGGAAGTCAGAACATAAAAAAAAATTACCAAAACTTATTTAATACTCTCGTTAGCTATGTAACACTATATGAAGTATTTTATTCCGAATTAAATTATTACACTGCTAGACTTAGTTGATTTGTGTAAGTTTTTTTACAAAATTTAATTCATACATTCATAAATATACTCACGGCGATAAATCCCAAAAAAGGGGAGCCAGAACTTTAAAGCTAGAAACTCCCCAGCTACATTTAGAAGTTGATGGGGAGAAGATGGTAGAAATAAAATTACATACATACATACATATACTTACGCCATTAGTTCCCATTGGGGTAGGCAGAGACTATTGATCGCCACTTCGGACGATCCTGACAAACCTCTCTAGCTTCGTTTACATCCATCAATCTTTTCATACATGCTCTTTTATTCTTCATACTTCGGACGCCAGCCTTAAATAGCCTTAAATAAAATTAAAGTAATGTAAATTGTCAAATCAAAGACATGAAAAAAATTACTATAATTTTGTTGATTAAGGCTTTGCAGGGTTGGTGCGATAAAGATTACAGATATTTAGTGGCCTGTCCCTTATCATGGTGAATGCATTGTCCAGGAATGAAGTAGAATGTGTGAGTAAAATATGACATGAGATATTCAGGAATACCTCTCCCACATCTACGGGGATATGTGCATATGCAATATATATAAATCTTTATATATATTGCATATGTATTGTATTTATTGAATATTATTTATTTTATGGAATACTATATGTAAGTGTGTTAGAACTTAATAAATATTTAAAGAGGAAAGGTTTATATACCTATATAATATTCTATACCAATATTATAAAGAGGAAAGGTTTGATTTTTTGTTTGTTTGTTTGTTTGTTTGAATTGAATAGGCTCCAAAACTACTGGACGGACTTGAAAAATTCTTTCACTGTTTTGATGCTACACTATTCTTGAGTGACATAGGCTATATTTCATTTTCAAAAAAATTAGGGATCCTTACGTAAACTTCAAAAATGTAACCCAAGGTGTTAAAGAAATAACATATTGGATTGAATCAGGCGTTACTTTGCGGAAATCCATAGCAATACTAATATTAATTAATTTCTTCGCTTAATTCCGCTAAATAATACCTGCAGTCTTCATGCAACATGCACTGTGCACCGCCCGCCCTTCCACTTACAAGAAATCGAAAAGCAGACAATGCACCACACACACACACCCGCAAGCGAAAACCACAGGCAACCACAAACATGCGACGCGTTTCGACTCAACACGAGTCATTGACGAGCAGTTAGTAGACAGTTCGGCAGCTGACCACCGAGACCGAGACTCTAGCGACTACTAGACGAGGTAGCGACTATTATCACTGGCCCAGCAGCCGGTCAATTAGCTGATATACCGAGGATACCGATGATCCCAACTTATCTGCCAATTCCATTTAAACGACTACAATTTCCGGTTAAAACATATTTTGCTTTAACAATTAATAAGTCCCAAAGCCAAACCTTCAAATTAGTAGGGATTGACCTGCGAAAGAATTGTTTTACTCACGGTCAACTGTACGTTGGCCTGTCGCGGATGGGAGCTCCTGAACATCAACTTATTTTGCGGCCCCAAAATACAACAACGTCAAATATTGTTTACAGGGAAGCTCTAACTCTATAAATTGAATGGCTTTTGATGTGATTACTCATTATGAAAAATAAAACAAATAAAAAAATATATCTAAATATAAATACAAAAAAATATAACATACATACATACATATACTCACGGCTATAAATCCATAGAAGGGGTAGCCAGAGCTAAGGAATCAGAAATTCCTCAGCCACTTTTGGAAGTTGTGTGGGGAAAAGATGGTGAAATAAAGGTTGTTGGTGATGGGTCTCCAACCACATCGCCCAAAAATCCCTCAAAAGCCCCAAAACCGTTAGTCGCCTCTTACGTACACCCACCGGAAGAAATGGGGTAGTGCTATTCTAAGCCGACACTACACAGCAAAAAAATATAACATAGCTTAAAACTTAAAAAAAAATATTAAAATAATAATACATGTAATAAAATAAAAAACAAAATGTTAATGATAATTTATGCCCGAGCGAAGCCGGGACGGGCTGCTATATTTAAAATAAATAGATAATAGATTGGCGAATAATTTTAGTTTTTTAGCAAACCAGTTTAATTTATTGGACATCTACCGAACATTTTTTTAATCCAGCAAATCTTTTCAATCATGGGTTGTCTGGAAGAGATCGCTCTGAGTGATAAGACCGCCAATTGTACTTTGGCTTTTGTACCGATCTTTTTTTTTATAATTGTTTTTTTTTCAGTGATGTGCAATAAAGATTTTTTTATTTTATTTATTATTTATATGAGATGTATGCAACAATTACATTCAAAAATACTTCAACTCACTGCTGTAAATCCCTAGAAGGAATAGCCAGAGCTCCGGAACCAAAAATTGCTTGGTAACTTCTGAAAGTTTTGAGGGGATAAGATTGTAAAACAAAGGATTTTCGGTGATGGGTTTCCAATCGCATCACCCAAGAATCAATTAAAAAGTCCTAATGCCCTCAGCCGCCTCTTACGAACAGAACTGACAGAACCCACGGGAAGAAATGGGTTAGTGCTATCTAAGCGAAGTGTCACACAGTTAAGTACGCAACAATGCAATAAGTATGAAAGTATACCTACCTACCTACCTATACTCACGGCTATAAATCTCTAGAAGCGGTAGCCAGCGCTAAGGAATTAGAAATTTCTCAGCCACTTTTGGAAGTTAAGTGGGGAAAAGATGGTAAAATAAAAGTTGTTGGTGATGGGTCTCTTACCGCATCGCCCAAAAATCCCTTAAAAGCCCCAATACCGTTAGTCGCCTCTTACGTACACCAACCGGAAGAAATGGGGTAGTGCTATTCTAAGCCGACTCTACACAGTAAATGAAAATGCAAGTATAAAGAAGCTTTTATTTATTTAAACCAGTAGTCGCATATACCCCAGAGGGGTAAGATTGTTATTTTATACCTGCCGAGACCTTTACATACTGTTTAATTACATTCAGTTTCACAAGTAATGATAATAAAACTATTGGCAGATCTCGATATCAGTAATTTAGTAAAAAATAAACAATAATTTCCTATGTGAATTCATAATAAAAGAACAACGGTTCGGACCGCAAACTTTTTTATTGCGTGGCCCGTCACAGCCCTAATTTAATATGGAGAGCTCGATTTATTTACAAAGGATAAATTTATTCATGAAATTTGTTTTTCTTCAGAACCCCGTCTGGTAAACTTTGTTCCCACTGACCCGATATTTTTCATATTATCGTGTTACTGTGTATGTTTGTATTGGAAATATATTATTTTTTTGTTAACTAAACACACACTATGAAGTCTTTGAAAAAGGTTACGAGTTATTTGCTTTGGATGTGAATATGTTTCGACACTTAAACTGGGTACAAATTTTGTAGTCGATCGTTTAAAATCAACCTTCTGATGTGGTCAGTGATGAAACCGGTACATATTTGTTTTGTAAATATATTTATCGATATTTTACGGTAAGCAAATATATCGTTTACGAAAGTAAATACAGTTTAATGATACAAATACGGGCAAAATATATCACTCAAATAAACACAATTCCACGTACATATTTTTTATTCTTTTGTAATTGCTATATTTTATTGCAAAAATTGATACCATTGACGGGTTACAATAATATGGCACGAATTTCAAAATGGAGTATTTATATCTGTTTGCCATGGATGTATTAATGTAGGTGTTTGCAAAGCCGCCTGTACATATCTGACAACATTTGCTATCGAAGATGCACTTTGGTGGCATTAGTGTATACATACATATACTCACGTCTATAAATCCCTTAACGGGGTAGCCAGAGCTTTGGAATGAAAAATTCCTCAGCCACTTTTGGAAGTTGATTGGGAAAAGATGGTTATAATAAATGTTTTTGGTGACGGGTCTCCAACCACATCGCCCAAATATCACTTAAAAAGCCCCCTATACCCTAAGTCGCCTCTTACGATCACCCACGGGTAGAAATGGGGTAGTGTTACGACACTACACGGCAATTAGTGTATGTTTTATAATACACATTTAGACCAATGCACACAGGTCCTGCCGTAGGTAAAAAGTCCAAAATATTGACAATGAGATAATCCCACTTTATGTTTATCATCATACTCACAAATTACCAAATAATGACAAAATAAAATTATTTTACCAATCATTTTGTTCTTTCGTCTTCAAATTGTCATCGAAATTGAACACATAGTGTCGTTAGCAGTTGTTTGATTTATTTTGCAGCAAAAATTCGTGTTAATATTTAATATAATATTTATTTATAATATTTATTTATAATCGTGTTAATATAATATTTCAAAATCTATGGCGACACAAAATTTATGTATATTAAAGATGAAGGCATGTTTTTAATATTTTATACATTAAGACGAGTTTTTATTGCCTAATTCATAATTTATTCGTATGCTACGTAACACGTACCTTCGAAATCAAAGCTGGGTGTGAATTATTCGATTTAACTTAAGTTTTAACTATGCATCCACTCACAGCTACTGATGGGTTAAATACCTAATTAAACATACATACAAACATATACTCACGGCTATAAATCTCTAAAAGGGGTAGCCTGTGGCTGTAGAATTAGAAATTCTTCAGCCACATTTGGAAAATTGAGTGGGGAAAGGATGGTAAAGTAAAGGTTGTTGGTGATGGGTCTCCAGCCGCATCGCCCAAAAATCCCTTAAAAGCCCCATAAACCCCAATACAAACATAACATAAACGTTCACGCCGAATATCCCCGAAGGGGTTGGCAGAGGTACTAATACTTCTGAACATCACGTGACTTTGTCACGTGGTGTTCAGAGTACCCACGTTTTGCATGGACAGTGTACTCACGTGATAGGGGGCAGGCCTATCGCCGTTTTGTACGAATACACTGTCACATGACTAAGTACAACTCAGCCATGTGGGTTTCCTCACGATGTTTTCCCTCACCGTTACCATAATAAATTAACCATGATACATTAACCACAGATATGTCTTTAGAAAAGACAAATTGGTGTAGGCCCGACCCAGGATTTGAACACTAGTCGTTTGCACGATAACCGAGTGTTCTACCCACTGGGCTATCACGGTTGCTAAAAACGAACTAAAATTCATTACATAATCATAGTAATTGTTTTCATACATACATATACTCACGCCATTAGTTCCCATTGGGGTAGGCAGAGACTAACGATTGCCACTTCGTACGATCCTGACAAACCTCTCTAGCTTCGTTTACATACATCAATCTTTTCATACATGCTCTTTTATTATTCATACTTCAGACGCTTGCCTTTTTGAGCACACTCTCAATTTGGTTTTTATATATATTTTATATTAGTATGTATGTAAAATAAAGTCATACTGTTTAAATATTTCTATTTATTTTATCATACAACAATATTTAAATGTTTTAAAGTCTTTTAATCAATCTAGGTAGCATAAGCACAATATTAGAATCAATCATCTACTTATGACCGCCTCTCTTAGAACGCGGTACCTGTGTGCAACGTAAAGTCAGGGGTGCCATTCGATAAAAGTTAGAATTAATGGTATTCCTAATATATACAGCTACACTGTATATATAGTATATTTTATATATATGTTCTAGTATTGAGAGTGTGCTCAAAAAGGCAGGCGTCCGAAGTATGAAGAATAAAAGAGCATGCATGAAAAGATTGATGAATGTAAACGAAGCTAGAGAGGTTTGTCAGGATCGTACGAAGTGGCGATCGATAGTCTCTGCCTACCCCAATGGGAACTAATGGCGTAAGTATATGCATGTATGTGTGTATGTTGTAGTCTAAATACTTCTATCAACTGCCGGCTTAGAATAGCAACAACTCATTTGTTCCCGCGAGTGTTGTAAGAATCGGCTTGAGAAATTGAGTCTTTCTTTTTAATAGATTGTTGGAGGATGCGGCTGGAGATCCTACGCTTTTTTTATAAGTATATTTTTCCCACCCAAATCCTAAAGTGGCTTAGGAATTTCTAATTCTAAAGATATTACACAGCTAAAAAAATACATGATTTAACTATTAGTAGACAAATCTTTAAGAAAAATAAAAGAACACCAAATAGCAAAAACAAAAAATCAAATCAACACCATATTTCAAATTCAATTGCAATTTAAATTAAAACAGCAAACAGTACAAAAAGCGTTTAAAAATGCGAGGGTTCTAATGCTCCTTTGAACGTTTCCCTCAGGTCACCATCCGATACTTATCTTGCTTTAAACCTTTGTTATACTAGTCGAAGAAAAATGTTGGAAATATATCTCTCGTGATTGTATTACGTTCGTAACAGTAAGTTATTTTTGTGATACGCCCCCAGGAAATGTGAGGGTAGATTGAAAACATTACGGACTAACTAGGTTTGATGGAGTTTTTGGTAATGTATTTTTTTATTATTAGTGTAGGTAGAAATAAAACAAGGCTCTAGGATAGGGTAACTTAATAACTTAAAGTATCTTATGTTTAGGATCAGATTTGCGTTCAATAAATCACTAAATCGCTTCCCCTAGGTTTGCTCAGAATTTTAAAACTGTGGAACGGATTTTGATGCGGAGTTTTAATAAATAGAGTGATTCCCGAGATAAGTAATTCTGAATGAAACATGCATAAACAGAAGAAAAACAGGGATTATTTCAGAGGTTTTTATTTTGCTGGCTGAACCCTTCACGGTACTAAAAATTAATGTAGTAATTATAATATAGTTATTGAAAACATGAAAAGGTCTTCAAAAAATTTCACGGTAGTATACGTCTATCTCAAATTTTAGTACACATTTACATTAATCTTTGAACTGTGTTATTTTTATAAATTTATCCAAAGAGACTACAAATTTACACTGGTACATAGAAGTTGCGGTAGTGTGATTTATTTATATTTTCATTTTCATGTTGTAACACGGCGTTGGGTAATATAATACAATCAGTTATTTGAAATTTAATAATGAAATTATCTTGTGTATTACTAAGACTAAAAACTGCCGAATCAACATACCAAGCAGTCAGCGGATCAAACATTAGCACATCATCAAAACCTTGACTGAACCGACTAAATAAAAGAACTTCAAAAGAATAAAACGACCCAGATAATGCTATATATCTAATGACATTAAAATTGAATAAAAATCAAGAAAATCCACAAGGGTAAAATCGGAGGATTGGGCAAAAAGAGGATTTGTGGGACTCGCGGTCTGTAGACGAAAGGCAATGTAGTGATAAACCAAGATTGATCCTTGGTTTAGTACTTAAGGCATAAACTTATGGCGCTAGAAATAGCAATATTCGTAGTACGGGTTCTTAATTATATGCTAGTAGCAATATTGCAATTATTTTTAAACATTTTAGAGTGGCTATGTAGTGTCGGCTTAGAATAGTACTACCCCGATTTTTCCCATCGTGGGTGAACGTAAAAGGCGACTAAGGGTATTGGGTCTTTTTAATGGATTTTTGGGCGATGTGGTTGTGAGACCCATCACCAACAGCCTTATTTTACCACCTTTTCCCCACTCAAATTCCAAAAGAGGCTAAGGGATTTCTAATTCTTTTTGGGCGATGCAACTGAAGACCCATTGCCAGAACCGTTTATTTTATAAACTTTTCCCCATTCTTATTTCACAATTTGTTGAGAATTTTCCGATTCTTTGG
Source organism: Bedellia somnulentella (assembly GCA_963576735.1). Lineage (NCBI taxonomy): Eukaryota > Metazoa > Arthropoda > Insecta > Lepidoptera > Bedelliidae > Bedellia > Bedellia somnulentella. The sequence goes on along the minus strand of OY755182.1, from coordinate 3,215,266 downwards.
CTACTGCTTATTAGGGTTCAGAGCTGTGATTAAATTATGTATTTAAAGAAATATTTTCATTTACCGTTTATATATGAAAACACTGTCACATGTCTAAGTGCAACTAAAAATATATTTCGTGATTAAGTAACCTTAAAACATATGACAAAAGAAAACACATTGGTGTTGACCCGACTTAGAAAATGAACCCTCGCCTCTCTGCATGATAGGCGGATGTTCTCTTCACTAAGCTATCACGATTACTTCAAAGGCATTTCTCCATAATTAATAACTGTTTTAGTTTTCAATACTAATTTCCTAACTCTGCAGTCGTAATCTTTCGACTTGGGACACAAAACGAAGAATCCAATAGGTGCCATTGGTGCGTAAAATTCATTCTATACTCTTCATTGAGTCCTCAGCTTATTTCAAATCATACGAATTAAGGATTGGGATGAAGTTCCAAAGGAAATTACGGTCTTCGGTTCTGTGCTAAGTTTCCAAATATTACATTAATGGTTTTATTTGAAGTTGGTTTAATTCGGCGATAGGCCTGCCCCCTATCACGTGAGTACACTGTCCATGCAAAACGTGGGTACTCTGAACACCAGATGACAAAGTCACGATCAGTTCAGAACTATTAGTACCTCTGCCAACTCCTTCGGGGATATTCGGCGTGAACGTTTATGTTATGTTATATATGTTGGTTTAATCTATGACATTTTGCGGCGTTATGTTCTATCTAGATTAAGAATGCTGTGTAGTGTCGGCTTAGAATAACACTACCCCGTTTCTTCCGGTGGGTGAACGTAATAGGCGACTAACAGTATTGGGGCTTTTGAGGGATTTTTGGAGACCCATCACCAACAACCTTTACTTTACCATCTTTGCCCCACTCAACTTTCCAAAAGTGGCTGAGGAATTTCTCATTCCAAAGCTCTGGCTACCCCGTTAAGGGATTTATAGCCGTGAGTATATGTATGTACGTTGGTTTAATCTATGACATTTTGGAACGTTTTGTTCTATCTAAATTAAGGAGCCTTTTTTGCTAGAAAAATCCTAAATTAAGGTAGGCTTAAACAAATATCACATATTGAAACCGATTTGTGACAAAATAGTACCATAAATAAATTGATTTCGCCATTGCATGAAAAAACAATGTAACTACCGCTCAAGTAATTCATTTATAATTATAGGTGGTTTGATGATACATTTCAGTAACACTACATAACTACCTTGCTGTAGAAAAATAATATTTTTTGAATTTTGACATTAAGTGAATATAATAAAATTTATTATACTTACGGAACTCATAATATCAGTAACAAGAAATATTTATCTATCAATCTATAAACTAGATACTGATGTACTGATTTTAACAATGAAGTATTAATAATGCTAAACTAAACTTGGAATGTGTCATTTAGCCATTAATTTCCATTTCACACGCCATTAGTTTCCATAGGGGTAGGCAGAGACTATCGATCGCCTCTTCGAACGATCCTTGCAAACCTCTCTAGCTTCGTTTACATCCATCAATCTTTTCTTACATCCTCGTTTTTTTTACTGATCATAATTAGATGCATTCATTTAATCTGTAATATATGATTTACTTCAAATTCTTTGATAAATAGTTTACCCGATCATGCAGTCAATCTTTAATCGTATACTGGTAAGACCACAGCATTCCTCAAATGAGAAGGAAAAGCCAATTATACGGCACACTGGATTACATAGTAAGAGATGAATTCGATCGGGTCGTTCCTATTGAATATCTAAAACAGTAAACAGTTAAATTAATTACTTTCGATGCAATGCCCAATTAAAATACTTACAACATATTGTTCCAATGTGTATTAAGCTTTAGCTAAATATTTATATTTCGATACTCTTTTTTTTTCGTCACTGAAAATTTCAATTGATATTTTAGTTGGTAGTCAATTTTCACTACATGTCTTTACATAACAACTATCTGAATGTACTAACTATTAATCTGAGATAGGGGTAGCCAGAGCTACAGAATCAGAAATATTCCCGCCACTTCTTTAATTTGAGCGCTGTAAAGATTGTAAACTAAAGGATGCTTCGTGATGGGCCTCTAGTTACATCGTTTTAAAATCACTTAAAAGCCCCAAAACTCTAAGTTTCCTGGGAAAAAAATGGGTTACTGGTTTTAAATACATACATACTTACGGCTATAAATACCTAGAAGGGGTAGCCAGAGCTAAGGAATTGGAAATTCCTCAGCGGCCTTTGGGATGGGTCTCCAACCGCATCGCCCAATATTCCCTTAAAAAGCCCAATACCGTTAGTTGCCTCTTACGTACACCCACCGGAAGAAATGGTGTAGCACTATTCTAAACCGGCACTACACAGCTTAAATACAACACTATAAATACGATACATTTTTCAAGAAATTTATTTAAATGGAATGAACCGAATCCAGAAAGTCAGAAGGAAATGGATATGTGGTAGAATTAGCCATTCGATTGAATTGAGATTTCTATTGTTGGTGCACGATGAGACATGAGACATTTTGAGGGAGAATAATTTTACCCTAGACAATACGACGCTATTTCATCATTATATACTCTTAGATATAGACTCAATAATAAATTCATAGTTTAGAATTGTTTCAACTGATCTTGATGTGGTAAATAGAAATGGAATATGCATCACCTAGTAAAATTTTAGCAAGTTAATTTTTCCTGTCTCCGACAAACAGTCACGGGTAACATTAATATTCGCTTTTTTAAGCCTATTTATCTACTATAGAAGCGATCAATCGCTATTCATTAAAATGGATTAGAAAATTTATGGATTATATGATTATTGTTCTATTAGCGTGTCCACACTTATACATACATACATATTTTTACGTCGTTAGTTCCCATTGGGGAAGACAGAGACGATGTATCGCCACTTTGTACGATCCTGGCAAACCTCTGAGCTTCATTTAAATTCATCTATCTTTCCATACATGCTCTTTTATTCTTTTATTTGTTTCCAACTTCGTATAATAGCTAAATTGAATTTCTTTGTATTAAACGAATACAATAAAATACTTTTTTAATAAAAACTCTCTGGCCTTCTCATCCGTCAAAGTTTGTATGCTCCTACATTTTTATATTAATAAAATTATTGAAAGAATTCAATCCATACTTCAAAAGTTAGAAGGTAAAACCCCGATTTAATTTGGAAGCGACAAAGTTTTAGCAATCGTCTTCCGCCAAGTATTTTTAGGAAGAGAAATTTACTGAAGATGCTTCATTCTTAATGTTTTTTATAGAGATATCCATGCATATTTTTTTAAATTTGTGCTAAATATTCTATTCCAGATATAACATTTATGGATTCTCAAGGAACGAGATGTGTTTGTTCTATAAATAGTCCATGCTTTACGACGTAAAACAATTTGATATCTTTAGGCAATGTATCTTAAAAGGGTAGAAAGAGTTGGAAATTGGGTTAGGGGAAACATTTTCAAATAACTGGTGGTTGACGATGGCTATATTGCCCAGCATACATACATATACTCACTCACTAGAAGGGCTAACACTTCTACATACATATACTCACCGCTATAAATCCCTAGAAGCGGTATCTTAGTGCGCGATCCGACTCGCACTTGGCCGGTTTTTTTTTACTAAATTACTGATATCGAGATCTGGCAATAGTTTTATTATCATAACTTGTGAAACTGAATGTGATTAAACAGTATGTAAAGGTCTCGGCAGGTAGAAAATAACAATAAGTGCTTACCCCTGTGGGGTATATGCGACGACTGGTTTAAATAAATAAAAGCTTCATCATACTTGCATTTTCATTTGATGTGTAGTGTCGGCTTAGGATAGCACTACCCCATTTCTTCCCTTGAATGTACGTAAGAGACAACTAACGGTATTGGGGCTTTTAAGGGATTTTTGGGCGATGCGGTTGGAGACCCATCACCAACAACCTTTATTTTACCATCTTTTCCCCACTTAACTTCCAAAAGTGGCTGAGGAATTTCTAATACCTTAGCTCTGGCTACCGCTTCTAGGGATTTATAGCGGTGAGTATATGTATGTATGAAATTGTAATTTTTGAAAATTACAAAGTATGGTATTAATGAAATGATTCGAGCTTGTTACTAATTCTGAACTTCATTTAATTTACCAATTGCATTCCTTGAAACAAAAGAGGGTTACTCCAGATATTTGTAGTTGTTTGCATAAAAATATTGGTTACTGCAAATGCAGCTGAATTTGCATCTCATTGCATAGTATCGTCTGCAATCTTACTCTATTTAATTTATTTTGCATAATAATGTTCGTTTACACAACTGGAGAGAATGAAAGACTATCAAACTCAAACTTTTGCTTTGGATATCCCCGAAGGGGTTAGCCGGGGCACTAATGCTTATGAACAGTACGTGACAATCACCTGGTGATGAGTGTACAGTGTATTTCGATAGATTCTTTTTAAGTGATTTTTGGGCAATGCGGTTGTATACCCATCAGCAAAAACATTTATTTACAATCTTTTCCCCACTTAACTTTCAAAACTGGTTTAAGAATTTTCTGATCCTGAAGACCTGGATACCCTTTTGTAGGGATTTATATCCGTGAGTACATTTATTTATGTATGTATAAACTTCTTTGCGACTTTTTTAATTAAATGAACGCAGCAATTTCACATTTATTTTGCATTGAGATATATGTATACTATGAAGCCAAAAGAAAACCACATAAAATAAAGCCTATAAAAACGAGGACACAAATTTTCGGAACATTTTATTTCTGATGGTGTAACAGGGTGTAACAATGCAAGCGTTACGCAACAAATTTTCCTGTCTAAGGCGACCTTAATTTGCTTTCCAGCTCGAGCGGGGTCCACAAATGCTTTGAATTTTAAGTGTGCTCGGGCACCACTGGATTCCAAGAAATACAATGTATTACCTTGCTTTATATAGATATAAATTCCTGAATTCGATTAGAGGAAACTACTTGGATTGTTGTAATAATCTTACTCTTATGAACTAGTAGAATTATGAGAATATATGATTAAAGTATAGTGTAGAATAGTCTGCCGTGAAGTGCCGGCTTAGAATGTCACTACCCCTTTCTACTCAAGGGTGTTGATAGAGGCGACTAAGGGTATATGGCTTGTTTTGAGTGGGTATTGCGCGATGAGGCTTGAGACTAACCATCAACCGCAACTTTATTTCTACCACTTGTACCCTATCAACTTCCAAATGAGGCTAAGGAGTTTCTAGATCAAATGCTCTGGCGACCCCATTTTGGGAATTATGGCATATGCATTTACATACATACATACATATACTCACGGCTATAAATCCCTAGAAGGAGTAGCCGGAGCTAAGGAACTAGAGGTTCCTCAGCCACTTTTGGAAAGTTGAGTGGGGAAAAGATGGCAAAATAAAAGTTGTTGGTGATGGGTATCCAACCGCATCGCCCAAAATCCCTTAAAATCCCCAATACCGTTAGTAGCCTCTTACGTACACCTACCGGAAAAAATGGGGTAGTGTTATTCTGAGTGCATATGCATTTATGTAGAATAGAATACAATAGTACAACTTTTTATACATTAACATATAAAATATTGGTGTCGATTATTAGTATTCCTATATTTATAAAAAGAGAAAAAGCAAAGAGAAGCTATTAAGTAAAGAGAAGATAAAGAGGTTTGCCAGGATCGTTCAAAGCGATCAATAGTCAATAGAGTCTATGTATGAATGTATAAAGTTATAATAACTATATAATGTGGAAGGTAATGTTATTAAAGGACGACCTGGGAGGGCACATTTGGATCAAAGAGTGTGCTCACAAAGGCAGGCGTCTGAAATATAAAGAATAAAGCGCATGTATGAATCGATGACCGTATGTAAAAGAAACTAGAGAGGTTTGCCAGAATTGTACAAAACGGCGATCGATAGTCTCTGCCTACCCCAGTGGAAACTAACGGCGTGAGTATACGTATGTTTGTTGGTGCCATATCGTTATAATATTTACCGTGAGATGAAATTAATCAAAATATTATGTTCACTCATATTTTTCCTCTTAAATAGGTGTTATCTTTACCCCATCAAAAATTATATACCCTTAGGTTTTATTATCCTATAAATATTATCGAGCTAATAAAGGCAAAATGGTGTTTATGATGTCAAATAAGAAGCATTTTATGATAATAATAATATCATAAACTTTCATATTAGACCCAAAATATGAAAAAATATTTAATATACACGATACGATACATAACTTGTTCATTTTGCAACCTTCTTAGTATGAAATGAAAGTCATACGTGAAATATTTGGTGATATTGCATTTTAGAAGTTATTTCATTACGTATAAGATGAAATTATATTTATTATATATACTATAAGGGCTTAATAAATTGCATTGAAATTGGATGGCATGTTTATTAAAGTCACCGAATATTTCTTAAATATCTACCGATATCGGTAGATAAAATTTAGCTTAGAGTAGCAATACCCCATTTCTACCCATGGGTAATCGTAAGAGGCGATTAAAAGATTACGGGCTTTTTAAGTGATTAATTGACGATGCGGTTTGAGAACCGGCCCCAAAAACCTTAATTTTATAAACTTTTCCCTACTTAAATTCCAAAAGTGGCTAAGGAATTTTTTATTCCAAAGCTCTGGCTACCCTTTTAAGGGATTTACAGCCGTTAGTATATGAATGTATGTATGTATGTCGGTAGAAACTATCGATCGCCACTCTGTACGATCAAGATCAAACTCTCCAGCCCGGCTAGTACGAGCCGTGTTTAAACTAGTTATCGCGTAATCACCGTCTACTAACAGGACAACTTAAAAACATGCGATATGCTACATTTTTCTAGACCAGATAAAAAGCATTGTAATGAAGGCGGGGGTTAAAGTGAGAAGCATAAAAAAGCATGTATTAGAAGAATAATGAATGTAAAGGAAGCAAGAAATATTTATCAAGATCGTACTAAATGGCGATCGATAGTATCTGCCTATCTCAATGGGAATAATGTGCGTGAGTGGAAATAAAGAAAAGAATGCGATATAGTTTTGCTACTGAATAAAATCATACCTAAGTATAAAAATACAAAAATATTAAATAGCCAGCGTATTTCCAAAGCAGAATAAAGGCTTGTCATCACAAATACCTACTTATAAAATTAATGGACGATGTCACGTAAGAGGGTGCTCTTATAAAATGGCCCCTCAAAAGCAACCATCATTCACCTGAGTTAACAATGGAGCAATAAAATGTATGAGACGAATATTCTGCAATGCAAAAGAGATTATTGAATTACTGAGATATTTGTTTATGTTACATACATGCATATACTCACGGCTATAAATCCCTAGAAGGGGTAGCCAGAGCTAAGGAATTAGAAATTCTTCAGCCACTTTTGGAAAGTTGTGGGGGGAAAAGATGGTAAAATAAAGGTTGTTAGTGATGGGTCTCCAAACGGATCGCCCAAAAATCCCTTAAAAGCCCCAATACCGTTAGTCGCCTTTTACGTACACCCACCGGAAGAAATGGGGTAGTGTTATTCTAAGCCGACACTACACAGCAAAAAAATTCTAGAAAAGTGTTGACTAAAGTTAATGTTCAGTTGTTTCCTTAGTCCAACGATTTGGCATTTAAATCACATAATGGGGTCTCACGATTCTCGAGAACGTAAACGTAACGAAAAACGTAAGTAAAATCCAATGTGTGAAATTGAACGCCATATTTCAAGATGATATATTGAAACATCATCCATCAAGTCAACCGTGATAGCTATGTGGGTAGAACACTGCGTGCACACGATGAGAATTCAAATCCCAGGTATGACCTAGACCAATTCAAATTTTCTAAAGACATATATTGCTGTGTAGTGTCGGATTAGAATAGCACTACCCCTTTTCTTCCGGTGGGTGTACGTAAGAGGCGACTAACGGTATTTTAAGGGATTATTGCGCGATGCGGTTGGAGACCTATCACCAACAACCTTTATTTTACCATCTTTTCCCCACGCAACTTCCAAAAGTGGCTGAGGAATTTCTAATTCGTTAGCTCTAGCTACCCCTTCTAGGGATTTATAGCCGTGAGTATATGTATGTATGTATATATGTATGTACATATATGTGGTTTATCTAGGTAATGTTAGTGTAGCAGGATTTAGGAAAGGAATGGGATGTATGGATCAAATCTTCTCTCTAAGGAGCATCACCGAAAAGTTCTTAGCTAAGAACCAAAAGGTGTATTGCTCCTTTATTGATTTAGAGAAGGCGTATGATAGGGTGGTAAGAAAGTGTTTATGGGAGGTGTTATCCAAGTTCGGTTTGGGGAGTCAACTTATACGTGCATTGGTATCACTCTATGAGGATTCTAGTGCATGTGTAAGAGTAAACGGGGAAAACACTGACTGGTTCGGAATCTCTAGGGGTGTCCGACAAGGATGTGTAGCTTCTCCGTGGCTCTTCAATTTGTTCATGGATGACTGTTTGACAGAGTTGCGTGAAAGTGATTATGGACTAAGAATGGGTGGATTCATCATTAAATGCCTCTTGTATGCTGACGATCAAGTGCTACTTGCATCATCGGCAGAAGAGTTGCAAGAGATGATGAATATTGCATGTAAGTCTTTTGTAAGAAAGGGAATGAGGGTGAATGTGGATAAGACCAAAACGATGGTTTTTAAAAGACAGGAAGATGTGACAGAATGCGTGATTGCGATTGATGGTAAGGATGTGGAACAGGTGAAGGAGTTTGTATATCTGGGAAGTTTGTTTACAAGGGATGGAAAATGTGATGAAGATATTGAGAGAAGAGTGAAAAAGGGTAATGCGATTAATGGAGCATTGGATAGCCTAATGTTTAGTCAATCGGTGTCCGAAAGGGCCCGAATGGCTGTGCATGATGCCGTTCTTGTTCCTACGCTTATGTATGGCAGTGAATGTTGGGTGTGGCAGAAGAAGCATGAAAGCAGAGTGAATGCAGTAGAAATGAGGTCCCTCAGAAAAGTTTGTAATGTTAGGTTATGTGATCGTGTGAGGAACGATGTGATTCGTGAAAGGTGTGGTGTAAAAGATGATATTGTAAGTAAGATAGAAAAAGGAATGTTGAGATGGTTTGGGCACATCGAGAGGATGGATGATAGGAAATTGGTAAAAGGTATCTATAGAGCTAATGTGGAAGGTAATGTTAGCAGAGGACGGCCACGAAAGACACACTTGGACCAAATTGAAAGTGTGCTCAAAAAGGCAGGCGTCCGAAGTATGAAGAATAAAAGAGCATGTATGAAAAGATTGATTGATGTAGACGAAGCAAGAGAGGTTTGCCAGGATCGTACGAAGTGGCGATCAATAGTCTCTGCCTACCCCAATGGGAATTAACGGCGTGAGTATATGTATGTATGTATGTATGTATGTTAGTAGAAGACGACCTCGGAGGACACATTTGGATCAAATATAAAATGTGCTCAAAAAGGCAGGTGTCCAAAGTACGACGAATAAATGAGCATGTATGAAAAGATTGATGGATGTGAATGAAGCTAGAGAGGTTTGCCAGGATCGTACAAAGTGACGATCGATAGTCTCTGCCTACCCCAATGGGAACAAACGGCGTGAGAATATGTATGTATGTATGTATCTTGGATGTTAACGCTGACGGGTAACATCGTGAGGAAATCTATATGACTATGTTTTACTTTGCTATGTGACTGTGTATTCGTACAAAACGGCAATGGGCCTGCCCCCTATCACGTGAGAATTCTGAATTCCACCATATCAAAAAATTTTGAGGATTTCGAGCTTCGGTTTGGTCGATTAGTCTGCTCATCCGTAGTAGATCGACCACGTGGCTAAATCACCCTCTTCAACCTTAAATAGGGTGATTTAGCAATACAGTTTTTGTAAGTTTGAGCCCCTCGATAGGGGATATAAATTGAAAAGTAAGTAAAGCCGGCCTTTAGAGTGTATTTATTAAAATTTAATAATTGAATGTTTACTTTCTTTTTATAATGCAAATAATACATTACGTAACAAAAAAAAATACAAAAATCTGTAGCTCATAACTTTATTATTTGATTTTTAGCTACCTATTAAAAAATACTTCCTCAAATCGATTTCTAAAACCCTTAAAATAAACAATGAACACCATAACATCACATTACATGTTATAGGGGGAAACAGTCCTTAAGTACCCGTGCAAGGTTGTAGAAGACCACTGGTATATGAACACCATATATAAACAAGAAAAATTTACATCATAAAATCATACTATATGTTATAGGGAGTAAACAGTCCTTATGTCACAGCATCTGTGCAGAGCTGTAGTGGGCCACTAATATATAAACACCAAAATAGAAAACCAAAGTAAAACACAAACTACGTTAAATTCGGCGCACCAAAAACATCGGAACGAAACAAATTCGTGAAAAACATAACATAGGCCATCTATTACTATGCCAGGCCAGCCATTGTAACTTTTGCTCAACAATAAAACGTACGTGATCCAATGGCTAAATGTAGAGGCTGCCACCAAATCAATTTGAATCGCTTCGATTTAGTTTTGCTGCGTTCCTACCGGTGATTTTTAAATACATTTGCGCTGTAAACTTTAAATTGAGTTGTTGGTTTGATATGTCAAAAATAGTACTAACCAAACCTATTCTAAATCTATACATTCTATATACATGTATACTTAGGCTATACATTCTTTTTTGGGGTAGTTTTAGACTATTGATCGACATTTTGTACGGTACGGTTCTTAACATTAAGTATATGATCATGATGTATTATAAGTATATTTTTTTGTATCATACATACATACATACATATACTCACGGCTATAAATCCCAGGAAGGGGTAGCCAGAGCTACAGAATTAGAAATTCCTCAGCCACTTTTGGAAATTTGAGTGGGGAAAAGATCGCAAAAATAAAGGTTGTTGGTGATGGGTCTCCAACCGCATCGCCCAAAAATCCTTTAATAGCCCCATACCGTTAGTCGCCTCTTACGTACACCCACCGGAAGAAATGGGGTAGTGCTATTCTAAACCGACACTACACGGCACACTTTTTTGTATTATATGTACTTTTATGTTTGTTAATAGTTTATTATTAATTTATAACTAGATATAACTATGACTAGATTGTTGTATTGTTTGTTTAGATTAACGAATAGTTATCAGTTTCACCATGTTGTTGGACATCTATCTCACATGACTATAATTTATTGACCTCTCCATACAAAGGTTGTCTGGAAGAGATCGCTTTTAGTGATAAGACCGCCAATTGTACTTTTGTTATTTAATTCTGTGTATTTGTAAATGTTTCTCTATATTTGATGTGCAATAAAGAGTTTTCTATTTCTATTCCTTGTCAAGGTCTTTCGAAAAAAATAATATGATGTACTTAAATAATAGGATACAATATAACATAACATAAACGTTCACGCCGAATATACCCGAAGGGGTTGGCAGAGGTACTAATACTTCTAAACATCACGTGACATTGTCACCTATTGTTCAGAGTATCCACGTTTTGCATGGACAGTGTACTCACGTGATAGGGGGCAGGCCTATCGCCGTTTTGTACGAATACACTGTCGCAAGTACAACTGTAAGTACAACTCAGCCATGTGGGTTTCCTCACGATGTTTTTCCTCACCGTTAAAAACCGTGATAAATTAACCACACATATGTCTTTAGAAAAGACAAATTGGTGTAGGCCCGACCCGGGATTTGAATACTAGTCGTTTGCACGATAACCCGTGTTCTACCCATTGAGCTATCACGTCGTCTTATATTCATCTTATTATTTTAATAAGTAAGGCGCCATTTTTTTTTTCAAATTTTAGTGCTGAACCAAACACTCCAGTTTATTTAATTTATTCATACAAATATGTTTCAGATAGATGTATAAATTAAATTATTTTTATCGTTCATAGCGCAAAAAACCCTCCAAAATACGATTAGTATTCTAAAATTTATGTAAATTATTCTAGCATAATAACGCAACAGCCACAAATTCGCAAAATATTGCATTTATGATATAGAATCAATTTACTCTCATAATCTAATATTTACTCAAAAGCGGTTAATTATTGCGGGCTTTAGAATATTGTAGTTTCAGTTTGAAAGAGGTCAACCTGGATAGCACCATAGTTCGTATAAAGGAACTTTCACATTAATTTAGACCCGCTATCCATTTATATGCATTAGAAAATGATATTGATAAACTCTATGAACGATTTGGTTACTGTATATTTACAACGAATGTTGATTTCCATTTTAACTGTGTTCTAATCAGCTCATATCATTTTAAATAGAACCACCTAATGTGTCCGTATCATAACATACATACATACCGTACAGCTTGGGAATAAGAAATTCCTTAGGAAAATTTAGGAGTTAAATGGGGATAAGATTGTGATGTGATTTTAAGGGTCTTCAAAGCATAAAATTACAATCTCATCCCTTTTTGAACCAGTAGCTTAACGACTAAAGCATAAGTTTGTGTGAAAGAGCCCTTACCTTGTTGGTATATTGTAAATGAAAAGTGGTTTATTTGTTTTATAAGTAACTAAAAGTTTTTAATTAACCTCAAACATACCTCATTAGCTTCGTTATTCTTGGCTTAAATAGTTTGCATCTTTAACATCTTTGTCGTTTGATGTGTAATATTCATACACACATATACTCACGGATATAAATTCCTAGATGGGGTAGCCAGAGCTAAAGAATTAGAAATTCTTCAGCCACTTTTGGAAAGTTAAGTAGGGAGAAGATGGTAAAATAAAGGTTTTTGGTGATGGGTCTCCAGCCTCATCGGCCAAAAATCGTAATTCCCAAATACCGTTAGTCGCCTCTTACGTACACCCACCGGAATAATTGGGGTTGTGCTATTCTAAGCAAACACGACACAGCATGTGTAATATATTATTTGCTATATAGAATAAATTAAAAACAAAAATTTTAAAACTTACTTAGAAACTCAAAGTGATTGTTGCCCGTCGGGCTGCCGATTTTGTCCGAACTTTTAGTCGGCGGTCTGGATTTTCATACATTGGCTAGACATGATTCTTTTCATACAGGCCACCGAGTAGTGTCGCCTGGCTTTCTCGCCGGCCTGGCAGTTTCAGTGTGTATTGCGCTTTTACTATACCATCTTTTCTTGCTCTGTTGACCCATACAAGTAGCTAAGGAATGGGAAAATGCAGCCAATGTCTATTCGTTTCCCAAATAAAAATATATGCTTTTATCACGGGGAACTGCCTCATGCAAAACGGTTCTACGGTTTTTTTTTATATATATACATATACTTATGACTATAAATCTCTAAAAGGGGTAGCCAGAGCAAAGGAATTAAAAATTGCTCAGCCACTTTTGGAAAGATGAATGGGGAAAAGATGGTAAAATAAAGGTTGTCGGTGATAGGTCTCCAACCGCATCGCCCAATGTTTCCTTAAAAGCCCCAATACCGTTTAGTCGCCTCTTACGTACACCCACCGGAAGAAATGGGGTAGCGCTATTCTAAGCCGGCACTACACAGCAATACCTTTTATACTTTCCAATAAAAAGGTATTTTGGCAAAACATAATAATATCACATATATGGTATCATAAAATGAAATATGTATTATAAAAAGGGTTTCCCATTGTTGTAAACACTGTTACCAATTAATTAACAGAGGTGTGTTGCAACTTTACAATATTACAAAAAAAAAACATTACAAACTATGTTACACACAAACTATATGTATCAAGGCCATAAATCCCTAAAAGAGGTAGCTAGAGCTTCAGAGCTAGAAACGCCTCAGCCACATTTGGAAGATGATAGGCGAAAAGATGGTGGAAATAAAGTTCGTTGATGATGGGTCTCCAATCTCCCGAAAAACTCTTAAAAAGTCCCATACTCTTAGTCTTAGTTACGAATTTATGTAAAGTACAAAAAATCTTATATTTGAAAATACATATACTCACGGCTATAAACCCCTTAATGGGGTAGCCAGAGCTTTGGAATGATAAATTCCTCAGCCACTTTTGGAAGTTGCTTGGGGAAAAGATGATGATAATAAATGTTTTTGGTGACGGGTCTCCAACCACATCGCCCAAAAATCACTTAAAAAGCCCCTACACCCTTAGTTGCCTCTTACGATCACCCATGGGTAGAAATGGGGTAGTGTTATTCTAAGCCGACACTACACGACAATCTAAGCCGACACTTCACGCCAAGCCGACACTACACGGCAAGTATATTTAAAAATATACTTGATTAAAAGGGGAATATAGTAATACCCTTTTCTTAGTGTGTGTTTGCATTAAGTCGGGTTGCTCCAACCAGGTGGCCACCTGAACCTTCCGCGAATTCCGTATTATGGTTGAAAATAATCTAGGCTCAAAAGGGTAAATTGTAACAGTATATTCAGATCGTAATGTAACTAATTTAACGTTTTGCCGAGGTAAAAATATAATCTTAGAAGAAAGATCTATAAAATCACAAGGCTCTACCAAAATAGTAAGTAAAATAGTAAGGCTATACCTAAACCAAAGCGGTCAAAAATATTTATCTTGTGAATCAAGTGATAAACTATCACATTATATTTAATTATATTAATAATTAATTTATCGATCTCACCTTCCAAAGGTTGTCTGGAAGAGATCGCTTTTAGCGATAAGACCGCCAATTGTACCTCACTGTAAACTGTTTGATCATATTATTACTTTTGTAAATTTGTGTTTGATGTGCGATAAAGAGTTATTCTATTCTATATTATATGGGTTGTCTGGAAGAGATCGCTCTTAGTGATAAGACCGCCAGTTTTATTATTATATGTTAGATACTTCATGAGTATATGATACGATACGCTCTGAGATATTGGAGGAAATCCTAGATGATTATTTATGGATTTTTCTAAAGAACAGCGTGATGTTCATTAGAAAGCCACTAATATTTTAATTTCACAAATTTACATAGAAGCAATATTACAAATGTTATAGAAACAGTTATTATTCTCACAGCTACATATTCTTTAAGTGGTAAAGTAAATCCCCAATCGGTAGCTAAGAATAACACTAACCATTATCTTTCTGCAGGTGCCTTACAAAATGTGAAGGTATTGGAGAATTTTGCGTCATTTTTTAGCACTGTAACGCTCCTACAACCATTCTAAATAGTTTTCCCCATTTTACTACAACAGTTGTTTACGACTTTTCTATTCTCCGCTTGCGCGTCCTTCACCACTATATATTATGTTATTATGTGATATTATGTGATTATAGGTATATTATGTAGTATGTAGGTATGAATTAGTATTAAAAATAATGGTCAGGAAAAGTTTGCTAGAGGAAACATCAGCCCCGTAGCAAGAGATCTGTGAGAGAGTCTGTCCCTGGTGGAATAAGCAGACATTATTTATACCAATATCTTTTGTTTAAATACACGACATAAGATCACATCTTAACACGCTTAACGCTTCAGAAACAGTTAAAACATGATTACTATTGATCAAAACCACTATATTTACATACACGTTTGAGTGTATACATGCCATGTAAAAGGTATGTGATGGAGAATAAAGGGATAATTTACTTAAAACATTAACACAACACTCTGGCAAAATAGCACTTAAGCAACAAAATGTCCACTCCATAAACAAAAACATAAACGACCAGTCCCTAACACTTAGCTACTGAATTAAATTAAATATTAATACATTAAAACTTGTATCTACACGTTTTGTTTCCGAACTACACGTACGTTTATTAAACAAATTGTATGATTTAAGCGGTTCTAATGCTAAAATAATTGTTGTTTATGCGAGTAAAGTGGTATTAACTGAAAAGTTACTTTATTATGATGTAGGTAGGTTTGTTTTAGCTTAGCCGTTAAATGATATCTCAGCCCTAGTTTATTTTGGAATATAATTTCATATTTTAGTGCTTCTATCTCGTTCATTTAGTATCGTTTAATACATGCTGATATGCTATACGATGCTTGCTTTGTGGCGATAAGACCGCCAATTGTACTGTTGTCACTGTAAACTGTGAAAATTGATTGATTGTGTGAAATTTTTGTAAATTTGTGTTTGATGTGCAATAAAGAGTTATTCTATTCTATACTTGGCTTCTTATTTTATGTCACTTTCAGTTTAAGTTTAATAAAACTTATCTTTTACAATACCAATATACCATTTTATACAATTATCGTCAGATCCTCTTTCATCCCTCCGCAAGATAATTCTAATCAAGGAAGGTATTTTATCATTGATAAAGGGTTCAAACCACAAGGATTATAATGTATAGTAAAATGGAAAACGATCAATAAATTATAGGAGAAAAAGGATAGTGAAGAAAACATACACACATATACTCACGACATTACTTCACATTGGGGTAGGCAGAGACTATCGATCGCCACTTCGTACGATCCTGACAAACCTTTCTAGCTTCATTTACATCCATCAATCTTTTCATACATGCTCTTTTATTCTTCATACTACGGACGCCTGCCTTTTTGAGCACACTCTCAATTTGTTCCAAGTGTGTTCTCCGTGGACGTCCTCTACTAACATTACCATCCACACTAGCTCTATAGATCCCTTTTACCAATTTTCTATCATCTATCCTCTATTTGTACCCAAACCATCATATACATACACTCACGACTAAAAATCCCTAAAAAAGGTAGTCAATGTTCTGGAATAATAAATTCCTCAGCCAGAGCTAGGGAATGAGACATTCCTCAGCCACCTTTGGAAGTTGCGTGGGGAAAAGATGGTGAAATAAAGGTTGTTAGTGATGGGTTCCCAACCGCATCGCCCAAAAATCCTTTAAAAGCCCCAATACGCTTAGTCGCCGTTTACGTACATCCACCGGCAGAAATGGACTTGTGCTTTTCTAAGCCGACACACATAGAATTACTACACGGGTTTTTTTCTCTTTAAATATAAGTCTAAATAATTGAGTCTGGTACCGACAACAATTTTAGAATAACAACATTAATAAATAAATGCCTTTTTTCCGTTGATGACGTAAAGCCTATATTTACTATCTTTTTCTCAAACAACTTCTTATAGTAGTCAAAATATTTCTTATTCCGAAGCTCTAGCTACCCTATTTTCAAAATCTATAGGGTTGAGCTGTGCTGTGTAGTGTCGGCTTAGAATAGCACTACCCCATTTCTTCCGGTGGGTGTACGTAAAAGGCGACTAACGGTATCGGGGCTTTTTAAGGGATTTTTGGGCGATGCGGTTGAAGACCCATCACCATCATCATCATGAGGAATTTCTGGTTCCTTAGCTCTGGCTACCCCTTCTAGGCATTTATGGCCGTGAGTATATGTATGTATTTATGTATAGCGTTGAGCATAAGTATAGGTATACATACATCACACATACATACATATACTCATGGCCATATATCCCAAAAAAGGATAGCAAGAGCTTCAGAGCTAGAAACTCCTCAGCCACATTTGCAAGTTGATAGTGGAGAAGATGGTTGAAATAAAGTATCGTTGGTGATGGGTCTCCAACCATATCGCCCTAAAACCATTTAAAAAAGCCCCATACCATTAGTCGCCTCATATAACACCCGTGATATAATATATATAATGATGTGATTCGTGAAAGGTGTGGTGTAAAAGATGATATTGTAAGAAAGATAGAAAAAGGAATGTTGAGATGGTTTGGGCACATAGAGTGGATAGATGACAGTTAAGTGGTGAAAGAGATCTATAGAGCCAATTTGGAAGGTAATGTTAGTTGAAGACGAACTCGGAGGACACATTTAGATCAAATAGAAAATGTAGAAAAAGGCAGGTGTACAAAGTACGAAGAATAAAAGAGCGTGTATGAAAAGATTGATGGATGTGAATGAAGCTAGAGAGGTTTGCCAGGATCGTACAAAGTGGCGATCGATAGTCTCTGCCTACCCCAATGGGAACTAACGGCGTGAGAATATGTATGTATGTATGTATAACACCCGTAGGTAGAAAGGGGTAGTGACATTCTAAGCCGGCACTACACGGCAAGGTATATACAATTCAGAGGAATCGCCATTACACATTTGAATATGAACTAGTCTGGCGAGTTCGTCTAACGCTGTTCATTCCAACAAAACATGCTTTCAGACACGCAATACTGGCAGCTGTTTCCACTACACTTACTTTCTTACTTATACTCACGCCCATTATTCCAATTGGGGCAGGCAAAGACTATCGATCGCCACTTTGCACGATCCTGACAAATCTCAATTCTTCACCTGTTATATTCATAATTGCCGTGTAGTGTCGGCTTAGAATAACACTACCCCATTTCTACCCATGGGTAATCGTAAGAGGTGACTAAGAGTATAGGGGCTTTTAAAGTTATTTATGGCGATGTGGTTTGGGACCCGTCACCGAAAACATTTATTATTACCATCTTTTCCCAAATCAACTTCCAAAAGTGGCTGAGGAATTTCTCATTCTAAGGCTCTGGCTACCCCGTTAAGGGATTTATAGCCGTGGGTATATGTATGTATGTATGATGACAAATCTCAATTCTTCACCTGTTATATTTATAATTCTTCTGAGCTGTTTTGACTACACTTACGAAATGGCGATAGGCCTGCCCTCTATCATGTGGTTGCATTGACCAACAAAACGTAGGTACAGTAAAAAATAAGGGTTGAGAAGTATTAGTACCTCTGCCAACGCTTCAGGTACTTGGCGTGAATGGTAAGTTGAGAGTTGAGCTTTCCTTTGTATGTCCATCTCGTAAAACGTTTCTTGACCATATAGAAAACGTTCTTATAAAGGCGGGGGTCCGAAGTGAGAAGAATAAAAGAGCACGTATGAGAAGAATAATGAATGTAAGGGAAGCAAGAGAGGTTTGTCAAGATCGTACTAAGTGGCGATCGATAGTCGCTGCCTACCCCAATGGGAATAATGGGCGTGAGTATAAGTAAGTAAGTAAAACCATTTTTTTAGAACCCAAATAATAATACAACATGTGGATTCCTAACTATTTTTAACCGCACAATAAAAACAAACTTGAGACGAAAATAGAAACAAAGTTTTCAAATATGATGTTCAGTTAAAAATTACTTTTTAAAGTTTCTAAGTTATAATTACAACGTATATGACAAAGACATACATACATATATATACTCACGGCTATAAATCCCTAGAAGGGGTAGCCAGACCTAAGGAATTAGAAATTTCTCAGCCACATTTGGAAAATTGAGTGGGGAAAGGATGGTAAAGTAAAGGTTGTTGGTGATGGGTCTCCAGCCGCATCGCCCAAAAATCCCTTAAAAGCCCCAGTACCGTTAGTCGCCTCTTACGTACACCCATCGGTAGAAACGGGGTAGTGCTATTCTAAGCCGTGTAGTGTCTACACGGCAATAATAACAAAAATAGAAACAAAGTTTTCAAATATGATGTTCAGTTAAGGTTAATTTAAAAATTACTTTAGTTTAAATTACTTTTCAAAGTTTCTAAGTTATAATTACAACGTATATGACAAAGACTTGATAGAATTATAGTAGAACTAATAATGGTCGGTCATGACGTCATAACGTATATTAAATGGTATTTATTTTAAGACCGATTGCCTCGTAGTGTCGGCTTAGAATAACACTACCCCATTTCTACCCGTGGGTGATCGTAAGAGGCGACTAAGGGTATAGGGGCTTTTTAAGTGATTTTTGGGCGATGTGGTTGGAGACCCGTCACCAAAAACATTTAATATTACCATCTATTCCCAATCAACTTCCGAAAGTGGCTGAAGAATTTCTTATTCCAAAGCTCTGGCTACCCCGTTAAGGGATTGATAGCCGTGAGTATAATGTATGTATGTATATCAATTTATAATTACCATTAACTAATTTATAATAAAAATAATGCATGCGATATCTTAGCAAATACCGATAGTAGAAATGATATTGAGAATGTAAAAATATATATATCAGTTCATATCGTTTCGCACACATTCTGTTAGGAACTGATAACACCTTTACTTCAGTCTTTGTAGCTCAAAATGGAAGATCTAACTCTTTTCTTTAAAACACAAATTTTATAAAACGATGTGTGTTATCAATTAATAATTATAATGATTGAGCTTCTTGCTACCATACAAACATTGAAAATAGTTTTTAATTATTTTATACATAAGCGCGATAAAAATTCGAACATCAAGTAATTTTAAACCGGCTGCAGTCTAACTATAGTCTATTTACTATGTTGAATGACGTTAAGCCAAGTCTTAAGTACGGCTACAATGAATATAATTTAACTTTATTATATTCAAGTGCCGTGTAGCGCTATCTTAGAATGTCACTACTATTTTTTACCCACGGGTGTCGTTAGAGGTGACTAAGGTTATAGGGCTTGGAGACCCATCACCAACGATACTTTATTTCTACGATCTTGTCCCCTGGCAACTTCCAAATGTGGCCGAGGACTAGCTCTGAAGCTCTGGCTACCCCTTCTTGGGATTAGGCCGTGAGTATATGTATGTATGTATTTATAATAAGATACAAAGCTACAAGTTCTCTTAATAAACAAGCAAGCAAATATAAAACTTCCGTGTTAAATTCGTCTCTTAATCAAAAATTAAACTAAACGCTATAGCGCGCTATTAAAGAAGTTGCTGAAGCTATTTTCGTATAATTGTGTATTCCTCAACCGAGGTAGAATGGAAACAGACTAACATCAGATTGTGAGTAGTGACAGGCAGCACCTGTCTCTGTGCTAAATGAACCATCGAGGTATCGAGCTTAGAACCTATGACTATGTAGACCGAAGAATACATACCGAATACCGGTATTTTTTTATGTTAATATAGTTTGAGCTGGCTGGCAGCATCGCTTTCGAGCGGAAACCACCGGACGGCAAGGGAGCCCGCGGCCGTCCCGTACACACTAGGCGCCGGAGCGTGAAGAGCGAGCTGCGAGCGGCGGGACTAAGCTGGAGTGCGGCCAGGGAAGTCGCGGTAGACAGGAAGGCGTGGCGGGAGCTTGTGCAGGCCCTGTGCACCAGTGGGGTGCCGTAGGACGACAACAAATTTTGAGCACATAGCAAGGATGGATAGTGATAATAGTAGAGAACGATGTCAAAAGCTGTATCTAAGTCAATTATCCAAAGTGTTGAAATAAAAGGAAATATTAATGAATAAAAATAAAGCTCGAGAGTTTTGCCAGGACCGTACAAAGCGGCAGTTGCTAGTACCGACCCACATAGAAACTTATAGCGTAAGTATATGTAGTAAGAGACCGTGATAGCCCAGTGGGTAGAACATTCGGTTATCGTGCAAACGACCAGTGTTCAAATCCTGGGTCGGGCCAACACCAATTTGTCTTTTCTAAAGACATATGTGTGGTTAATTTATCATGGTTGTTAACGGTGAGGGAAAACATCGTGAGGAAACCCACATGGCTGAGTTGTACTTAATCATGTGACAGTGTATTCGTACAAAACGGCGATAGGCCTGCCCCCTATCACGTGAGTACACTGTCCATGCAAAACGTGGGTACTCTGAACACCAGGTGACAAAGTCACGTGATGTTCAGAAGTATTAGTACCTCTGCCAACCCCTTCGGGGATATTCGGCGTGAACGTTTATGTTTATGTTTATGTAGTACGTATTTTTTTATAAATTGGTGAGTGACGACGGCTTGCGCAACAAAGTGCCCCGTTCTGCAACTGAGAGCGCGAGAGAAAAATGACAGAGAAGCGCCATCAAGTCATCAGCATGTACTTAATACAAATAACATTAAATTTGAGAAAATTGCTGCTTTGGGTTATCACGTAAGAAGCAAGTTGCGTAAATAGAAATTGGATTAATTTCAAGGCAAAACATAGTTACTTATTTATATTTAACAATTCCTCCTGGAAAAGGTAAAGAAGTCTCTACGATCACAACTTTTTACAAGTTAAATCTCCAACAACCGCGGCAACCGTGGAAACTCAGTGGGTAAAACACTGCTTATCGTGCAGACGATGAGGGTTCGAATCCCGGGCTGGTCTACTACTACTACTGACGGCGATAGGCCCGCCCCCTATCAAGTGAGTACACGTGTACACAGACAATGTCACGATGACAATGATGTTCAGAAATATTAGTACCTCTGCCTTCCTTTCGGGATATTCGGCGTGAACGTTTAGTTTGAAGTTAAAACTCCTTTTTTTGCCATTAATTACTCATAAATCTTTGTTATTGTACTTATTTAAAACCGTTGCAAAATAAAATGATATTTTTTCCAATATTTAATCTGCAACCTAGTGGTCCGTGTTCGAAGTCAGTTGTTTCGTGTAGGTAATTGTGTTTGAAAACATTTGATAGTTGCTTCTACACTTTGTTCAGTGTAAATTAAAATTTCTTTACTGAATCGGAAACGTTGTATACGTATGTTTGTATATTTAGATCAGGCTTTAAGTTTATAAAGTGTGTGGAGCCAGTTTTAAATAGTAAGAGGTTCCATTTTGTGTTCACTAGCTTCAAACTTGAAAAGATTTTTTCCGACTGATTAAACTAAAAATCTGTACATATTTTAATAAAATAAAAAATATATATAGGTAAATATTAAATTTATATTAAAAATTTGTACATATTTCTGTAAAATTAAAAAAATATTTTTTTTTATCATGTAACTTATTTTTGAACTATATTTTATGACTAAAGATATGTGAATAGTTTCTGAAGGTTGAGTATACGAAATTGAGATGTGCTGAAAGGGTATGAAATCTAAGCGTTTATGATTTCGCAGCTCTCCATAGCGGAGTGTACATATAGATTACTGTATTGGCAGAAATAATGAACAGATTTGGTTAAAATGTAGCTCTGACTGTACATGTTCTTGGTTATTCTTGTAACCTAGACAGTTCGACCAATTTTGATACCCAGCATTCGCAAAAACGTGTTAGTTCACAATATTCTTTAAACTTAACAGTGCACGTCTTTCAAGAAAAAAACCGATTCATCTCCTTTTCCGCACATTGTCTCACAACAAAACACTAAAGAAAAACAAACAAAATATCTATTTTCTCCATCGTACGTTCAAGACCCAGCGTGTACCAAAGTGCTCGCATTTATAAACGCTACACTTCATTTTTCCTCATATACACGTCTGTGTTTCCAACAAAGTACGGGGGTGCAATTCTTCAAGATATTATATTTGTATATAATGTAAGTTTAACATAAATACACATCCCACAAAGGGATAACTAGAGCTTCAGAGCTAGGAACTTTTCAGCCACATTTGGATTTAAATGGGGAGAAGATGGTAGAAATAAAGTATTGTTGTAAAAACCAGTCCCATACCCTTAGTCGCCTATTACGATACCTGTGGCAAGAAAGGGGTAGTGACATTCTAAGCCGGCACTACACGGCAAAGTTATTAAATCTAAGACGTAAATAATCTCTGTCTGTCTGTAAAGTGCTTTCAATTGCAGGCTATTTCGTAAATTAAGTGGGGAAAATATTGTAAAACAAAACCCATCGCATCGGCAAAAGTTTAAACAGCCTTTTACGATACCTGTGGGAAAAAAGAGGAAGAGATAATCCAAGCCCAATATCCAGCCTATCAGTAACATACATACATATACTCACGGCTATAAGTCCCTAGATGGGGTAGCCAGAGCTAAGGAATTAGAAATTCCTATCAGTAAATATTTGCTATACCCAAAATACAAATTTCAGAACTCAAATATCAATGATACAGTGTGTTGTGTAGAATCGCACCCCAGATCTCGCAAGCAACTCAGATGGATTGTTAAAATGTCCACTATCACTCGTGAGTATTGTCTGTGACACCTCCTGTATAGCCTGTTCGCATACTACGTTACTCAACTGTTTGTTTTGCGAAATGTGTCTTCCAAATAATCCACTGGTTGTGAATGTACGCTTGGTTGTGGGGTTTCTATAAAGGCTTAGAAGGTTGTAGTCGTGTTGTATTGGATGTTGTACGATACAACTAGAGATTTTGAGGCGGTTTTAAGCAATCAAATCTTTGTAATGTGTGACTTTAAACTGAAATGTTCAGAAAGAAGAATAAAAGAGCATGTATGAAAATATTGATGGATGTAAGCGAAACTAGAGAGGTTTTCCAATGGGAAATAATGGCGTGACTATAAGTATAACATAACATAAACGTTCACGCCGTTTATCCCCGAAGGGGTTGGCAGAGGTACCAATACTCCTGAACTCACATGGCAAGCGCCATCTAGTTTCCGGAGAAGGTACCCACGTTTTGCTTAGACAGTGTACTCACGTGATAGGGGGCAGGCCTATCGCCGTTTTGTACGAATACACTGTCATGTATGTTCGAAAAGAAACTTGAAAACGTCTAATATTTTTTATCATTGTCTACTCTTGAATTCGAATCTAGGACCTAAACCTTTTAAACTGAAGCTTAACGAGCCACAAAAGGAGTCCAAAACTTTATAGGTAGCCGTTAAATTGCTAAAACTAACTTGAAATAACGAGTGAAAAATAAATTCTTTAAATAATCTAGCAAATATATTCTTGTAATAACGTTTCTCAATTCGGCGGCACTGCAATTTATATCTAAAAGATTCCACTTAGCTTATGAGTTCTGAATTCAGATTTCCCGAGAGATATCACATAGCGACGTATAATATTACCACTTCGATATGTTGCGTTTGTAATTAATTTATCGAATTATATAATGATGAGCTTTATAATATCCTGTCCTGTGTTCTTGTTGCCTTATTGACAAAAAAAATGACAGGTAATTATGAAAATAGTTTAGATTACTAACTTGTTTACAATGTCCAAAACTATAAAATTTATAATCTAAATCAAGATCTACAGATTTTTTAAGCAGAAGTTTCGTAGTAGCATATTCAAAAAACAGTATTTAATTTTTATTTGTAAGTAGCCGACCAGAAAACCAAATGAACTATTCATATTTGAAGATTATGTTGTGGCTACCAATCTTACGCCATCATTATCTTTATCACTGTAGTCCCGAAAAATTTAAGTAATCCAGAAATTAAATTATATCCTGTTTTTGAATTTTCTTTTTATAAAATACTTGTTCTTATTACAAAACAAACAAAGGTATATTTTTATAATAGTGCCTTGCTTTTGATCAACCATCAACTTATGGATTGTAAACGAATATACAAGTTACCATGTTTGCAAGCAAAACGTAAAATTCCAGAACTCTAAATTCAGTTTAGAAGCGTAGTTAAGCTGAACAACTTTGTAAGAAAACCGCTCAAGCACTTTCCAATTTGAGGGTACTTTGAAATAAAACATTGCAGTAGTTTTAAATCGACGAAAAAGTTCTTACCTTTTTGGACATTTTTCGCAACTTTGCCTTGTACAGGTGGGTTTGATGCTAACTTTTGTAATTAGACCGCCACCATCAATCTTAAAGTATTTTGACGGCACAACTTGCAAATTTGTAGGAATTACTTAAAGTGTAACCTTGATTGTGTAACGTTACTCGCAAAATTTAAATTGGTTACAATGTTAACACCTTTGTTTAGTATTACACTCGAAAATGATTTTGTACATCATTTTTATTAGAAATCTTTGGGAATGATTTACGTTTTAAGTAGAATGTTTTTTTTAGTAGCTTAGTTAATGAGAACCGTGATTGCTCAGTTGGGAGCACTTCCGCAGAGAGGTGCGGGTTTAAATCTTTTGTTGGGGCTATAGCTTATCTATGGTCATCATCATCATTTTCCTGCCCTTATCCCACTAGGTGGGGTCGGCACAACATGTGTTTCTCTTCCATTCGTCTCTGTCATATGCCATTTCGGAGCTTACACCTTTTATTCCCATATCATCGTTCACACAGTTCATCCACAGTTTCTTTGGTCTTCCTCTTCCCTTGTATCCATCTACACTCATATTCATCACTTTTTTAGTCACATGCATTTCATCCCTTCTCATTACATGACCATACCACCGTAACCTATTACTTCTAATCTTTTCTGTCACTGGAGCCACTTTCACACTTCCTCTTATATTATGTCATATTTGTAGTTAAATTACCGAGGCTGTTAATGAAAATATCGTATCGCCCACATGGCTTAGTTTAGTTATATTTTAGTGCAAGCGGACAAAGCATCAATAAGCCTACCCCCGACCATGTAAGTGCACTATCTGTAAACACGAACCAAAAACTCGTCAGATGTTCAGAAGTAGCCGTGTAGTGTCGGCTTAGAATATCACTACCCCGTTTCTACCGATGGGTGTACGTAAGAGGCGACTGACGGTATTGGGGCTTTTAAGGGATTTTTGGGCGATGCGGTTGGAGACCCATCACCAACAACCTTTACTTTTACCATCTTTTCCCCACTCACATTTCCAAAAGTGGCTGAAGAATTTCTAATTCCTTAGCTCTGGCTACCCCTTCTAGGGATTTACAGCCGTGAGTGTATGTATGATATGTATGTATGTTTGTATGTTCCGAAGTATTAGTATATCTGCCACGCCTTCGGGAAAATACGGCAGGAACACATGAGTTTCAGTGAATTGATTAAGAGCTAAGCTAACATTAAGTTAAATATTTCCATACATGTACATACGCCATTACTACCCAATGGTAAAGACAGAGATTACTTACGTTTTAGTATTTTAATTCATCAAAGTTTTTATTTCATACTCTCTCCACCCAGTATTTTTTACACTTCGTGAAGTTTTTCAGTCGTTTGATGACCTCTCTTGAAAATTTATTCAAGTCAATAAATAGTTTTTGACTGCATTGACTCCGATTATCTGTATTTAAAATACACACTGACTTAATAAGATGTCCATGTAAGGCAATCGGTTAAAAAATGATGACTCAGCATGTATGCACTGGAATGTAAGTTATCACGTTAATTTTATATCGGGACCCTAAAGGAAAAAACGGTCGTATTAATTTATAATGATCATATAAACCCGTAATCGTAACTTATGTAAACTTATACATAATGCATTGAGAAACAAATGCTTACACTCTGAAGAAAACCAATATATATATTAAAATATTGTAATTAAGTGTTATTAAATACAATTTATCATGGTTGTTAACGGTGAGGGAAAACATCGTGAGGAAACCCACATGGCTGAGTTGTACTTAGTCATGTGACAGTGTATTCGTACAAAACGGCGATAGGCCTGCCCCCTATCACGTGAGTACACTATCCATGCAAAACGTGGGTACTCTGAACACCAGGTGACAAAGTCACGTGATGTTCAGAAGTATTAGTACCTCTGCCAACCCCTTCGGGGATATTCGGCGTGAACGTTTATGTTTATGTTATGTTACGAGTATATGTAAATACATACCAGGCCAATCAGAAAGTATTGCGAAAAAAGGTTTTAATGTATGAAACACTGGCCGGTTGTAGTTTATACTGAAAATATGAGTCTTTATAAATAAAAAAAGGAACGTTCCAATTTTAAAATTTCCCTCTTTATTTTTTACGAGCTATTTTAAATTGTCGTGTCTTACTGAAAAATGAATCTGAGCCGGGAACAATATTTTACACGAACATCTTCACGTGAGGAGGATAGTTTCACGCTGGGTGCCACACAACCTCACCGCGGTCCAGAAACAGGCCCGGGTGCTGGCTCGTCTCGGCGTTTTACGTCATCGTTACAGGTGATGAGTCCTGGATTTATCAATACGATCCAGAAACGAAGCGCCAGTTGACGGTTTGGGTATTTCAAAACGAAGCGACCCCTACCAAAGTGAAGAGATCTAGAAGCGGTGGGAAGATTTTGACCGCAAGTTTTTTCAATATGACTGGCTATTTGGTGTCAATTTCTTTAAGAGATCAAAGAAGTATTAACGCAGACTTGTATACTACTAAATGTTTGCCAGTAATTTTCTCAGTTGTGAGCAACAATCGACAAAACACAGGGCTCCGCGGGCTACTGCTTCACCACGACAACGCGCCCGCTCACACCGCGCTCAAAACGACGGACTTCCTGAACAGCACGCCGGTCAAACTCTTGGGTCACCCTCCTTACAGCCCTGACCTGGCACCTTGTGACTTCTTTTTATTCCCTAAAATAAAAAATCAACTTAAAGGCATACAATTTTCATCGCCGGAAGATGCGCGTCAGCGTTTCAGCGGGCTGTAAATGAGGTGTCTGCGGCGGACTGGAGAGTGTTTCGAAAACTGGTTTAGGCGTATGAAACTTTGTATAGATGCCGGTGGAGAGTACTTTGAAAAGACTTAATAAAAACATTTTTACCCATAGAACATTTCTTTTTATTTTCGCATAATTTTCTGAGTGTCCCACGTACATATATATAATCACGGCTATAAATCATTAAAAGGGACAGCCAGTGCTTTACAATCAGAAAATTCTTCAGCCACTTTTGTAATTACTATTAAATTTATAATTATAAACCATTTATAATTTCAAATTAAATGTTTTACCATACCAACCCATCTCATGCACCAGTGTTCGGCGAGCTAATGCTGTATAAGTCGGGTATGCTGTTACGTGAATAGATGTAAGAGTAGAAACAAGCACCGTAAGCACGTGATGTATGTTCTTAAGACAAGAAAATACGGGTGTACTATATTATATTTGAGAGTGTATGCTTGCTCGTTTGGGCGAACTTACGACCGATTTCTGAATTGAGTATTCCAGCTGAGAACAACTTAAGTATCGTTCTGCCGCATTGAAATGTTAACAACTGAAAGAGACAAAACGATACTTAAGTCGTTCTCAGCTTGAATACTCAATTCAGAAATCGGGCGTTAACTAAACAAAAACATAATGGTAGAATGCTCCGAGAAAAATCAATACAAATAAATTATCTAGGTCAGCATTGCCGTATCAATGTTTCTTACATACATACACTCACGGGCATAAATGCCCAAAAGGGGTAGCCAAAACTTCAGAGCTAGAAATTCCTCAGCCACATTTGTAAGTAGCTAGGGGACAAGATAGTAGAAATAAAGTATCGTTGGTGATGGGTCTCCAACCGCATCTCCCAAAAATCACTTAAAAAAGCCCGATACGCTTATGAGCCTGTCGTGATAATTATCACACCCGTAGGTAGCAAGGGGTAGTGACATTCTAAGCCGGCACTACACGACGAATAACTTAAATTTACAGTTTTTGAACTTAACCCGAATAAGGGAATGAAGTGTAAATGAGAACAATTCCTTGTGAAAACCGTGAGAAGACAACGTTGTAAATGCATGTTTGTATGACTATATTCAAGATTCCACGATAAATTGTAACTCGCCTCTAAATACGGCTTTACGCTTTATATCCTGAAGTTATGGCTGGGCAGAGCATTAGAGCATCATAAATTATCAGTGTTTTACTTCAAAAAAAATATAAGAACTATGTTGTAACATAAAGATTGATTGTTAGTCTCTGCAGCTACATCGCCAAACATACATACATACATACACATACTCACGGCTATATTTCCCTAGAAGGGGTAGCCAGAGCTAAGGAATTATAAATTCCTCAGCCACTTTTGGAAGTAGGAAAATAGCACTACTCCGTTTGTTACCGTGGCTAAGGGTATTGGGGCTTTTAATGGATTTTTTGGCGATGCGGTGGGAGTCCCATAACCTTTATTTTACCAACTTTTCCTCAGTTTTCTTACCTCCAAAAGTGGCTGAGGAATTTCTAATGCCTAAGCTATGGCTATCCCTTATCAAGATTTATAGCCGTGAGTATATGTAGTAATATATGTTATATGGTTATTCATATGATTTATTAATGTTATGTAAATACAAAAAGATAAGATAAGATAAGAAAAACATTTATTCATTGCTACACAGTTAACAATATAACTAAAAACATTAAAAACGAAACTAAATAAAAATTAAACAAAAAAAAACAAAAACATAAATAACAAGATTTTAAAAACAAGAGTTAACATTATAAGTTAATGTTATAAGCCATACCCTGCGTAGCAATAAATTGGCGGCTGACTCAGCATTATCGTTGTGAGTAAATGCTCACAACACTGATTTTCAGTCACCAGAAAACGCACGGACTAATGAAAACTAAACTCAGTGCATAATAAAAAATATACCTATACACTAGATAATATGTATGTATACACATAGGTAACATAATAATAAATTAAAAAATAATTGTAATAGAACAAAATACTAATATCAAGTAGTGAACAACTACATAAAATCAAAACAAAATATTATAATAATTATGAATATCTGACGAAATATATGTATAAAAGAGGCAATAAATAGACTTAATAAATACCGGGGCTAAAGAGTGTATGTAAAATACTTAAATAATTGTAACATAACATAACATAAACGTTCACGCCGAATATCCCCGAAGAGGTTGGCAGAGGTACTAATACTTCTGAACATCACGTGACTTTATCACCTGGTGTTCAGAGTACCCACGTTTTGCATGGACAGTGTACTCACGTGATAGGGGGCAGGCCTATCGCCGTTTTGTACGAATACACTGTCACATGACTAAGTACAACTCAGCCATGTGGGTTTCCTCACGATGTTTTCCCTCACCGTTAACAACCATGATAAATTAACCACACATATGTCTCATAAATAAAAGATGTTATTAAAGGAAAGAAAAATTTCGACACTGGCGGGATTCGAACCCGCGACCTTCGGGTATACGCCCCCGTCGCTCTGCCAACTGAGCTACAGTGTCAGTTGGCATCCAGCGCGAAATTTCTCTATCCTAATAATAATCCCCACATGAGGAATTCATGTCAAAAAAACATTAAATCACACATATGTCTTTAGAAAAGACAAATTGGTGTAGGGTGTAAATGGCAACCTAGAAATAAATGTAAATAAAATAAAAGTACATATTTAATATTAAAGAACAGATGCGGGATTTTGTTGAACTAGTAAGTAATGTTTAAGCTTTCGCTTAAAGGTGAAATTACTAGTTACACTTCGGATGGGTGGGGGAAGGTCATTCCAGCATTTGGATGCCGCAAACCTGAAACTGCCCCGAAAGGCCGCCAGACGATGCATTGGCACAATCGCCCTGACTTTAAACTGATAGCCACTTTTAGACCATTGCAGTTTTTTATACAAATAGTCAGGAGATTCGTGCAGAATTACACCGAAAAGCAGCGTTGCGAGATGTAGTTGCCTACGTGCTTGCATTTTCAAAAGTCTAGCGTCGTTCAAATACGGGGTGACATGGGATCGAGGTGGGATGCGAAAACAAAAACGTGCACATGCGTTTTGCACACGTTGTATCAACTTCTGAGAACGACCAAGTATGCAACTACCATAGACCACATCACAGTAATTTAACCTAGATAACACCAACGATTCACAAAGGTGAACACGCAAATCCACACTAAGGTAATCGCGAATATTATATATACAAGGTTCTTAAGATGTGACAAAAAGCAAGAAAGAAAGTAAGACCTTTTAATCGAACCAGCGAGCGATTCTCCATTCACTATTATTTTTAGGCCACCGAGTATGCTAACAGTAATCAATTAAATACATGCAAAAAAGGAAAACATAATGAAGCATTTTAGGTCGAGGGTTGAAATAAAGTGTCAATGTATATTAAATATTTTTATATTTACTCCTTGTTACCTATATAAAAGTAAACGATAATAAAAATATTTTCTTAGTTCATGAGAATAATTTAAATTAGAAAAATAATAAAGTAGCGACTTCATTCTTATCATATAATTGCTATAGAAATTCTTACAAAAAACATTTATTTTATTTAATTAATTCGAATTCTGTTGGCCAAAAATAACGTCTTTCATCAGAAGATGTTTGCTCTTAATTCAACACATCGGTTGAAAAAATAAGTGCTCTCCAAATGAATACCAACAACAATGCGAAAGAACATAAACCCCTTATCATGTTAACGGTAGACAAACAAATTCTCTTTCATCACGGCCAAAAGAAAAATCTTTTTGATAAATCATTCTCGGATTATAAACAGCGGCAAATCGTGACTTTCACAATAGAAAGAAATGTCTGGAAATATAAATAATTTGGACGTGACGAGGGATAGTAGGCCTTTATTAACAAAAGGAGAGTGAAGAGAGGAGATATGGAAAAATTAACTTTCGCCTGTAGGCTTCCTTAAGGCTATTTAAATTGAAATTATTTGGTAGTTCAAATATCCAAAGTAAGAGTTTTTTTTTAACTTTATCACGTCATTTTTTTTGTTTGTTGGTAAAAAGTACAAATATGTACAATCTTTGATACTTAGGTGTTTATAGTTCCACTCTTTCAATAATAATCATCTATTTTGTGCCTTTCGGGATTTCGTATTGTTAAAACTTTACTGTGTTCTTGTCTTTATAATACACCAATACATAATATATAATAATACATCGGTAAACTTTCGAACAATATTATAAACACACAAGCAATTCCACTATCGATCCCAACAAATATAAAATCACGGATATTTAAATTGCATCATTGGATCTGGATCAAATAAAAAGATGCATTAAAAAATTATAAAAAAGGGCCGCTACATGGCTGCTATAACTTTAGTTACAAAGCAAATATGTGCACTCAAATTGCTGCCACAAGGAGCTATTTTATGTCACAAATATTGCATTTATCTTATAAGTAAAGTTATTTAAACTCAACATATTTTTATGAAAAGAACATATAACTTTGTATTAATACAACGCAAGCCGCAAATTACTATTTTAAATTAAATATACTTCCTAACACAGTTTCTAATAATCACAATCCTTTATAAGCAAATGATATGAAGTGAGCTAACGATAATTTTAATAATATGTTAACGTATTCACAAAGTATTATGCAAAAGAACTAGATATCCAACTCCACAGAATATATTAGCTTACATTTCAATAATGCAATTTTGTTCCGTGCCAACAAAACGGTTTCAACTTTACCATATTAGGTTTGATAAGTGATTTGGGTAGCCAAGAAACTTTAAATGAGAGTGTCTGGGATTCTTGGGCAAATAGCTGGCAGTGCTGTCTGCCTTTTTTGTTACCTGAATAAAAGTTAAAAAGAGCTAGAGTTATTTAGTAGGGAAATATACTTGACTCGTTTTAACATCATCTATCTAAGATTAGACAACTATGTTAAGAAACATAATTTAATTATATCTCTAAAATTTTGCTTAAGTTTATAGAATTTTATAGTAATAAGAGCATCGACTTTCTGAGATGCAGAAATGGCATAATTTTATCAAATCTGGAATTGGCTTCAACTTCTGCGTCAGTTTACATTTTTTTGTATTATATTGCCGTGTAGTTCCGGTTTAGAAGGTCAGCACCACCCCTTTCTACCCACGGGTGTCGTAGGAGGCGACTAAGGGTATGTGGCTCTTTGTGCAGTTGTGACCCATCACCAACGATACTTTATTTCTATTTCTACCAGCTTGTCCCCTATAAAATTCCAAAAGTGGCTGAGGAATTTCGTATTCTGAAGCTTTGGCTACCCCTTTATGGGATTTATAGTCGTGAGTATAATGTATGTAAAATTAGGCAAAAACTATCAATTTCAGTACAGTCTTGATAAATCTTTCTCACTTACATCTTTATATCTTTATATATTATTTCTGTAAGCCTCTTTCTTTTTGTACAGTTCGCGGCCGTGGTATGCACAAAATTCAGACATCTGATGTAACTGGATTAAGTTAATTGTTACAGAATTTCAAAGTTTCGATTTTGGCCCATAGACTTTGCTTGAGTGTCATAAGCGCGCGCAAACTTTAGTCGATCAGAGATGCGCTGTGATTGGTCGGATTTTTGTCAAACCGGCCAATCAGAAAAATTCACTAGAAATTCAAAAGAGCTGCGCTGTGATTGGTCGGAAAATTTCAATATAAACTCATTTTATTGGACGCGACGTAGTCGCGCCAGGGTTACCCACTAGTATTCATAATTCTTCATTACATATAGATAAGTAAAAAAGTCCTCCAATGCAGCAGAAAGCATACATGATGAGTCAAAGCTGCACACAATGTAATCTCTAACAAGATCCCGCCAGTCGGAGCGCGACGCTAATCAGACGTGTGCAGATGTCTCGAGACGAGCGATATGATGGATGGGAATGTTGGCATATATTTTTGAGGATTTGAATGAAGTGACACTCTTCAAAAGGTTTTATTTTTGATGTAGTTTAAAGTAAAACTGTTTTAAGTTTAATGCCACTAAAATTTATAATAACATAAATAAAATTCGTGGCTAACATAGACGGGGTAGTCTCTTCGACACGGTTGCATCCGATAATAAATCAATGATGTCAAAGCGTTAATTGACTTTTACTAGACTACTCGAACGTTTTTATTTTAACATTTTAAGATTGTTGACAAAAACCAGAAGAATTTCCTCCAATGCAGCAGAAAGCATACATGATGAGTCAAAGCTGCACACAATGTAATCTCTAACAAGATCCCGCCAGTCGGAGCGCGACGCTAATCAGACGTGTGCAGATGTCTCGAGACGAGCGATATGATGGATGGGAATGTTTGCATATATTTTGGAGGACTTGGATGAAGTAACGACGGTTAAAAAGTGTAAATTGGGATTGATGTTGCGCTTAAGTAAAAAGTTAAAAATTTATTGCGTCTCCGATTAAAAATAGCACTACCCCATTTCATACCGTGAGTGTTCCCAGGAGAAATATTCAACCACTTTTGCATTTTTAGTAGAAAAAACATTTAAAAAATCTATACGGTCGAATTGAGAACACTCTTTTTTTTGAAGTCGGTTAAAAAGGATTCAAAACCCAAATAACGACACTCGCAGGAAGTAAATCAAAATTTTGTTTTTTAGACTTCATGAAAGTGAAAATAATACATTTTCGTGTCTCTGGTTTTCGTGTTTACTACGACATAAATTAAAATATTCAATAAAACAAATACATGCATAATTGCCAATTAAGACACATAAATTCTACATTAAAAGTCAAATCTACTTTAGCTCTATATATCTCAGAGCAAACCTCTCTCGTTTCCTAGCTCTTTAGATTAACAGTTTAATAATATATACTTCTTTATACTAAAGCTAGCTCATTTCGCACACTCCGCGATCCGAGTAAGAACTGCTGGTTAATTAGTCGCCTCGCGTATAATAAATCGGACAATTATTCAAATGTGACGAGCAGTTGGTTGCAGACTAAACTCTCTCTGAGCCATGAGTGTGAAATGGAGAATCTATTTTGAGTACCTTTTTAGGTTCCGTTTGTATTTATGGGTAAAACGTGCTGCAATGGACCTCTTATTGTAGATTGAATAACATTTTATGATTTAACGTTGTTTTTTATATGTGACAAACTTGATGACTCAATTAAAACATCACTGTTTCTCATGAAGGCGTGGGTTTAAATCTTAAATCGGACCTACCTACCTATTTTCAAGTCACATGTGTGGTTAATTCATCAAGGTTATTACATTGGCTGTGTAGTGTCGGCTTAGAATAGCGCTACCCCATTTCTTCCGGTGGGTGTACGTAAGAGGCGACTAACGGTATTGGGGGCTATAAAGGGATTTTGGGCGATGCGGTTGGAGACCCATCACCAAGAACCTTTATTTTACCATCTATTCCCCATGCAACGTCCAAAAGTGGCTGAGGAATTTCTAATTCCTTAGCTCTGGCTACCCCTTTCTAGGGATTTATAGCCGTTAGTATATGTATGTATGTATGTATGTTATTAACAGCGGTAAAAGCATCCTGAGCAAACCGACATGGCCTAGTTAAACCTATTCTGTAACAGTTTATTCACGGGATGTTACGTAATGTTTCAAAAAAATTAATACCTCTGCCACCCCTTTCGCGTTTTAACGCGTAAATTTTGGGTTGAGGTAGAGTTTTCTACAGCAACTAGAGGCTTAATTTGATGTTTTAAATAGCACTTTTTCCGCAGGTATCATATGATTATCGATGAGAAATACACTAGGTCCTTACTATACAACTACATAATATAACTTTAACTTGTAACTTTAATGAGTTGCTAAAGAATTTAAAATTTAAGCCGGGATAGTTTTATATATAACATAACACAAAGTTTTACAAGTAAATAATTTTTCATTGAGTGCTTTGTCTTTTTTATTGTAATATACATACATACATATACTCACGGCTATAAATCCCTAGAAGGGGTAGCCAGAGCTAAGGAATCAGAAATTCCTCAGCCACTTTTGAAAGTTGTGTGGGGAAAAGATGGTAAAATAAAGGTTGTTGGTGATGGGTCTCCAACCGCATCGCCCAAAAATCCCTCAAAAGCCCCAAAACCGTTAGTCACCTCTTACGTTTACCCACCGGAAGAAATGGGGTAGTGCTATTCTAAGCCGACACTACATAGCAAATTAAAAATTATTATAATATGTATATTGAAAATCTCTGCTTGCAACTGTTGAACAAACCTTCCTCACGCATACTAGCCATTATATTCTTGCTAACACATCTAGCGTTAGGTCAGCTTAGTTCTCGTTGTTTCATTAGCAGTTCTGAGAATGGGAAAAGTTAATCGGCCAGTGAGCTCAGACGATAACAACGTTCTTCGAATAAATAATGCTTACAGTCTTAATAGTAATAGATCTGAGGTCATTTTACACTTCAACTATGAATTAATGACGCACGTAGAATCTTGGATTAGAAAGAAATTTATAATAGAAATTAATATATAGGTTAGGGTTGTAAACAGGTTGTGTTTAGTTAAGTTTGGTTTTGCATATTGATTATCATTTATTTCTAGTTAGGAGTTGTGTACTTGTTTTTTCTCACCCTAAAGGTTGACTGGAAGAAATCGCGTTATAGCGATAAGTCCGCCTTTGTGTACTCAATTTCAATGTTCTGTACTTTTGTAAAAAACATTATATCTATTCTGTATGCAATAAAGTGCTCAGATAAATAAATAAATAAAGCCATGTCACAAATTTCGTCAATAAAATTTAGGTATGTGTCATTAGTAGTGTGTAGGTTTTTTTTGAAATTATTTTATTTCTTTAGTTCATATGATTCATTATAAGATTAATAATGATAAATATTCGAACGCCTATTTAAGGCACTTGTTATTACCTGAAGATCTTTACACGTATAATCGTTAAATAAATGTTTCATTTCATTTAGTCACGTACAAAAATTGGTTACATTGTCATTGAAAAATAAACCATGTGTCATAAATCATTTTTTTTTCTGGACAATGTTCCTACATGACAGATCGTAAGCTTATCGCCAGTTTGTACAGATGAACTAAGCCTTGACTTAAAATGTCTCAAATCTGTGAGTTTCGTTACTGCAACTTCCTTTGCCAACCAACCTTGACTAAACTACATTTAAAGGCAAATCAAGATTTGATGAAACAATGCCCTCTCTTCATCTCACAAACTGGATACTATAAAAACGCTATAAACACAAGAGACACTCCAGATATTTAACTAATTTATGTATCT
Source organism: Bedellia somnulentella (assembly GCA_963576735.1). Taxonomy (NCBI): domain Eukaryota; kingdom Metazoa; phylum Arthropoda; class Insecta; order Lepidoptera; family Bedelliidae; genus Bedellia; species Bedellia somnulentella. The sequence goes on along the minus strand of OY755182.1, from coordinate 3,177,943 downwards.
TAAAATTGGTTTGTAATCTAGGATTTATAGATACTCTAACGAGTTAAGTTCATTGTTACTACTGGCTACTTCTTCAAACTATTTTTATTTTATTCAGGTGAAAAAAGGACATAATTATTGCCAGTTATTTGCCCGAGAATCTCAGATACTCTCAATTACAACTTCTTGACTGCCCAAATCACTTATAGAAAGAAGACAGCAAAATCATGAAAGTTGCAATAGATGGTCTATTTCTTCTGTAGTATAAAGAATGGCTTAAGTTTTTGCGTTCATTCCTAATTTTGTATTTCAGCATCCAAGCACGTTTTCTCTTTATATTACAATGTATATTATACACAACATAATATTAAACGCAGACATTCTGTGTTAGGTTTTCTTCCTAAATTATTTACGAGGGGATAGTCATATTTTCTTGTTTTCCAACAAAACGTATGTTCCTATTTTGAAATCTGACGATCATAGACGATTCTAACGAAACATGCTACGTCTCTTTCGTTTTAGATATAAATAAAAAAAGAAGAATATTTCTACTCTGTTTGCGTCGCGAGTATATTAAGTATGTTAAGACTAGATTTATTCATGGAATTCAATTTAGTTTCTCAGGTGTTCGGCGTTTGGATAGAAGTAAATCAATTCAGGGATATAAATGTCATTTTATGCTAGATTTTGATGTTTCTGTTGGATTTATGCGACGATTAACTATAACTGCTATTATCTATTCTTCAACAATTGACAATAATACTTGTATTTAAATGCACCCGTAGGAAGAAAAAAAAATTAAACCAGCACTACACGAGAACCCATGTAAACTATAAATGATGGAAAGATCTTTAAATAGATAATTATAGAAGGTAAGTCATAGTCTTATACCTTCAAACCGAAGTCGAATATTAAGGACTTAAAATTAATTACTCCAATACGCATTCTGTTGACGGTGAGAGGAAAAAACTGGTGTATAAAAAATAACTTTTAACAAAAAGAAAACCGACTTCATAGCGGGAAAAACAAACGAAAATAAACAATCTAGTACTAAAAAGTACGAAATAAGGTTTTTAATTGAATACGAGTACTATGATTAATACCTTAGCAATTTCTTTATTCCACACGCGTCAGTTCAACCTACCTAAATATTAAAATTCTCTTAAATTAATTTGTGAGCCGGTGCCAGCCTGTGGGATGATTGACAATAATAAGTGTTTATTTCGCACTTCATACACATGTACAATATAGGATACCTTGTAGTTGTAGGGTAAATTTATTTTTGTACGTATTACCATTTAGAACGTTAGGCGATAGATATATATTGTTTAGATTGTAATAATCAGAGATAGATAGTAGGGTGAATTCACTTTTGTTTGACTGGCACCGACTCAAAAATTAATTTAAGAGAATTTTAATATTTAGGTAGGTTGAACTGACGCGTGTGGAATAAAGAAATTGCTAAGGTATTAATCATAGTACTCGTATTCAATTAAAAACCTTATTTCGTACTTTTTAGTACTAGATTGTTTATTTTCGTTTGTTTTTCCCGCTATGAAGTCGGTTTTCTTTTTGTTAAAAGTTATTTTATTTTACGAGTTTTAGAGATGGGTAGACCTGGCAAAGATGCCTCTCGTATTAGGCAGTGCGACAGTTACTGTACCTATTATTCTTCGTATTTCCGGTATTTCTATTATTATACGATATTAAATAGGCTCAACTATATGTAACTTTACATTGTTCTTGAAATCCCTCGAAAGGCGATGGTCTACAATTCTACATCTCAAGAAAGACTCAAACGTTCACGCCGAATATCCCCGAAGGGGTTAGCAGAGGTAGTAATACTTCTGAATATCACGTGACATTGTCACCTGTTGTTCAGAGTACCCACGCTTTGCTTGGACCCACGTTCTCACGTTATACAGAGCAGGCCTATCGGCGTTTTGAACAAATACACTGTGACATGATTGTGAGTTTCGACAGTCCCCTCGATTTCCTGGGATGCCATCATCAGATCCTGGTCTTATGGTACTTTCTCGGTAACAATAACATAACAAAAGAAATGTTGAGTGAACCTGTATTATCTTCATAAAAGCTACGAAGAGGAGCATAAATCTTTATAGAATGGTGAAAGAACTGTTTCCTAACTCCTAGTTATTAAGGACCCACACCTTCCATCATCAGCTCAGCAGCATAACAATATGATTTTCAGAAGCAAATGCCAATACTTGTTCATAAAATATGTAAAACGCGGTACATTTGCCTATAAAATTTCAGGGTTCCCCTCGATTTCTCCAAGATCCCATCATCAGACCCTGACATCCTCACCATGGTACCAATCCGGGAGTATCTTCTTTCGAACAAAAAAATAATAATCAAAATCGGTTCACAAATGGCAAAGTAATCGGCGAACATACATAAAAAAAAAAAAAAAAAAAAATATACGGTCGAATTGAGAACACTCCTTTTTTTGAAGTCGGTTAAAAAATCTGTGATGATTGGCTTCTCATTTCAAAAGAAATGGAGTTGTGCTATTTAAAACCGATCTCACACTACTTTAAGTAAAATAAGTACTAGAAATAATGTATTGTTATTCACTTGATCCCGCAGACTTAGCTCAATTAATCGAAGATGTGATACGTTAAGTAAGGTGTAAGCCATCAGGCTCAAGTGGTATTGCAGCCATTAATCCTAGCTTATTGGCTTTAAGAGGTTATAAAGTAGGAGCATGTGTAGATATACCAACGTTGTGTGTAGTAAAAATAATTTTTGATTTATTTATTGTCTACAAAATCCATCTTGGCAACTAAGTTGTGAATAATGTACATACATACTCACGGCTGTAAATCCCTTAACGGGGTAGTCAGAGCTTAAGAATAATAAATTACTCAGCTACTTTTGGAAGATGAGTAGGGAAAAAATGGTAATAATAAATAATTGTTGGTGACGGGTCTCCAACCAGACCGCCCAGAAATCACTTAGAAAGCTCCTATACCCTTAGTTGCCTCCTACGATCACCCTTCGATAGAAATGGGGTAAGGTAGGCAGAGACTATCGATCGCCACTTTGTACGATCCTGGCAAACCTCTCATCATAGTCATATCTCTTTTTTTAAACATCTACAAGATTTGAGAACTTAATTCGTAAAGAGTTATAATAAAAAAGTAAACATTTATAGTGTCAGTTATATATGATTCCTACGTACATTATACAAACATACATACATACATACCCTAGGAGGGGTAGCCAGAGCTAAGGAATTAGAAATTCCTCAGCCACTTTTGGAAAGTTGAGTGGGGAAAAGATGGTAAAGTAAAGGTTGTTGGTGATGGGTCTATACCGTTAGTCTCCTCTTATGTACACCCATCGGTAGAAACGGGGTAGTGCTATTCTATGTCGACACTACACTACGTACATTATGTATGTATGTATCTATATACAACAAGCTACTATCAACTCAGGATATTAAAGAGTGCCCATTAAATGTACACTGGACCTCGTAATAAAATCATAGCACGTCCCTATCAGTTTTAAGGGAAGATGCCTCTATTTTATAGCGACATAAAACTTTAGTACACTTTCAAATAGGTAAAATGGCTCTGATTCTGCTTTTTAGTTTTAAAAATATATTATATTGTTGGCATTTTCTGGGTATATGACCGTTAAAATGGATTTTTATTTACTTACATTAAAACTTATGCCATAACTTAATTAGAATTGGAATAGGGTTTTTATCTGTGGTTTATCACTAACGATACTTTTTATTATTTTACTTTTACTTTTATTACTTATTGCCGTGTAGTGTCGGCTTAGAATAACACTACCCCATTTCTACCCGTGGGTGATCGTAAGAGGCGACTAAGGGTATAAGGGCTTTTTAAGTAATTTTTGGGCGATGTGGTTGGAGACCCGTATGTATGTGAGTTTCTGGTCTAAAGCTCTGTCTTCCACTTTTTGGGATTTATGGGCGTGATTATGTGTTTGTTAATTAGGGAATTAAGGAGTAACGTTTTAGGACCAATGAAAGTTGAGCTGTGTGTGTGAGCACTGCCCCATTTCTTCCGGTTGGTGTTCGTAAGAGGCGACTAACGGTATTGGAGGTTGTAAGGGATTTTTGGATGATGCGGTTTGAGACCCGACACCAACAACCTTTATTTTGCCATATTTCCCCCGCTCAACTTTCCAAAAGTAGCTGAGGAATTACAAAGTTCTTAGCTCTTGCTACCCCTTCTAGGGATTTATAGCCGTAAGTATATGTATGTAGTATGTAACTAAATAAGATATAAAAATGACTTTGAGTAATATTTCAGTAGGTATTTCATTGTAGTAACTCGGTTTTCCATATAAAATATAAATTTTTGCCACTTATAGTGGTATAGAAGCCACTTGGATCCTTTCGCATATAAATTTGTTTTTTTTAAATAAATGACTATTTGTAATTTTTTATAAATTGAAAACCTTACTATACGAGTACCACCAGTGTTAGTGCTATTACCCACCATTTGTCAGGAGTATTACAACCACCATTCAAATAAATTTCCTTAACTGAATGGTAAACATAACCTAAATAGAATCGAATAGAATAGAATAACTCTTTATTGCACATCAAACACAAATTTACAAAAATAATAATATGATCAAACAGTTTACAGTGAGGTACAATTGGCGGTCTTATCGCTAAAAGCGATCTCTTCCAGACAACCTTTGGAAGGTGAATTCGATAAATTAATTATTTATTTGGGTAGATGCACAAAACAAGGCCAAAAAAAATAAAAACATGATAATCTATTAAGCTTACTTAAAACTAACTTCTTTAATTTAAATAACAATATAAATATTAATCATACAAAATATTATAGATATTTAACGAATGTGAACACATACCTATATAACTACATACTTTTATATATACAAGCAATACAAATACCTAAATAAAATACACATATACGTTTTAGAAATATAATTAATATATATTAAATACATACATTGTTTAGTATAATTTCTATGTTTCAGAGTCCCCTAAAACATAAAAATTCGACTTAAGCCAGAAAATAGGAGCTTGTTCTTAAACGCCATCCCATTCCAAATAGTAGAATCGTCCTCCAAACGATATGAATATGACCAGTTTTACAGCAAATAAAAGGTGAAATTTTATGATATTTGTACACCGGAATGCATGAAAATAGTTGTTATTAAATACATTCACGAAATAAGATACGCTTTTGACTGCTTTATTGGGGTTGCGAGTATCCGCCGTGTCCGTTTCTTTGGATAATAAATAAAAGTGGTCTGATTAAACGAAATTAACTTTTGTAGTGGATAATATAAGTATAATTTCTGTTTATTTCATTTGAAACTGGCATTTTGTCGTCTATTTTGATTTATTAAGTTACAGAGACAACGTCACAGAATGTTTTTAAACGGTTTTTATTAAACGGTTTTTTTTTAATTATTATTATTATATATTTAGCTCAGCCCGTTTGTTTTATTTATTCTTGGGTCAAATTTAGTAATTCGAATTTCACCCTCTTCCTAACAACCGATGAATCTGAAATTTTGTATACACTTTGGATTTTGGTGACAATACAATTATATTTATTCATTATCATTATAAATTCAAGATGGCCGCCGCTACAAAATGGCGGATAATTTAGGTTTTATTTATCCCATCAATATGGGTATCAAATGAAAGGGCTCAACAAGTAGAATACATTATACTATAAAAAAATGAAATCTAAGATGGCGGCCGCTACAAAATGGCGGATAACGTAGGTTTTATTAATCCCATCAATATGGGTATCAAATAAATGTGCTCAACGAGTAGAATACAATGTACTATATAAAATTATAATCCAAGATGGCGGCCTCTACAAAATGGCGGATAACTTAGGTTTTATATCAATCTCATCAACATGGGTATCAAATGAAAGGTCTCAACAAGTAGAATACAATTTACTATGCAAAATTAAAATCTAAGATGGTCGCCATACAGTGCACTATACAAAATCAATATTTAAGATGGGCGCAGCCACTAAATGGGATATAATAATAAGATTTAAATTTAAAAATCGGATCTGTAATTTATTTAGGTATCTGATTAATTAGGATATATATAATTTTTAATTATTCGTCGAACTCAAATGTATGCAACAGATGTACCTGCCGTCCGAATTGATTTTGCAAGAGACGGAGTATATCTTATACACCCGAAAGCCATACAGTTTCCAGCTAAGTACAATTACGGGACAGCTGAAAGAAGAATTTTGCCTTTAATACTATCATGGGCTTCTACAATACATAAAATGCAGGGCAGCACTGTGGATTACGCAGTCGTATACTTAGGTGCGAAACTGTTTGAAGAAGGTCAAGCCTACGTGGCTCTTAGTAGAGTCAGATCTTTGCAGGGACTACGTGTAGAGGAGTTGGACTGCAATAAACTAACTAAAAACTAGAAAATAAAAATAGGTAAAAAAACTTTTTAAGTTAATCGGTTTTATTATTAACATACAGAGCAATGTTTAAGATAAATGTAATAAAAATCTAAAAATAATAATAAAATAGATACAGTCGTGGGAATTATATACATATGCATAGACTAGACTAAAATAAAACCGTGGGGCACGTCAATTGTCTACAAATTATCGACCTAATGTGCGTAGAAGAAACTTTTAATTCGTCGTTGGGCAGTTGGCCCGCAGACGGTGAGCAAATTACTTACTATTTTCAAAAATTCCAATAGTCATACACTCCATGTAAATAAAAAAGATGTTTCAACTAGTTTCTCGTTAGAAATTTACACTGCTGGCTGGCGATGAATCGGTTCACTGCTCACAGTTTGTCTTTAATCGACAAAACATATGATAAAATAACCTTAATTTACGTTCAGACCATAATCTTCAATTAACCATTCCCTCTCATTCAACCAATTTCTATGGCTCCTCTTTTTCTGTACACGCTGTGCAATTGTGGAACGCACTTCCTGTGGATGTGCGATTGGCTAAATCACTTAATGTGTTCAAGGATCTGGTGAAACAAAACTATCTCACTGAAGCGCTGTAATACTGTTGCTTTTTAAATTATATGTATTAATTATATTTCTAAAACGTATTTGTGTATTTTATTTAGGTATTTGTATTACTTGTATATATAAAAGTATGTAGTTATGTATGTACATATGTTTGTAATATTATATTATTTTGTGTAATTAATATTTATGTTATTATTTATTATTTCAATTGAATAAGTTAGTTTTAAAGAAGGCTTGTTTTGTGCATCTACCCAGATAACGAGTTTACCGATCTCACCTTCCAAAGGTTGTCTGGAAGAGATCGCTTTTAGCGATAAGACCGCCGATTGTACCTCACTGTAAACTGTATGATAATTTCTTTTGTAAATTTGTGTTTGATGTACAATAAAGAGTTATTCTATTCTATTCTATTCTATAAAAGTACTACTCGCTCAACACTATGAAACCCTAAAACTCGTTTATAATCGAGCTTGCTAGCTTGTTTCCACATTCTGCCCTATTTATCACATGTCCATCGTTGTCGGTTGAACAACTGCCCAATTATAGTGTAACATTACAAAACAAACACTTTAATCAACGATTGTAGACAGTTGACGTGCCCCACGGTTTTATTTTAGTCTAGTCTTTGCATATGTATATAATTCCCACGACTGTATCTATTTTATTATTATTTTTAGGTTTTTAGTACATTTATCTTAAACATTGCTCTGTATGTTAATAATAAAACCGATTAACTTAAAAAGTTTTTTTACCTATTTTTATTATGTTTTTGCTTCTTAACGATCATAACCTTTCACATTTTGTCTGTGTTGAGTGTTAAAGCTTTTTGTGTATTTTTATTAACAAAATAGTAACATTTATTATATAGTGATTGTTTCGTTTCAAAAGTAATTTTGCTCGTATGTAACGAGGAACAGATGTCAGGTTCAATTAAGGCGTAATTCCAGTGAAGATCTAGAAAAAAAACGATGTTTGATTTCGAATTCTTAAAGAAGAAATACATTCCTCAAATGAACAAGTTATTTTGACACCGAATCCTGATATTTTTACCGCCAAATATCAGATATTACAAACGAGAATAAGATCAAAGGACGCAACTGAAAACCTTCCAGTTATTTCTATGAATGATATTTCGTAAAAAAACTTCACAACGAGTTATTTTAGTATAGATTCGGAATTTTATTTCCAACTTAATAAACACAACTGGATATATACATGTGATTTTGAATTAGCACATGCCATAAGTTCACATTACAAACATACATACATATATAGCCACTATTTCGTCAATGCGGTAAGCAGATACTTTAATCACTATATAATACTATAGCCACGTTATACGATTCTAGCAAAACCATAGAGCCATATTTACATTCCAGTGAACTAAATATACATACATACATATACTCACGCCATTAGTTCCCAATGGGGTAGGTAGAGAATATCGATCGCCAATTTGGACGATCCTGGCAATCCTCTCTAGCTTCGTTCACATTCATCAATCTTTTCATACACTCTCTTTTATTCTTCATAATTCAGACACCTGCCTTCTTAGCAAATTCTCTATTTGGTGTAAATGTGCCCTCCGAGGTGGAGGTCAGTTAGTATATTGGGTAAAAAAAACATAATCAGTCAAAGAAATGATCTCACAAAATTTAGTTAGCATTTCTTGTTTCTTGCTGCTCGGAGGGTTAAAGTATAAACAGTATTTCTATTCTATTCTAAACTATATTTGATACTAACTCTATTTTATATACACTTGTTGTTCACCAGCCGCATAGTCTTGATTGATTGAAATCCCATCGTCTAGGGATTGCTCCGGATGACGAAACTGAGGGATGGAAATTATTATAAAAGCCATCGATATCCTTTTTCATTTCTTTATTTTCTCACGTTGATTAAAGTCGTTGAATCTGAAGACTGCATTTTAAATTTCTAATTAAAGGACTGAGTTTTTCTTTGTTTTAAGTTTGAAACTAGATTGCGGTGGGAAAAGAGTTTTCCAATGGGGATCAATATCAGATAGTGTTATCGTACCAAAAATATAATAATTATGAAACTTGAAAAAAAAACAACTAACTTTACTCTTACCAAACTTAAAAACTAAACTTGAAATAGAGATAAAATAATTGTGAAAAAATACGATGGTTGCTGATAGTGTTTTAACTATGTCACTCTATTACGTGAATACACTGTCTAAGCAAAACGTGGGTACCTTCTCTGGAAACTAGATGGCGCTGCCATGTGAGTTCAGAAGTATTGGTACCTCTGCCAACCCCTTCGGGGATAAACGGCGTGAACGCTTATTATTATGAAGGAAGGAAAAATTTCGACACAGGCGGAAATCAAACCCACGACCTCGGGTATACTCCCCCGTCGCTTTTCCAATTGAGCTACCGTGTCAATGGCGGCCAGCGCGAAATTCTTCTATCCTTTTTTTCCACATGAGGTTTTCATGAGCAAACACATTCAAATTATGTGATGGTTAGGCGTTCTTAACATTTGCATTTTATCTAAAAAAGGTAGACAAGTGGCCTTCCGAACAATCCCCACATGAGGTTTTTATGAGCAAACACATTTAAATAAATGTATGTGAGTTTGCGTAGATACTGTATATAGTTCATAATTGATGTAAAAACACACTAATTACAAAGTTATTGCATAATAAAAAATTAATAATGGTTTTTTTTTATATTTTGGTACTATTTAAAACTATGTAACTTAAACCACATCGGCGAGAAGCCCTAATAGCATATTGAATTGTAAACTTGTCTTTGCAATTGATTGAACGAAATCACTATATTCGACAAGTTTCCGGAGGGTGGAATAAAAGGGTCTTACTAGAAATGACAAATTATTTCCTGGAAGATGAACGGACGTTAACATTGATGCATTTATGAACAATATTTTGTACGTTGGAAATTGTTCAATATCAGATACAATACCAAGGAATGTTGTGGTGGTTTGGGCACATAGAGAGAATGGATGACAGTAAATTGGTGATATATTGTAGTAACGTGAATTATTAATTGAATAACAGTAGTAAGGAAAGCAAAAATTCAATACAAACATAATAATATATTTAGTCATTACTATCACATCACGCCTAATCTGGGGGCACGGCAGTGCCCCTGCCAAGTCTCGAGCAAAACGGGCACGGCCGTACCATCTTTTCTCGAAGCGGTTCGCGGCTATTTCGCCCCCCCTATATCTTCGACGTGGACAAAGCTAGGAGTTTAGGTTTTCGGTGAATAATAGTAGGCATTAGAACAAGCTTAAGTTCGAAATTACACGCCAAATGAATTAATAGTTTAGGAGTTACGGTCGATCAAAGTTACACCATTTTGTCACTCACTGACTCACTGACAGATCATCAAAAATCTAAGGTACTTCTAGCAGACTTAGAAACTTCAAATTTTGCACCAAGATAGGTCATTAGCCACATATAAAGGAAAAATTATAAAAACATTAAAAAATTATATGCCATAGAAAACAATTTTATATTTGCGGTTTGGCAAGAACATTATGTATGGATTTTGACTGCATTGTTAACTTTGTTCGTTGTTCAAGTACCTATTCAATTGGATGAATACATACATAGAATAGAAAAGAATAATATAAATGTAATACATAGACTATCATTAATACAAATTAATACATAAAGTTCATTAAATTAATAAAGCTAAAACTCCATTGTATTGCGATAAATATTGTATGAGCGCTCGATAGATGGCGTTGTACCTGTCTGAATCGCTCTATGGTTTCATTACAAAGCGCAGCGTATTGGAGAATGTAGTCGGTAGTGACCATCATGATTCACACATAACAAATAATCTGATCACTGGTCTCGTCAGTAACATTTGCACATAATTCCAGGCAGCAAGCAGCTTTTAATTTGTGCTCATTGCCAAGTCACTATAATTATAATATAAAGAAAACTATTGATACAATTACTAAATGTTGATTTATAACTACGAAATATTTTGAATAGGACTTGGCTTCTATGAGATCTCAAAACTTTTTACGATGGAAAGACTGCATCGAGAGACTTGGCATTTTTTTACATTTAATGTTTTTGGTGGGATATACTTTACTTAACTAGGTAGTTATTAAATCAAAAATAATATTTTAATGAGTATATCTATAACAAACCTAAGTTTTAGTTGCACTCATTCTTCAAAAAAATATTTTTGGATCAGCCTGTATCTTACTTTAAAAGACACAACCCACACAACAATCGAAACAGCATTTCCCTGACTACCCACTATACCTGTTTAGTGACAATTAGAGTATACGGTGAAACCTAAAAATGGCTTATGTGTACTTGTCATAAATATTGAAATGTAAGTATATTTTTTTCATACAAATGAAAGAAAAAACAGATCAATAGAGATTCTATAGGTGAAGATTTGTGAATGGCATAGTGTATTAAACGGCTTCTTTTTTATGTTTGATTTCTTTTTAATTTATATTTTTTGTTTGTTATTATGTAACACTATGTTTTATTTTTACGTTTTATTTGTTGTGTATTTCCCTGTGCACTGAATAAAGTTTTTTTCTTCTTCTTCTTCTATTCTTAACTAGTGGATTGTCCCAGCTTCGCACGGGTAGCGTTGGTTTTTAAATATCTGAGGTTTCTTTCTTCAGTCACTGCTCAAGCATTGTGAAATTCAGCGCAATGTTTTCAATTTATTAAATTTATAGCACTCCCTAAACAGTGTAGTTTGGTCATTTTTAATGCGCTTTAATGAACGGTTCAGTATTTCCGTTTAATAGCAAATTTTGGAATAAAACGCTATAAAGTATTTATAACAATCTAAAAAATAAATCATTACGTGTTGTAGGATGCCACTACTGGCGCCATCTAGTATGTTATATGTAAATTAGTAACGATTCGGTTTTGGTCACGGGCGCGATGGCTTATTTTATGTATAATTTCGGTGTTTCTCTACCCATTTCTATGATTCTTTTTTTATTGAATAGGTAATAATATAACCTTTTTTAAATTACCGATGAGTGAGAGGTTTACAAACGTAAGAGTAAACAAATATAATCAGAATGTTCCGAACTGCTAAGCTATCAGGAATTACACGTGTTATTGTGAGTCAACCGTAAAAGATAGACATAAACTGTTGAGTTTAGATAATTTTATGAAGAATATTTCCGTCATACATGATTTCTATGTAAGTTTAACCATTAAGGCTGCATACGCGACGGAAGCTTAAAAAATGTAGTAACTTCTGCCGTTTTCCCAAAATTTCCCAAAATTCCCCTTTACTACTCTGCTGGAAAGTATACAAAAACCTGCCCAGGAGTATGGAGAATAATTGTACCAAGTTTTGTTAAAATCCGTCGAGTAGTTTTTGTTTCCATAAGGAACATACAAACCGACAGACAGACAGACAGACAGACAGACAGACAGACAGACAGACAAAAATTTTACTGATTGCAGTTTTGGCATCAGTATCGATCCCTAATCACCACCTGATAGTTATTTTGAAAATATATTTCATGTACAGAATTGACCTCTCTACAGATTTATTATAAGTATAGAAGATTATTATTCTATTGTTTGTATTAGTCTGTTAATTTTCCAAAGAAAATACAAATAAATATGTACGATAATGTTAATTGAGGACGACCTCGGAGGACACATTTAGACCAAATAGACAGAGCGCCCAAAAAGGGCAGGCGTCCGAGGTATGAAGACTAAAAGAGCATGTATGAAAATATTGATGAATGTAAACGAAGCTAGAGAGGTTAGGCAGACAACACATAAAGTGTCGATCGAGTCACTGCCTACCCCAATGGGAATAAACGGTGTGAATATATGTATGCATACATACATTTATACATATGCTCACGACTATAAATCCCTCCCAGCCACTTTTGGAAGTTGCGTGGGGTAAAGATGGTGAAATAAAGGTTGAAATAAAGCTGTGTAGTGTCGGCTTAGAATAGCACTACCCCATTTCTTCCGATGGGTGTACGTAAGAGGCGACTAACGGTATTGGGGCTATTGAGGGATTTTTGGGCGATGCGGTTGGAGACCCATCACCAACAACCTTTATATATTGTATGCATGTAATGCTGTGAAACTCAAACAGGTGTAGCCAGTTATACTAATTTGAAATTTCTTAGCCACTTTTAGAACAAACGTGATAGCGCTATGGGTAGAACACCGCTTCTCATGCAGACAATGATGCTACAAATCACGGGTCGAGCCTACACTAATGTTTTCTAAAGACGTATGGGTGATAAGTTTATCATGGGTGTTAACGGTGAGGAAAAATATCGTGAGGGAATCCACATGGCTAAGTTGTACTTTGTCATGTGGCATGTCAATGTGTCTTTCCAATTCTTTTGAAATGCGGTTATTTCCTCCAATTCTTTTGAAATGAATTCTTATAATGTTCAAAAGAATTGGAAAGACACATTGACAATTGACAGTAGCTCAATTGGCAGAGCGACGGGGGCGTATAACCAAGATCGCGGGTTCGATTCCCGCCTGTGTAGACATTTTTCTTTCCTTCATGTATTCTTTATTTATTAGTAACTAGCTTTAGCAAATTGGTGAAGGTAAATCATATATAGAGAAAATGTGGATGCTAATTACAAATAGAGAATGTACTCAACATGGGATGCGTTTGGATGAAGAATAAACAGGTTTGTCAGAAAAGATTGATGAATTTGGTAAAAACTTCACGGTAGATTAGATCTACCTACTTTAATGGGAACTAATAATGTGAGTATATGTATGATTTTATGTATCAAACATGAAATCATTCAACAATGGCCTCCCAGAGTTCTAATTAAGTATTTGATGATTAAAACAGATTTTCCACTCATTAAATTATCGTAAAAAGATTTTTTTTAATAATTACCAACCTCTGCCATACTAATCCCTTTTTCATTGAAGTCTATTTCCTAAAATTAAATATGACTTGATCTAAATCAAATGTAAAATTCAAATTCATTGCTTCCTTTCAAACAATCCGATACACTTTACACAATTATAAGATGAGTCCGCCTTTGTGTACATAATGGTAACTCTAATGATCTGTTCCTATTTTCTAAAATACTGTTTCTATTTATATACAAGTTTTTAATAAATACATACATACATATACTCACGTCTATTAATTCCTAGAAGGGATAGCCAGGGCTAAGGAATTAGAAATTCTTCATCCGCTTTTGTGAAGTTTATAGGGGTGGTAAAAGGTTTAAATAAGATCGTTGGTGATGTGTCTCCAACCGCATTGCCCAAAAATCTATAAAAAAATCTCAATACCCTTAGTCTCCTCTTACAAACTACCACGGGAAGTAAAGGGGTAGTTACATTCTAAGCCGACACTACACAGCTTACAGTAACTATAATGATCAGAAGCTATTTTGTAAATACTGTTATATATATATATATACTGTTTTTCTTTTTTTATGCAATAAAGTGTTTAAATAATAAACAAAGAGAAATAAAGTTTAAAACATAGTCATAACCGTAGGTAGTAAAAAATATCAGTATCACAAAATACCGTCGCCTCCCGCGGTTGGCGGGAAATGGAATGTCACGATGAAATCCCGACGTGATTGAAGACTGCCTGCTTTTATCACCGGCTGATTTATAAGACATTTCTTCAACATTTTTATGAAATGTTTTCCTCCGTATTCGATTCATATGATTATGTTACTCGTATTTTTCTGAGAATTTTATTTAGAAACATTTATAATGGACAGGTGATGTTAATTTGATACTGTTGTATACGGATTACTTGACTACAACACGTAATAAGCATTTAAAAAATATGTGTTATATATCAATGTTTATTAATTTCAACTGTTGCTGTGTAGTGTCGGCTAAGAATAGCACTACCCCATATCACCGGTGGGTGTACGTAGGTATTGGGGCTTTTAAGGGACTTTTGGGCGATGCTGTTGGAGACACATTACCAACAACCTTTATGTTACCATTTTTTCCAAACGCAACTTCCAAAAGTGGCTGAGAAATTTCTAATTCCTTAGCTCTGGCTAACCCTTCTTGGGATTTATAGCCGTGAGTATATGTATGTAATTTCAACTGCGCGGCCTTATGCAATGGCTTTTAACAAAGTTCACCAAGTCATTGGTTCACCTTCTAGGAAATGTTTCTGCGCCGATAATTATCACCACCTTTGTTTCAAAGATTTGCAAAATTATGGACGAGCAGAGCAGATACGGCGTAGTTTCCCGAAAACTTCCCTAAATTTGTCTATTTATTTTTGACTGGCGTTAAAACTAGGCATTGAATGACTTAAGTCACCATGGGGTTAGTATAAGTACAGACCACGATATTAGCAACATGACGTACATTCATACATACATATAGGTACATATACTCACGGAAAACAAATCCCAAAAAGGGGTAGCCAGAATTTCAAAGCTAGTTTTTGTGGTAGACATAAATTATCTTTAGTAAAAGGTCACCAAATGCATTGCAAAAAAAACGTTTAAATGCCTCAAACCCTTAGTTTCGACATCCGAGGATAGAAAGGGGTAGTGACATCTGACCTATTTTATTAAATAAGAAAAAGAACATTAAGCCACAAGTCTGAACAGAAATGTAATAACGCAGGTTCATCGAAGCATGGAAAACGGTTTGTGTATAAATGCGGATCCATCCTTCGTATTTGTGAGGTGTTTTATGGGTAAACTTATCGTCACTCTGTGATTTATACTGACATTTGGAAACGAGCTTCTTCGATCGACTGTTTTAATATTTGGCGGTTTCATAACAGGGAAATGTACTCATGTGTGGAAAAAATGTGAATTCGATATTGTGATGGACCTGATAATAATATTATTTATTGTTGGTAACCATTGTTGTGAAGAATGCAAAAAGATTTTCTTTGTTGGAATGGTTAATGCTTTATTAGCTTTGCATTTTGTTACCCTACAGGGAAACCTTCCCTGTCATGTTCAGGGGGTTTTGGACTCCAAAATTATACTAACACTTTAGTACATACATACATACATATACTCACGCCATTATTTCCCATTGGGGTAGGCAGAGACTATCGATCGCCACTTCGTACGATCCTGACAAACCTCTCTAGCTTCCTTGACATCCATCAATCTTTTCATACATGCTCTTTTATTCTTCATACTTAACACTTTAGTCAGTTTTTAATTAAAAAAATTTTTATAGATCTACAAAACCAAGTACAAAATTAGGAAAGTAACAAATTAACAATATTGACGACATGTTTTTCTTTTGCACTCTACTTGATGTAGATACTGCATGCTCGTTAATACATAAATAAATATTCTATGTAAGACCTATGATTGTAAACGCATGAATAAAAAAAATACATTAAAAATTAAACACTAAAAAATTTAAATAAAAATCAGACAACAAGGCATGAAAAAGAAGATAAAAAAACTCAAAAAAAATAACTCAAAAAATAATAAAAATAATACAAAAAATAACTCAAAAAATAATAATAATTATGGAGCACTATAATGAATTGATAATGAGTGTTTCACGGCTGCCAAGCTATCATTAAATATATCTAAAAGAGATCGAACTGAGTTTGTTGACGAACACATGCGATAAATAGGGGAGTGAGTTCCTAGATTGGTTCTTACTGACGGGAGACGAAAGGTTTTATTATTTTGAAGCCTACTACAGGATCGTGGAATTGAAAAATGTAATGATTCTAATAGTTCAGGAGAATCTATTTGGCCGTTTATTGTTTTGTAGATAAAAAGAATATCTGATATGGTCCTGCGACTTTTAAGTGTTTGTAGTTTATAATGACATAGTCTTTTATCATAAGAAGTTAGGTTATGACACAGGCGATCATTGAAGCTTAACATGTAGAGAAACCTCTTTTGCACAATTTCTAGCCAATTCGATTGAACTGAGTACCCTGGGTTCCATACTACACTGTTAAACTCCAAGATACTCCGAACCAAGACCTTATAAATTAATATGGTGACTTGAGAATTTTGCAGTACCCTAGTTTGCCTATTTATGAAGCCAGCCAAACGCGAAGTCTTCTGGATAATATTTAATTAAAATGCTCCCGGAAGTTTAGCTTATGATCGATCATTACTTTACATTACATTCTTATGAAGGTAAAACCTGTTCGCCTATTGTGTAAGTGGCATTTTGGCAATGTTTTTTCCGAGAAAAATTCATAATACATTCAATATACATTCATACATACATATACTCATGGCCATAAAACACTTAAAGGGGTAGCCAGAGTTTTAGAGCTAGAAACCCCTTAACCACATTTAGAATTTGATAGGGGAGAAGATGGTAGAAATAAAGTATCGTTGGTGATGGATCTCCAACCGCATCGCCCAAAAACCACATAAAAAAACCCAAAACTCTTAGTTACCTCTTACGACACCCGTGGGTAGAAAGGGGTAGTGATATTCTAAGCTGGCAATACACTGCTAGATTTTAATATCTGTCAGTGGTATACTCGTATTAAACGGCTGTTGTAAGTAGGAGAAAACTTTGTAAATATATTTACAAAAAAGCTGCGTAAGACATGCTTACTCTTTATAACATGACAATGAGAAAAAGGTTAAAAGTAACATAATTGCAATATCATCAAAAAATAAATAAATAAAAAGTTATTTGAAATGACGACGAAGATGTATTAAATTACTTGTAAATAAAATGTTGCATCCTGCAATGTATGAATTAAGACACGTGTTTGCTTGTTGCATATAGGTTTATTACTACTAAAGATATGGAGGGAATATGTGTGCGTACCACACTACACCTCCCCCCTTTGAAAACAAAAATATAAAAGTTATTATTTTATATTTTGAGTACATATTTTTCTATATATTAAACTTAAAACTATAATATAATTAAAATCTAATAGTCAAATCCGGGAAATATTGAAACAAATCGTTGGCCAAACAATTTGCCGCGTAATCACAAACCAGTAAAATTTTAAAGACATGTCGTAGTACTGTTACCAAATATATATATTTTCATAAATTTCATCTTCACAATATTCTTTACTTTATTACATTTCATTTATTTTTTATAATGTTCTCTCTTATATTTTTATCATATATTTAAAATAGCTGTGGACAACCATGCTTCCTTCTCAAGTCATATTTTTTATTTATTCTTCATCTCTTATCAAGGTACACTAATATAATTATTGGGTCGACCGCCCTTTTACACATTTATTATTCACTTATTTTACTTCATCTCAAGGTACAAATATTTTTTATTACATTACATGCGCATTTATATACTTATACTACAGTCTCTCTCTTTTAACACTATTTTGGCATTTGGCTATTATATTAACACTATTTCGATCTGGCAGGGTCGCCATGCAATGTATGAATTAAGACACGTGTTTGCTTGTTGGCTATAGGTTTATTACTACTAAAAATATGGAGGGAATATGTGTGCGTACCACACTACAATCCCATTGTAATAAAAACAGGTATTTCTCAACAAGACATCTACTTGTAATTACATACATACATATATCACGCCAGATCCCATTGGGATCAGCAACTACGAACCATATTTGTTTTGTTGACTCTACACTGAGCGAAATGGACGCAGGCTATCAGGTGGATACCGCATTCTTTGATTTTCGAAAGGCGTTTGATGTAGTCGACAATGATTTACTTTTAATTAAATTGGCTAGTTTCAGATTTGACACAGGTCTTCTCAAATTTATTCCTAGTTGCCTGGCTAATCGTAGGCAATATGTGAAATTGGGGCCTTACTGCTCTAACGGCTACCATACGCAATCTGGTGTCAGTCAGGGCAGCACCATCGGACCAACTCTGTTCGCTCTGATGGTCAATGACCTTCCCAAAGTGCTCCAGGTATGTAAATGCCTGATGTACGCTGATGACTTGAAAATCTATACATCCATTAAAAGCACTGTTGACTGTGAATTACTACAGCAAGACATCGACGCTATTGGCCATTGGAGCGAACTAAACGAAATGCATTTCAATGTGGACAAGTGTAGGGTCATGACTTTTGGCAGACTGCAAAGCCATGTTGAGCATTGTTATACGTTGCTTGGTTGCCCTATCCAGAGAGTGGTAGAGATACGCGACTTAGGTGTGTTGTTGGATCCGCAACTTACATTTAGAAACCATATTTTGGCGAGTTGTAAGAGTGCTAACAAGACTCTAGGTTACGTTATGCGCACTGCATCTCATTTTAGCGACACCAGAGTTGCCATGGTCCTATATAATTCTTTTGTCCGTAGTAAACTGGAATTTGACGCAATTACATGGGGACCATACGAGGCTAAGTATATTGTCATGATGGAGCGTTTGCAGCGTAAGTTTGCCAGATATATATTTAGGAGGATTTACGGATACTATCCCTTTCTATATCCGTCTCTATTTGTAATAGGCATGGTAGGTATGGAGACTTTGGAAGTGCGCCGAGCGGTGCACACCGTAGTGCACTACCTGCGCGCGCCCGCCCGCCCTCGCACCCGTAGTTGAGGTCACCACAGTACGTGGACAGAATGCCCCCACTGTCAGGGCTATTTGTCACATCAATAACTTTTTAGAGCGATGTCAGGATGCCGACATACATCACACTACGTTACCTACTCTTATTAAGCTGTGTAAAGTGGTACTTAGTTCCTAGATATATGCATGTTATTTTCTATTGTTTAATATGATCTCAATTTATTTAAATTTTAATTCTGTTTATTTTTAAATGTTTGTTGTATTTTATTATTGTTTGATTTTGTGTAATTTTAATTCTATTTGTTGTAAATGTGAAATTTTAATTAAGTTAGTTATATTTGGTGTGAATGTTAAATTCTATTTTGTATATATTTTTTGTACTACCTAACAATAATTGCGTGTTGGCCATAGCTGTTAAGCATTATTGTGTTTTTATAATAATAAATAAATAAATTAAGGTAGGCAGGACCGATCGTCACTTTGTACTATCCTGGTGATAAAATGAAAATGTTGGTAAAAGGTAAAAATGTGACTTCCAATAAAAGTTCTCTTTTATACCAGAAATATATAGAGTAATTATCTCCGTTTGTTTGTTGCGACTTAAGATATCACAAGTTTATAGAGCAGTCCGTAATATCCGGCCGATGCCGCGAACATACACAGAAGAGACGCGAGCCAGCCACTTTCTGAACTTCTGTTTGGAACTAAAACTGGGTATATATTTTCTTGTATTTAAATACAAATACAAGTGCACTA
Organism: Bedellia somnulentella; assembly: GCA_963576735.1. NCBI lineage: Eukaryota > Metazoa > Arthropoda > Insecta > Lepidoptera > Bedelliidae > Bedellia > Bedellia somnulentella. Next base: position 3,157,716 of record OY755182.1, on the reverse strand, counting down.
TATTTATAGGTATAAATCCCAAAAAGGGTTACTAGAACATTCCGAGGCTACATTTGGAAATGAGCTGTGTTGTATCGGCTCAGAATAGCACTACCATTTTTCTTCCCATGGGTGTTTGTAAGAAGCGGCCAAGGGTATTGGGGCTTTCAAATAACTTTTGGGCGATGCGGTTGGACACTCATTACTACATTTTTTTACTTTACAATTTTTCCCTACACAATTTTTAAAATAGGCTGAGAAATTCTTGATTCCGAAGCTCTGGCTAATTATAGCTGTGAGTATATGTATGTGTGAATGTACGTATATAGTTAAGTTACAATAAAAATATGCGTAAAAATACAGCCGGATATCATGTGAGTGTATAGTCTATTATATTTAAAAATCTCTGTAAAAGTCATCACCTTCAATAACCTTCCAAATTTTAACATACAAAGTCAAAATATAAAGATTTGCCAAGTTACTTCATTCCATATTCCACCAGTTACTGTCTAATACAAATACTAGAGCAATAATGTCCCGCGCGGGAGCGGCCAGTAAATATGACTTGGGACGCTTCCACTCCTACGATGGTTATTGACCGAGAAATCTTCTTAATTTTGTGGAAAATTGCTTTTCTGTTTCCTAACAGTCTTCATGCGGAAATGAGATTATTTGATGCGCAAAAAGTACACGAGATACGTGTGTACCAATTCGAGCGTCAATTTTGAAAACAAGGATTGGTGATTTGATTAAGGGTAACAAATACTGAAATCTAACTTTGAATGAAACGTAAGAAAAAATAAAAACCAATTTCAATGTTTTGGTTCATGAAAACCTCATGTGGAGATTATTACTAATATATGCAGGGAAAAAAACGACACATTTACAAACACACACACACACACAGTTAGGCGTTCTCAACATTTGCATTCTATCTGAAAAAAAGGCAAGTGGCCTTCGAAATTTGTGAATAAAATTCGGTGTTACGGAACGCAAACACTACTTAAAATTGTAAAAGAAACAAAGGATAGAAGAATTTCGCACTGGCAGCCATTGACACGGTTGCTCAATTGGCAATCATTGGTTCGTATACCCGAGGTCGCGGGTTCGATTCCCGCCTGTGTCGATTTTTTTCTTTCATTTATTTATTAACAATAAAAGCCATTTTAAGATATATAGTTCTACCGACCGAAGGGTTAAAGGCACTACTTTGGGAGCATACGCCGTGAATGCTCGAATACCAATCAATATACATTAGCGTGGTGGACCAAGGCTAAATCACCTGTATAGGGTATGTTCGAACCCTCGGTGGGGACATATATTGTCTGTCTGTGATACATTAGCAAACAGATTCACAAAATAATGTAATGAGACCAAAACTCCAAGTTCAGTGCTTCAACTATTCCTTAACCGCTTTATTCTATTATTGAACAAATACTAAATTCTATTATTGACCATGTTTTGTTATAAACAGAAAAGCAAGTTTAAATAAGTGTCCCTAAAAGAAATTCCGGTGATACCTTTATAATCTCCACAATATTAGGCTTACCCAAAAACCTCCGTATAGTGCTATTTATAACCGACATCCCACTATTCATTAAAAATGATATAAAAGCTCAACTGAAAGCTTTCAATACAACTTCCAAAGAACCGATAATTTAAAATACCTTTATATGTATTGTTCGTTAAAACAATCATTTTAGTATTCTGTATGTTCGAGTTCTGCTTATTTTAATGAATACATGTGATATTCCATGAATCCGAAATGAAATAGTCCAATTTGTTTTATTGCGACCATTTCGATGGTATTAAAGTTTCGTCGTTTTTTTCTGATATGATAGATGTATTTTTAAAAGAGATATAAAAATAATTCACAGCTTTTTTATGATATTAATTCTATATACATACATTACACTATACTATATATATTTGCCGTGTAGTGTCGGCTTAGAATAGCACTACCCCATTTCTTCCGGTGGGTGTACGTAAGAGACGACTAACGGTATTGGGGCTTTTGAGGGATTTTTGGGCGATGCGGTTGGAGACCCATCACTAAAAACCTTTATCTTTACCATCTTTTCCCCACTCAACTTCCAAAAGTGACTGAGGAATTTATAATTCCTTAGCTCTGGCTACCCCTTCTAGGGAATTATAGCCGTGAGTATATATGTATAAGAACAAACATTTTAATATAAAATATTTCTCCGGCTACATCGCTCAACAACAACACAACAACAAGTTGTGAAGTTCGATGCCGGTACTAGACAACTAAAGATAGGAAACAAATGATACGATAATTAAAAGAACGCTACATGCATATTTTATAATATATAACTCAGAGGATGTCGTGTAGTGCCGGCTTAGAATATCACTATCCCTTTCTACACACGGGTGTCGTAAGAGGCAACTTAGGGTATGGGGTTTTCAAGTGGTTTTTGGGCGATAAGGTAGGAGACTCATCTCCAACGATACTTTATTTCTACGATCTCACCTTTATCAACTTCCAAATGTGGCTGAGGAGTTTCTAGCTCTGAAGCTCTGGCTACCCCTTCTTGGGATTTATGGCCCTGAGTATATGTATGTATGTAGTAAGAGGATGGTAATGTCTGAAAAAGGATGATAACAAACATTGGTCACAATTTTAGTGTCATCAATAGATTTATTAATGCATTAATTAATATGTATTATTGATTGGCAATCAAATCTGAAAGAAGCAACCTTTTTTGTATAATAACAAACTTCAGGTAAATACAGCTTGATGATGCAATTTATTTTGTGAGGCCAATAATTTTAAAAAGTCAAAGGCAAATGAGATTGCAACTCGTTAGAAAGAAAATCTTTTCAGCCACAAATCCAAGCGATATTCATGAGATGAATTCAAAGCTCCGTTATTTTGTATTTCTTTTAATTCACTTATCTCCAGTTCCTTTAGAGAGCGTGAATCTTTTAATTCAAATTACCGTTTCGGTAACTCAACTTTTACTGGGTTAATTCAATGCGATTTCGCGAAATAAGTTGGCTAGTTTCATTAACTATCACTGCGGTACATTTGCACGGTGAAAAAGTTGACTTCAAAAGTTGGGGTGAAATGTTACCTTGTGGAAATTGTGGAGCGCTGATTCTGTTTTAGTTATTTTATAGTAATGTGGATAGATTACCATTACATCTAACACATGTGCCGTGTATTGCCAGCTAAAATATCACTATAACTTTCTACCCACGGTTGTCGTAAGAGGCAACTAAGGGGCTTTTTAAATAATTTTTTTGGGCGATTCTGTTGAAGATCTATTACCAACGATACTTTATTTCTACCATCTTATCCTCCATCAACTTCCAAATGTGGCCGAAGAGCTTTTAGCCTCAAAAGCTCTGGCTAACCCTTTTTGGGAATTTGTTATGTTATACATTTTTTTACAAAAAGCTTAAAGCAAGTAAATAGTTTAAAGCAAGAATTTTTGCCCTGTACCCAGCAACTTTCAGTGAAAGCCCTTAAATGTATGCCTCTTTTAATGAAAATAATAATTTCATTCGTTAATATTGCTTTTTTTTATGAAATATTACCATACCTAACTTATCTGATTGTGACTATTAGTACAAACACTTCGGTCACAGATCTGAACATTCATACATACATACTGGTCAAACGTATTACCCTCTTTTTTGCGTTGGCGTAGACGGGTAAAATTTTTAGTCACATTGTATATTTAAAAACCGACCTTTCCCAGTAATGAAATCTTTTTTGTAAGGTATTTGAAATAACTTACACATTTATTTACTTACATTGACGACTTAAAATCCTAAAAAGGCTAAATAGCCAGGCTAAGTTTCAGAAGTGGAAATTCCTTAGCTGCTTTTGAAAGTTGATGAAGAGAATATGTCTCCAGTTACATCCATTAAAAGCTTCAAAAACCCTCAGTCGTCCCTAATGACACCGCACCAGCGAGAAGAAATTGATTAGTGTTGCTCCAAGGGTTAGTGTCTAAGTCAATATTATACAGCTAACATACATAAGTTCATGAAATTAATTGCGATTTAGGAAGGTTTTCTGCAAAAGTTTCGTAAAGACACCCTTTATTCATCTCATATGGAACCTAAAAGTAGAAAAACTATTCTCAAAAATTGAAAGTACTAATTCAATATAAAATAATTTGTATTTTCTTGCATAATTAATAATGTAAGTGGTATTTTTAATACAACAGAATAAGGTTCAGCAACAAAGGTTGTAGCTGAGCAATAAGTCTGAAAGCCGCCTCCGTGACGAAATGTTTCACGCCACGCCACTTGGCTTCTTAATGTATGGACACTTGGCGTTTTGTTTTCTTATGTCTCGCCTCTATAAATCCTGCAAGTTCATACTACTCGTGATTAATTAGGGTTATGTTGAGCACTTGTTTTTGTTTTGTGAGTTAGGGCTGACCGTAGATACGAAGGGTTGTGATTTTAGGTTTAAGTTCTTGGTACCTTTTTACAATATAACTTTAAAAAAGTGAATTAAATATCATGTTAATATAGATATTCTCAAGGCCAAAAAAACCAGAAAGAGGCAGTCAGAGCTTCGAAATCTGTAATTCCTCAGTCACATTTGAATTTTGAGTTAGGAAAAGATTGTTAAACGAAGGGATGGGTTTTGCTTTCCATCCAACTCACCTAACAATTACTTCAAAGTTCGAATACCCTTTTTTATAATCGGGTGATTACTACTTACCAAAAGTGTTCCCCCTTCTTGCGATTTATAGACGTGAGTATAGTTTGCTGTGTAGTGTCGGCTTAGAATAGCACTACCCCCTTTCTTCCGGTGGGTGTACGTAAGAGGCGACTAACGGTTTTGGGGCTTTTGAGGGATTTTTGGGCGATGCGGTTGGAGACCCATCACCAACAACCTTTATTTCACCATCTTTTCCCCACACAACTTCCAAAAGTGGCTGAGGAATTTCTGATTCCTTAGCTCTGGCTACCCCTTCTAGGGATTTATAGCCGTGAGTATATGTATGTATGTATTTATGTATGAGTATAAAACAAGTTAGGTTACTGCAGCTGTGTCTATGCTTTTAATACAACTGCATACGTACATATACTCATGACCATAAATCCCAAAAATGAGTTACCAGAGCTTCAGAGCTAGAAACTCCTCAGACACATTTGGAAGTTGATAGGGGACAGGATGGCAGAAATAAGGTATTGTTGGTGATGGTTGGGTCTCCAACCGCATAAAAAACCACTCAAGCCTCCTTATTGCCTCTTACGACACCCGTGGGTGAAAGGGGTAGAAATATTCTAAGCCGGCACTACACAGTAATTTATTAAATGCAACTAACAATGGTAAACTTTTTAAAGTAACGCTCGCATTAATTTTTATTATAAACATTAAGTTATTTAGTCAACTTTGAAATACTAATACTTACTTATACTTTGCTGTGTAGTGTCGGTTTAAAATAGCACTACCTCATTTCTTCCGGTGGGTGTACGTAAGAGGCGACTAACGGTATTGGGGCTTTTAAGGGATTTTGGGGCGATGCGGTTGGAGACCCATCACCAACAACCTTTATTTCACCATCTTTTCCCCACGCAACTTCCAAAGGTGGCTGAGGAATGTCTCATTCCCTAGCTCTGGCTACTCCTTCAAGGGATTTATAGCCGTGAGTATATGTCTATGAAATACTAAATAAATTAACAAAGATACTTCTAAACTAATGTAACATGAACATTTACTTAAGTTAAAGTGAGTTTCAACTTGAAAGGAAACATCTCTCGAATTTAGTTATACTTTTGACTAACTTTAATGTGACTTTTGTTAGTTTTTGCTTGGAATTGCGCTTTGGGGATTTCAGTCACACCGAGCCATTTGTTTCTTCTTCTAAAAATAAACATTAAACAAGGTCATGAACTCCCAGAGGATGGGAATAAATGGATCACTTAGAGATTTTGATGCTGTTTTCACCTGCATGCTGAAATCTGTGTAGTATATATGTAATGGGAACTAATGGCGTGAGTATATATATGTACATATACTCACGCCATTAGTTCCCATTGGGGTAGGCAGAGACTATTGACCGCCACTTCGCACGATCCTGACAAACCTCTCTAGCTTCGTTCACGTCCATCAATCTTTTCATACATGCTCTTTTATTCTCTTTTTTCTTTTTAAATCTGTGTAGTGTCGGCTTAGAATAGCAATAACTCGTTAATACCTCTGAGTGATCGAAAGTGGCGACTCAAGGTATTGGGCATAAGGTATGTGGACCTATCAATAACAATAATAATTTTACTATCTTTTTCCCATTCAAATTTCCAAAGAGGCTGAGGAACTTCTTTTTCCGAAGTTTTGGCCACCCCTTTTAGGGATTTATAGCCCTGGTAATATGTATGTGTATGTATATTCCACTTGAATTGTATTTTTTATGTATTTTTGCCTTCTTTTAAATGGTAAATTTTATAAATACTTTAAATAACAAAAACAAAGACATTACTTTGCTTATAAAAAATACTAAAGTAGGAAACTTTTATTTAAATAATCAAGTGATTTTGTTAGATATCTTGTATTTTTGTTGGTTTTCTTTAGTCTGTGCCACAAGGCTAAATTTCCATTTAAATATATATATTTTTCTATCAGTATAAATTTGCTCATAATATTTCTGATAAATCTCTGATAAGCTCTCAGTCTCGATAACAACGAGTATTCGTTAAATTTCTTGAACTCACTGAAAGCCAGCAAAGTGAACTTTTGCTCAATCATTTTAACCCAGGTAAAGTTACCCCCCTCATTGCGGGGCGTTTAGGAGCAGTACTAAAGAGCTTTCACACGCATCGCCTTACAAACACTTTAAAAGTATCAGAAAATTTTACTATCATCTTTACGAGACGAGACAAGGACGAAAATTTATTTATTTATATTTACAAACTAGTGATCGTCCCAGCTTCGCACGGGTAGCGTTGTTTTTTTAAATATCTGAGGTTTCTTTCTTCAGTCACTGCTCAAGCATTGTGAAATTCAGCGCAATGTTTTCAATTTATTAAATTTATAGCACTCCCTAAACAGTGTAGTTTTATGATTTTAAATGCGCTTTGATGAACGGTTCAGTATTTCCGTTTAATAGCAAATTTTGGAATAAAACGCTATGAAGTATTTATACTAAACAATAAATCATTACGTGATGTAGGATGCAACTACTGGCGCCATCTAGTATGTTATATGTAAATTAGTAAAGATTTGGTTTTGATCACGGGCGCGATGGCTTATTTTATGTATAATTTCGGTGTTTGTCTGCCGATTTCTATGATTCTTTTTTTATTGAATAGGTAATAATGTTACCTTTTTTAAATTAGGGATGAGTGAGAGGTTTACAAACGTAAGAGTAAAAAAATATAATCAGAATGTTCCGAACTGCTAAGCTATCAGGAATTACACGTGTTATTGTGAATCAACCGTAAAAGATAGACATAAACTGATGAGGATTTTTTTTTAGATAATTTTATGAATAATATTTCCGTCACACATGATTTCTATGTAAGTTTAACCATTGAGGCTGCACATGCGAAAGAAGCTTAAAAAATGGAGTAACTTCTCCCGTTTTCCCAAAATTTCCCAAAATTCCCCTTTACTACTCTGCTGGAAAGTATACAAAAACCTGCGCAGGTGTATGAAGAATAATTGTACCAAGTTTCGTTAAAATCCGTCGAGTAGTTTTTGTTTCCATAAGGAACATACAAACCGACAGACAGACAGACAGACAGACAGACAGACAGACAGACAGACAGACAAAAATTTTACTGATTGCATTTTTGGCATCAGTATCGATCCCTAATCACCACCTGATGGTTATTTTGAAAATATATTTCATGTACAGAATTGACCTCTCTACAGATTTATTATAAGTATAGATAAATGCCATTACAGTTAATACCAATGCGACATTTTTTAAAACTTCGTACACATAAATGGCATATTAATATACATATTAAGTAACAACAAAAAAATATATATATCTAGAAATAACGATGACAAATTTCATATCATATAACATACAAATAACTAATTTTATTAATACAAATAACTAATAACAATTATAAAAAAAAAACTGTTAAATTTAAATATCATTATGGATTTCCGTAGCATATGTACTTTATAACTGCTTTTTCAAGCTCGCTCATGTTGTATACTAGGATGTCGACCTCATCTGCCAGCATATTTAATAATAGGTGGCAAAAAATTAAAACCGTTCTTTGTTTTTCTTTAAAAATAAGTCTCAGAAAATTCAGAGCACATTATATGTACCCACTGCTACTTGCCCTACTAAAAGAAACCTTAAATAAATCTATATTAAGTCACATATTAATGACCTGATCTGTGCCAAAAAAATACTTAATAATAGAAAACGTTGATCCACCAAAAATAATCAGGATATTTTCCCAAAAACAGTTCGAAATGGAATCAAACAATAAATTAAATATTTAGAATAAGTATTAATTATATTCATATAATACCTTGTATTAAATCTAGAAAAATCTTATCACATTGCCTATGGTATTAATTCGTGATTTTACGCATCACCTTTATTATACCCTTTTTCCTAACACCCTCAGAAATTGGTGAATTTGCAAAATGTGTAAATGCCTAAATTTTGTTTTTTTATTTTAATTATTTTTTATATTTAGGATTTAATTTGCTTTAAATTTTCTGTAACAATATGCATGTGACTTATCTGAAATAAAGTCTGGCCTCCCCTCTTCAGAAACAACCCATGAGTTTCAACTTTATAAATTTTCCGCAGCATGTAAAAGTAAACTAGCATCTTTCGGCGAGCGCTCTCACCCGTGACAGTCACGCATCTTGCTTCAACCTTTAAGGGATTATAAATTTTAACAACGCTTTGCCGTGCCACTTCGTCCTTACTTGGAAACTTACTATTAGAATGAGTATGAGGAAGTAATAAAATGGTTGGTTTCTCGTGTGTTTTATAACATACACACACACATATACTCACGGCTATTAATTCACAAGAAAGGTAGATAGATCTTTAGAATGAACACATTTGGTCCAAATAACGAGTGTGCTTAAAAAAGCAGGCGTCCAAAATATGAAGAATGAAACAGATGGATATAAATAAAACTTGACAGGTTTTTCAGGATCGTACAAAGTGGCGATCGATTGCTTCTGCCTGCCTGGGAACTAATGGTTTGAGAATATGTATGAATGTGTTAATCTTTATAATAAGAATTTTTTCAGTAAATTTTGGAAGTTGAGTAAGGTTAAATTTGTAAAAAAAGGTTAGTTGGTGATATATCTCTAACGCAACGCACAATAATACTTTTAAAAGCACTTAATACCTTAAGGCACTTCTAGTGATTCCCGCGGTAAGAATTGAGTTAGGGCTATTCTATAGCAACTTTCTTGACCAAATAAATGTGATTCTTTAGCTACTTTTTGCAGTAAGAAAAGGAGAATAAAAAGGAATTACTTCTACATTTCCACTTCTATACTCACGCCGATAATAAATAAGATCCTTATTTCTGATATTATAAAAACCAAAAACCAAAAAGAACATTATGAAATAAAAGATCTTTGTTGCATTTGCACTCTCACAATACATTTTTGCATTCTGAATTCATTTCATTAATATGTTAATGAATTTCCGAATATGCCCCTTCAGGGCTTTCCACGCTTTGACACTTGAAGCTTCTTTTTGTCTCCATTTATTGTACTCAATAAAATCAGAGGCCGTAAGCGCTTTCCCTTTTGAGGGTATTTGGTGGGGTTTTATTTGACTTTAATTGGTTTGCCGTGTAGTGTCGACTTAGAATAACACTACCCCATTTCTACCCGTGGGTGATCAAAAGAGGCGACTAAGGGTATAGGGGCTTTTTAAGTGATTTTTGGGTGATGTGGTTGGAGACCCGTCACCAAAAACATTTATTATTACCATCTTTCCCCCAATCAACTTCCAAAAGTGGCTGAGGAATTCCTCATTCCAAGCTCTGGCTGCCCTGTTAAGGGATTTATAGCCGTGAGTATATGTATGTATGTTATTTGGCTTAGTATTTTAAACAACCGTGATAGCCCAGTGGGTAAAACACTCGGTTATCGTGCAAACGACTAGTGTTCAAATCCTGGGTCGGGCCTACACCAATTTGTCTTTTCTAAAAAGACATATGTGTGGTTAATTTATCATAGTTGTTAACGGTGAGGGAAAACATCGTGAGGAAACCCACATGGCTGAGTTGTACTTAGTCATGTGACAGTGTATTCGTACAAAACGGCGATAGGCCTGCCCCCTATCACGTGAGTACACTGTCCATGCAAAACGCGGGTACTCTGAACACCAGGTGACAAAGTCACGTGATGTTCAGAAGTATTAGTACCTCTGCCAACCCCTTCGGGGATATTCGGCGTGAACGTTTTATGTTATGTTTATGTTATGTTATGTTATTTTAAACCGCTGAAAACTCACAAATAAAAATAGAAAATCCCTTCGGTAAACTCCATCATAAGGCCTTTTACCCGTTAGAGTTTGTAAGAGAAATCTCTACAAAATTACCCTCTCACAAGGATTTCTGCCAAGGGGTTTTAAAAGGAAAACCTCTTGTGTTGGGTAAGCTGTATAAAACCCTTTCATTTTCTTAAGCTTTCTCTTTTGGTTGGGTTAGCTTCTCAAATGAGAATGCCAACTAAGATGGTTACCCTTTGAATTGACTTTTCCTATGCTTTTCAACAACAAAGTCGGTTTTCTTTTTGTCAAAAAATATATTATTTTTCGATTCTTAGATATAGTTAGACCTGGCAAAGATGCTTCTCAGATGAGGAAGCGATTTCTTCTTTGTATTTCCGGTATTTCTTTAATTGTACGAATTGAAGATTTTGGCATATTGCACAGTATTGAATAGGCTCAACCATATGAAACTTTACATTGTTCTTGAAATCCCTCGAAAGGCGATGATCTACAATTCTATATAACTATATTTCATAACAAATAAATAAATAAATTCTACGTCTTGACTCAGAAAAAACTCAAGCTTTCACGCCAAATATCCCCGAAGGGGTTGGAAGAGGTACTAATATTGGTTCCTCGTATTGTTTGTTTATTATTATTTTTGGTTATAGTTGTTTTTTGTAAGCCGACCACGCATTGGCACTGGCTGAAAATCAGCGTTGCCGTTGTTGTTCTAAACACATCGGTAGCATTATGCTGAGTCAGTGACCAGTTCATAGCTGAGGGGCACTAAATGGAAAATTTAAATTGTTATATATAAGTTTATTTGTTCTTTTTGTTAAGTTTTAATAATGATTAATTTTGTAGTTTATAAGCTTATTGTTTTAAGATTACTGTTGTGTGTTTAAAGTGTACCTTTAGTTGTGAATAAATGTTTTTCTTTCTTTCTTTCTTTCTTTCTTAATACTTCTGATCATCACGTGGCATTGTCACCTGTTGTTCAGAGTACCCACGATTTGCTTGGACAGTGTCCCCTCGATTTCCTGGGATGCCATCATCAGATCCTTGGTGCTTACTCGGTAACAATAACATAACAAAAGAAAATGTTTAGTGAACCTGTACTTCTCTGAATAAAAGCTACGAATAAGAGAATAAATCTATATAGAATGATAAAAGAATTACTTCCTAACTCCTAGTGATATAGGATCTACACCTTCCATCATCAGCTCAGCAGCATTATATTATGATTTCCAGAAGCAATTGCCAATTTAACTTCAGAAAATATGTAAAACGCGGTACATGTGCCTATAAAATTTGAGTGTTCCCCTCCATTTCTCCAGGATTCCATCATCAAACCCTGATATCCTCATCAAACCCTGATATCCTCATCATGGTACCATCCCGGGAGTATCTTCTTTCCAACTAAAAAAATTAATCAAAATTGGTTCATAAATGGCGATGTAATCGCCACTATGAACCAATTCATATTTGTGTCGAATTGAGAACACTCCTTTTTTTGAAGTCGGTTAAAAGAATACAAAATAGCTTGAGTAAAATTAAGACACCATAAGAACTAAATAGATTGTTTTATAATACTGAGAAATCTCTGACATACGAATTCTTGTGTTTGTTCAAGTTTCTTGGTGATCATTTTAACTTCGAATCCCCGAAATATACTTCAAGTATTGTACAATGTACACTAAGTAATACTAAGTCATTTATTGATTTCCTCAGCGTGGTTTTATTAACTTTCTTCAATATTTTCATATTTTCTTAGTTTACATATATACACACATACATATTCTCACGCCGTTAGTTCCCATTGGGGTAGGCAGAGACTATCAATCGCCACTTCGTACGATCCTGGCAAACCTCTCTGGCTTCGTTTACATCCATAAATCTTTTCATACATGCTCTTTTATTCTTCATACTGCGGACACCTGCCTTTTTGAGCAAATTTTCTATTTGATCCAAATGTAATTTAAATCTTTTTGTTCATGAAAACCTCATGTGGGGATTTTTACTAATAAATAAAGAAACACTACTAAATGTGTAAAAGGAATAAAGGATAGAAGAATTTCGCACTGGCAGCCATTGACACGGTAGCTCAATAGGTAAGAGCGACGGGGGCGTATACCCGAGGTCGCGGGTTCGAATCCCACCTGTGTCGAAATTTTAGTTCCTTTATTTATTTGATCCTAATTATATTATTATAACATTACCTTCCACATTGGCTCTATATATCTCTTTCACTAATTTTCGGTCATCCATCCTCTCTATGTGCCCAAATCATCTCAACATTCCTTTTTCTATCTTATATATATATATATCTTTTTCACCACACCTTTTACGAATCACATCATTCCTCACACGATCACATAACCTTACATTACAAACTTTTCTGAGGGGTCTCATTTCTACTGCATTCACTCTACTTTCATGCTTCTTCTGCCGCAAAATTATCTTAGTTTACTAGGAAGTAAAATGACTTAGATTAAAAGCCCCAACAGCATTGGTTGCCTCTTACATACATCAACCGGAAGAAATGGAGTAGTGCTATCGGAAGCCACTACTCAGCTTAAGTAATATAAAGTTACATAATAATTTTCTCAGCGTGTTTTATTATTTATTATTTTATTAACTTAATTCAATATTTTTATACTTTCCTAGTTTACTAGGAAGTTAAATAACTTCGTTTAAACGTGTCATTTTCACGCACATCTTAATAAACGTGTTGCTAAATTTTCTTCGATATGAATATAATGCTAACAACATTTAACTGTTCAGTCTTTAGTCGCAATCTATATATATCACGACTCACCCACATACATACTTTGTAAATAAATAAATAAAATAAAATAAAATAAAATTTCTTTATTTCAGGCTGTGGTAGCCCATACAAAAATTTACAAAAATTTACATTTAACATTTAAATTAAAAATTAAATAAAATTTAATTTTAAAATAAAAAAAGACTAAATTAAATAAGATTGAGCAATTACCTATTGCTTTTACTATGTAAATAATTAGGTACGTGTCGAAAGATAAATAATTCTATTAAAATTGTCATCTAATACATAAAAATTATCATAAATAGATCTAATTAATATATTCCGAGATCCAAGCGCCCGTGCTTCGAACCCAGCCCTGGACGTTCTCATCACAGCGAAAAAGTCATTTACTCTGTTGTCAGCAAACATGCCAGACGCGCTACAACGCCACGGCAGCCCTAGCATTCCTCTAAATGCATTATTATATTGTACCCTGAGAGTGTGGTACGAGCGTTGCGTAAAGGCATACCAAAGGTGTCCGGTGTAGAATGCCTGACAGTAGGCCTTAAACAGAGATATTTTGACAGGTGCGGTGGCTCTAGCAAATCGTCGCGCTAGCATGTTTGAACGCGCGGCAAGAGCTCGTCTCTGCCTCTCGAGGTCTTCGTCATCTTTAAGTGCCTCTGTAATTATGTGGCCGAGATATTTAAATTTCGACACTACTTTAATCTCGCAGCCACGTAGATATACATATTATAATTACGTCATAGTTTCCATTTCGATAAGCAAAGTCTATCGTTTCCTACTTATTATGATCCTTACAAACCTCTCAAGTTGAATTCACATTCATAAATATTTTCGGTTACATACTGTATATCCGAAACTTTAAAACCCGAATATTATTTTACCGAAGACAAATCGACTTTTTTTTATTGCCATAATATTGTTTCACCGAAATTTCAAATACCATATTCTTACATTCCAGATTATCGATTGTTTTTTTTTCTTAATATAAAAAAATAATAAAAAATAAACGTTCTCGTCGAATATCCCCGAAAGGGTTGGCAGAGGTACTAATACTTCTGAACATCACGTGACCTTTTCACCTGGTGTTCAGAGTACCCACGTTTTGCATGGACAGTGTACTCACGTGATAGGGGGCAGGCCTATCGCCGTTTTGTACGAATACACTGTCACATGACTAAGTACAACTCAGCCATGTGGGTTTCCTCACGATGTTTTCCCTCACCGTTAACAACCATGATAAATTAACCACACATATGTCTTTAGAAAAGACAAATTGGTGTAGGCCCGACCCAGGATTTGAACACTAGTCGTTCTACCCACTGGGCTATCACGGTTGCTTCCTTCGAAATTTGTGAATAAAATTAGGTGTTACGGAACGCAAACACTACTTAAAATTGTAAAAGAAACAAAGGATAGAAGAATTTCGCACTGGCAGCCATTGACACGGTTGCTCAATTGGCAGAGCAACGGGGGCGTATACCCGAGGTCGCGGGTTCGATTCCCTGTTCGATAACCTAACCTAACCAAATGTGACCTAACTTTTCTTTGTCTACAGGGGGCTTTCACCCCCCAACCCCCCCAAGCAGGGGGGCTCTGGCTCCCTGCACCCCCCCGACATGCAACCAAGCATGCAAGCAAGTATACATACAAACAGGCATGCTTCCGCGTTTTATTTATACAATTTTTCTAACATAAATAATATCTAGTTAAAGATATTTACGATTTGTAAGACTATAGATAAAGTTACTTCGGTCTTTTAAACCTTTGGAATAATGAGATTATAGTAAAAGATATAATAATAATAAAAACTCTTTATTTTACATACCAAAAAAAAACAACAATTACAAAAAAAAATGGTAGAAAAGCCAAAGTACAACTGGCGGTCTTATCACTAAGAGCGATCTCTTCCAGACAACCCAAGTATAGTTGGTAAAAGCAAAAAATTCATTTTAATAATCTGGTTTTAGTTTTTCTGGAAAGTGATACTTCTAGAAAATGTATTTATGTACTAATGAAGTTGTGAAAAATAAAGCATCTGTGATACGTAAATTCTGTGAACCGTTTTCTGAATGTTGAAATTCGAATTTAAAATATTCGAATATTCGAAATGTTACCATTATTTTCATATAAGCCTTTTTATTCTGCACTCGTCGGAAGCTTTTTTTATCATTATTTGGTAAGCTTGACATGGGCTTTGACACATACATAAAATTCATGAACTATTTCGAACATAAATTATTTATAAATTAAATATAAATATATTATTTTAACAAGCTTTACTGGGGCTTTTGAGTGAATTTTGGGCGCTGCGGTTTGAGATTCATTACCAAAACTATTTATTTTACAATCTTTTCCCCGCTCAACTTCCAATAGTGGGTAAGGATATCTTATTCCGAAGCTCTGTCTACCCTTTCTAGGGATTTATAGTCGTGATTATATGTACTATATTTATAATAAATAAGCCGAATTGTGGATATTTTTGGACAAGATCGTAAACATAAATATTACATTTTAGAATAAGCAGTTAAAACTATGCTGATATCACCAGTAAAGCCGAAACCTATATCACAGTAATTGAACTGAATCCTTTATGTAAACATGACAAAAGATATGACATCAAACTGTACTCATAAATAATACAACGTCCAGCGAATATTTATTCTGTTATCAAGTGAAACAACAGAATGTAAATTCCAAAGGTGAAACTATGAACTGTAGTAAATTTAATTTGCGAAACATCTCATAAATCTATTCGCCATTTTCCATGTTCAATGTATGCTTTGTCCGTGATTAAAATCAAACTTGACAATTAATTTTCCTCTGCATATTCCATGCAAACATTAATGTGTTTTCCAGTTTATCATTGTTTGTTGTCCCTTTAACTTTACAGTATAACACTTTGTTGTATTTGAGTTATCGCCTCGATTTACAAATTGAATTTACCGTGTAGTAGCGGCTTAGAATATCACTACTCCTTCCTACCCACGGGTGTCGTAAGAGGCAACTAAGGGTGTAGGGCTTTTTTAAGTGGTTTATGGGCGATGCGGTTGGAGACCCATCACCGACGATACTTTATTTTAACATCTTATCCCCTATCAACTTCCTAATGTTTCTTGTTCTGTAGCTCTGGCTACCTCTCTTTGGGATTTATGGCCGTGAGTATATGAAAATATATGTATGTATGCATGTATTTTCAAAATAGTTCTCTATAAATACTGTCATTATTTAAAAGAATTGTACCTAATACTAATGATACGATATATTTTTACAGACATAGATAGTTGTTATTATGTGGTAAGGAAAGAGCATAAGTATTTTGCATAAGAAAATACCAATAAATCAAAATAATTATTCAAATAACAAGATTATAAAAGCTATATATACTAATGCTGTGTAGTGTCGGCTTAGAATAGCACTACCCCATTTCTTCCGGTGGGTGTACGTAAGAGGCGACTAACGGTATTGGGGCTTTTTAAGGGATTTTTGGGCGATGCGGTTGGAGACCCATCATCAACAACCTTTATTTTACCATCTTTTCCCCACGCAACTTCCAAAAGTGGCTGAGGAATTTTTGATTCCTTAGCTCTGGCTAGCCCTTCTAGGGACTTATAGCCGTGAGTATATGTATGTATGTATGTATGTATATATACTAATTAAAATTAAATTCAATATAGGTATTTGATTGGCTTTAATTAATTGCTATCCTCTAATCAGGGAAGATACGAAACGCTTGTTTGTTAAACATCTCTTGACTTAAGTATCACTCCCCATTATATATCGGTTATTCGATATCCAATGTTTATCCGATTGCTTTGTTCGAAATGTGTTGTTACTCGAGAGAGGAAAATGGCTTTTTGCTGTTGTACGTTGAAAAACATTTATTTACTCAAAGACTCGTGACTCAAACGTTCATACCGCATATCCCCAAAGGGATTGGCAGAGGTACTAATACTTCTGAGCAGCTCGTAACTTTGTCACCCGTTTTACACTAAAAACATTTATTCAGTCGTAAAGAGCTTATTCCATTACACTTTGTCGTTGCTGAATTCAGACGTCCTTCGAAGTTACTGCCGCAGACGCTTGCTTCAGTTGCTGCAAATTTCAGTTTGAACGTTATTCCACTAGCCTGAATTCAGATTCTGTGGCTTTCAGACGTCTTCATTCAGACAAATGGAATAAGCTCTTAAATGTGGGTGCAGTTTACACAGATAATGTATGTATTATATAATTGTATCATTTCACATTTGACCCTTGCGGGTATACAACTACAAATACTGCCTAGCAGTCAATATTTTACTAACGTATTTTAAATCTACATGTGACTGTCACATAAATAAGTGCAACTTAACCATGTGGGTTTTCTCACGATGATTTCCCTCACCGTTATCAACCATAGTAAATTAACCACTCATATGACTTTAGGAAATTGTTGACCGACCCACAGTGATTCGATTAGAACAAGCTAGCTAGACAAAATTATTTTTGTGGATTTTTTTCTTCATACGGCTTTCTTATGATGTGTTTATTAGGTTTTAGGTCAATTTTTTTTTTTTAGGTCATTTTTTTTTTTGAGTTTTTTTTTTAAATAAAATAAATAAATACACTCACGCCCTTATTTCCATGCAGGGTAGGCATAGCCACTTGCATAGTAAGTACCCACGGTTCACCAAGCGTATTTAGAGACCCAACGTGATAGGTGGTGAGCCCATTCGCCGTTTTAGGGTGCAACACATACCTCACGGTATGCGGGTTTTTATTTTTTACTTGAATTGCATGAACATAACATAATCACCCTAAGTTAAGGTCACGGGAACCAAAGAAACAAAAAAATATTATAGATATTTCGTATATTGAGTTAGGTAGTTAAATAACAATAAAAAAATATCACAAAAGTAGGAACAAAAAAATCTTAACTTATTATTATTCTTTCTGCGAAATACACAATAACAATGAAAAACTTATGACAAAAGTAAATAAAAACCTAACTAATTATGATCGTTTACGTCCCGTGTTTGAAGAAGATCGTCCACGCGCCTCCTTTTCGTTTTTTCACTTGCTTCAGGGAAATTAACTGATGGACGTCCAGGATGTTGTGGACGTTTTCCAGATGCTGATGGTGCTGAGTGGTAAACGGATACTTTAAATATGTAGAACCCAGCTAACCACTCAGACTGCAAGCGATTGATACTCTTTCCAGAAGTTTTCCATTTTTGTTCTAATTTCACTGATAAACTAGCAATTCTCATCCTTATTTCTCTCGCAGATGCCTCCGTAATGTTAGCAAAATCATTTTTCAGTGATAGAAAATCAAAAATTCTGCTATTACGATTTTGTTTGGGGTGTTGGAGCCATTCATCAAAGAACTCCATTTTTGCCACTGAGAATTCGTATTCTGGAAAACGGAAAAAAAAACTAAGATGGACTCGAGTGTGCAGGCTAAAATTAATAAAATTTTATAGCTTACAGTTATGGCTACTACATATAAAAAGTCTAGCCCGGATACATGAGGATACAAGTACTTTCTAGTCCAATAAAAAGATAAAATCGTAAAAAAACTGACTTTTTTTTAAAAAAACGAGCTCTGAAATTAAAGTGAGTTTACAAAATATCCATTACTAGTTATAATTAAGAAGGACATACCTTTAACTTGAAGATCCATCACTAAAACTTTTTAAAACACTTGATTTCACTGACATATGATGTTACTTGTGTTAGCGCAAAATCGCAATTATTTAATCATTTTTTAGCCCTTTCTATTTATACTCGCTGAATTACCTGATCAGTGGTTGACATCTGGCGCAAACAAATCTTGGAATTGGGTCATTGGGGGTGTTAGCTAGGGGCTTAGGCGAGGAATTCCGGGAAATTCAACAATGACTTTTGTCCAGCTAGCTTGTTCTAATCGAATCACTGTGCGACCTGAGATTTGAGCTCAAGCCTGTCTGTATTGACGGACGAGCGTACTACCTATTGGGCTATCACGGCTGGTTATTATGCCATTTATTTACGTTACCAGATTTTAGTAAAATATTTTATAATAAGCAAATAGGAAGTTTATTTTTCAAAAATCTATGATAGCTTAGCTTCTAATGCAGTTGACGTGAACCAATCTTGCGTTGGTCTACACCAGTATGTCTTTTTAAGACAATATGTTGGTTCATATATCAAGGGTCTCATTGGTGAGAAAAAACGTCGTGAGAAAATTCACATGGCTCAGTTGTACTTGTCATACATGCACACAGACATTATTCTCTCGGTTATAAATCCTGAAAAGCGGTGCCTTAGAATTAGAAATTCCTCAGTGGTCCATAGAAAAATCGGGGTTACTGATATATTACGTAGAATTGAATCAGGGAACTGGCAATGCGAAGGGCACATTACACATAAAACCGACGGCAATTGGGGATCAAAGGTTGCGAAGGCAGCGGCCTAGCTTGGTCTAAGTCGCGGGAAGCCGATGGATGGGGGCAGCACAGAAACGGTCGTTGAACAAATTTTCGGGAGGCTTATATCCAGCAGTGGACGACAATTAATTGATGATGATGATAAATACTCAAGTATATAATATAATCAGTACAGTCTTTGCCATCATTTTTGTTACGCAATGAAGTTATGTATTAAAACATTCATCGCGGAAGTTGTAGGTGGAATATTTGTTTAACAGATCATATATCCGTTGTTTAGCTTACCCGCTGTTCGAATCTGCATTTTACCCGCATGATGAAAAGTAACCATATCTCTGTTTAGTACGACTATATATCAATGTAGCTATATGGGTTAGCATAGTTTCTACTACCATTGTTTGGTTTATTAAGTAAAATAATTGCCCTCTTCATGTTCCCCAATCACTAAGTTTTTCTATACTTTCTGAAGATTATATCTTAAAAAAATGGCATATAATTTTATATGTTCTCCAAAATATCATGACCTATTATAATCCTCCAAATTTACGGAAATGGAAATCTTAGAAGACAAAATAATCTCTTAATAAAGAACAATATTATGTTATTCAGAAAACCGTAACGATTTGTATAAATTAAATACAAAATTCTTAACCCATTTAGGATGCCTATATAAATTATAAATTACAAGGCAACCCAGATTGAATGTTCCAAGTAGTAATTCTGTTGCTTAAAATGCTTCCTTATATAAGTCGGAGAGTTTTCATTCCATCTTAGAGTCATAATTAAAAATATACATAATAATCCTTTGCCGTCAAGAAGCGTACTGAACAGCTACGAGCAACATTCTATCTCGCGTAATACAGCTTCAACAGGACTACTATGACTTTTCTCTAGTTTTTATTGTATTGCCAATATAGAAAAAAATTAAAGTAGCGAAAGAGATATATAGAATAGAGCCAATGTGGATGGGATTATTAATAGAGGACGGCCTCGTAAAACGTTTCTAGATTAGACAAAAAACGTTTTTATAAAGGCGGGGTTCCAAAGTGAAAATAATAAAAGAGCATGTATGAGAAGAATCAATACATAGTATAAAACAAAGTCACTTTCACTGTATGTCCGTATGTATGCTTAGATCTTTAAAACTACGCAACGGATTTTGATGCGGTTTTTTTTAATAGATAGAGTGATTTTTAAGGAAGGTTTGTATGTATAATAAATGCATAATATAGTAGAGAAACACTGATTAATTTAAAGGTTTCTAATGTGATGTCGTAAATAAGCACGTTTTTTTGCGCTTATATTGCAAACGCTGGCTGAACCCTACAAGATAGACCAAAATAATGTACTACAGTATTGTTCACCTTAAAAAGTTCAACAAAAAAGTCCGCGATGGTATATGTCTATCTCTTAGGTATAACCCAGCATAACCATTTTTATTCTTTACTAAAAAATGGTTATTTACGAAGTGATTTTAAACAATACAGCATTAATCTTTATCCAATGAAGTACCTTAAATAAATTGTGCATTTATTATAGATCAATATGCTTTTTACAGCATGTAATTTAAGTGAATATTACCGAAGATATTACAAATTTAAAATGCAGGGTCGTAGTTGTTTGCGCCGGGCAGCGCGTGCCTATAAATAGTCTAAGCAAAGCATGTTTGTATTGGCTAATGACAAAAAACCTGTGATCGTTGTGTATAGGACATTCTGTAGTAGGTATATTTTGCATTGCACCCGTGCGAAGCCGGGGCGGGTCGCTAGTAATGAATATAAGGGAAGCAAGAGAGGTTTGTCAAGATCGTACTAAGTGGCGATCGATAGTCTCTGCCTACCCCAATGGGAATAAGGGGCGCGAGTATAAGAAAGTATAAACCTATTTATTTTATTACCATTAAATACATTATTCTCTGTATAGTTATATCCGAAGAAAGAAATCAAAGCTATTGAATAAACAATTCCTAAGTGACTTTAAGGTTTCTATCTGGAATATAATGCAGTTGATAATGTTAATGACGGTTACTTTATTGTAGCCGCCTATTTTATTTACAACTAGTGGATCGTCCCAGCTTCGCACGGGTATCGTTGTTTTTTTAAATATCTGAGGTTTCTTTCTTCAGTCACTGCTCAAGCATTGTGAAATTCAGCGTAATGTTTTCAATTTATTAAATTTATAGCACTCCCTTAACAGTGCAGTCTGGTGATTTTGAATGCGCTTTAATGAACGGTTCAGTATTTCCGTTTAATAGCAAATTTTGGAATAAAACGCCATGAAGTATTTATAACAATCAAAAAAATAAATCATTACGTTATGTAGGATGCAACTACTGGCGCCATCTAGTATGTTATATGTAAATTAGTAAAGATTTGGTTTCGATCACGGGCGCGATGGCTTATTTTATAAATAATTTCGGTGTTTGTCTACCGATTTCTATGATTCTTTTTTTATTAAATAGGTAATAATGTTACCTTTTTTAAATTAGGGATGAGTGAGAGGTTTAATAACGTATGAGTAAACAAATATAATCAGGATGTTCCGAACTGCTAAGCTATCAGGAATTACACGTGTTATTGTGAGTCAACCGTAAAAGATAGACATATACTGTTGAGGATTTTTTTTTAGGTAATTTTATGAAGAATAATTCCGCCACATATAATTTCTATGTAAGTTTAACCATTAAGGCTGCACACGCGACGGAAGCTTAAAAAATGGAATAACTTCTCCCGTTTTCCCAAAATTTCCCAAAATTCCCCTTTACTTCTCTGCTGGAAAGTATACAAAAACCTGCGCAGGAGTATGAAGAATAATTGTACCAAGTTTCGTTAAAATCCGTCGAGTAGTTTTTGTTTCCATAAGGAACATACAAACCGACAGACAGACAGACAGACAGACAGACAGACAGACAAAAATTTTACTGATTGCATTTTTGGCATCAGTATCGATCCCTAATCACCACCTGATAGTTATTTTGAAAATATATTTCATGTACAGAATTGACCTCTCTACAGATTTATTATAAGTATAGATGATCACTTTAAATAAAATAATATAACAAATATATTTGTCAAATGAGGGAACAAAGAATAGAGCCAGTATTATATATTACGATTTTATTTGTTATATTTAAATGAAATTGTTTAAATAACGTGTTGCGAAAAAACAGAGGTCCGCAGATTATTTTAAAAACTGCCACTTTTCTTGGGCGTCCCTAGGGGTCCTTGCAAACGAAATTTAAACTATTATAGAATGCATCTAGCACTGTAAAATGTAATTTATAGAAAGAAATAAAATGGAATTACTCGTTTTACATCGTTATATTCAAACAGTTTGCTACCTTAGAAACTTGTTAGTAGTACTAGTTTCTAAGGTTAAGCAAACTGTTATAATTTAAATCATTTTGTTCAAGAAAACCTCATGTGGGGATTATTACTAATAAGTATACCCGAGGTCGCGGGTTCGATTCCCGCCTGTGTCGATATTTCTTTCCTTAA
The DNA here is from genome assembly GCA_963576735.1 of Bedellia somnulentella. NCBI lineage: Eukaryota > Metazoa > Arthropoda > Insecta > Lepidoptera > Bedelliidae > Bedellia > Bedellia somnulentella. The sequence continues at coordinate 3,134,615 of OY755182.1, read as the reverse complement.
TTTATTCTTTATTTATAAGTCACAGTTATATTATATTTTAAGACGTTTCAGTTTTGAATATTTTTACCGCTATCATAACAACAAAATCAAGAAAAACATTTTATGTGAGAATGGATTGTGACAAAACGTACTTGATTAATTTCGTATTTGGGGATTTATAATGATATGGTAAGCGGTTTGCATGGCCATTTTTTAATGAATTTATGCCTGTGGTTGTCTGTGCCAAATCAACAACCATTCCATCAACGTGCCTTTAGTGACATTAATACATAAACAGACATACATACATGTAACCACACATTTATCATGGTTGTTAACGGTGAGGGAAAATATCGTGAGGAAACCCACATGGCTGAGTTGTACTTAGTCATGTGACAGTGTATTCGTACAAAACGGCGATAGGCCTGCCCCCTATCACGTGAGTACACTGTCCATGCAAAACGTGGGTACTCTGAACACAAGGTGACAAAGTCACGTGATGTTCAGAAGTATTAGTACCTTAGTTATGTTATGTACATACATATACTCACGGCTATAAATCCCTTAACGGGGTAGCCAGAGCTTTGGAATGATAAATTCCTCAGCCACTTTTGGAAGTTGATTGGGGAAAATGATGATAATAATAAACGTTTTTGGTGACGGGTCTCCAACCACATCGCCCAAAAAATCACTTAAAAAGCCCCTATACCCTTAGTCGCCTCTTATGATCACCCACGGGTAGAAATGGGGTAGTGTTATTGTAAGCCGACACTACACGGCAAAATTACATTAATGCATTAAACCCATTTTAATTCCATAGAAGGCAAAGATTACTTATCGTAAAACTCAAGCAACCTCATTTTGAATTCACTGCCTAATGCCACCGTTATATACTATAGACCGTCCAGTATAGATAGATAACTCGTTTATTTATGTTAACATAACACCATACAATATAAAAAACAATACAAAAAGTGAAGAAACAATATTTTTGACCTAAAGATTAGTGCTATGGTAACACAAACTAGGTCCTAACTCAGCACTTGATATTGCAAAGCAAAACACTGGTTTTCAGTTAAGGCCTACACTACACTACAATACAATCTGTGTCTGCCACATTTGAAGCAAAATAAATAAATAATAAAGGTAAGGAAAGTATATATTTAACGTTTCAGTTATACTAACATAATATCACCTAAGATTGTGCCATAACATTCCTTCTTACAACAAATCTCTACGATCCAGTACAAAGCAAAGAGATTAGGGTCATATATGGTAACTAGACGAATACATTTCTGTATTAGCATCCGCACAGACGAGGACTGACATATCTGGGGCAAGCTCTGGCGTATAGAAAAGCTACTTTCATGCTAATTGTACTTTATAGTGGAATAAGTATTACGCTATTCAATTCAGACTTGGTACCTAAAAAATATAGATATACACTGAAGTTCATCCATTTGAAGCATGCTATGTTTATATGAGAGTAAGATGACTATGAATTTGAATATCGTAGGCGTAGTTTCATGGTGTACGTGTTTGTGCTTCTATTCAACTCTGCCAACCCCTTGAAGGATATTTGGCGTGAATGTTTGAGTTAAGTTTAAACGTTTTCATTGCTAGAAGCTTACTTGTTATCGTAGCAGAAAGTCAGTAATCAAAGGATACGGTACTGGAATCTACTCGTAAGTATATTCAATAGTGTATTAAGTTTTTAAAAGGGCATATTAAATAGTATTAATAAACGTATATAAATGTACATATACTCACGGCTATGAATCTATAAAAAAGGTAGCCAGAACTTTATGTTAAGTGAGGAATAGATGGTAAAATAAATGTTCTTGGTGATCGGTCTCCAACCGCATAGCCCAAAAATCACCCCCCAAAAAGCCTCCATACCCCTAGTCGCCTCTTACGAGCCCCCATGGGAAGAAATGGGGTAGTACTATTTTAAACTTAATAATTTTACCAGCATCAAACAAAACGGTGATCGACTGCCTACCCAAATCAAACTATTACTACGAGCACACGTATATTACTTTAAACCCGAACACATCACACAAATATCTCAAAACACGATTCTCATCTTTATAGCGTCTCCAAGATCACGTAGAAACAATATGTTCCCCTGTATCATAACATCCTGTATCTAAAATACAGGGTGTTATGTATTCTCACATTTGGATTGCGACGATATATCACTTGTATGACGTCATCACTCAATTGCCACCCTCGTTCGTAACGCGCTCTTTTGCTTAATCTTAGGTAGCTAATTGGGTGAGATATCTTTGATGGCTCTTGTTGCTTATGAAATATTTTAATCTTAATGCTGAGCATAAATATGTGAAATATGCTTAGGTACATAACTTATATTAAATTTCTTACTTTGATCAACTATATAGTTCAACAAAATCTTGAAAAAGACGTGGTTGCTGTTTCAATGAGCTCACACTAGCCAATTTTTTGCCGTTGGCAGGGGTGATGTTATTGGTAGGCGATAATATTCAGTAATCAGTAATATTATGATCGAATTTACGGCGTATGTATTTACCATTCTTCAAAAGATAAAAAATCTATGTAATAGATTCTCTCCCACAATATATATATATATGTATCATAGATTCATAGAAAAATCGACATGAAAAATATACTGCTGGCACTACAGTCCATTAGAGAGTTCCAATAGTATTGTACCTATTGGCTGAAACAACTCTGATTTTGGAAAAATAATACGTATAAAATATAATTAAATAATATGATATGTGCGCATCTGTCACAAAGAAAGTTCTCGATCAATCATGTCGCTTCTGTATGGCTGAGTGATGTTACTTAATTTGATTCGTCGCTAGTAAATGATCATTATAATTTTGGCGACACATTGTAGCGTTGAAGTCGAAATAACTTGTTAGTATATTTTGTTTTTATTAACTTATAATACGCTCACGACTATGGATCAAGAAAAGAGGTAGCCATAGGGTTATAATATAACAAACAAAGCTGGAAGTTAAATAGGGTTAATATGGTTACAGAAAGTTAAATTAAAATGGTTGGCTATAACTAAATTGAGTTTTCTTAGTATAACACTAATCCATTACTTATCTCCTAAATTTGTGCGACTATCGCTTTAGTTCTCTCATGATGCTTTCCACTCACCGATAGAAACCTAGATAATTTAACGACGAAAATTTATTTAAGAAAAGTTAATTTGGGTAAGGCCCTGCTTGGAATTTGAACATACGCGTTTTTGTTTCAAAACCGTGCTTTTTTGCACTGAGCTACCAAACTTGTTTTGGAAACAAAAATCAATAATTCGCTATGAGTACTTCCTTTAGTGGAATTAAAATTCAAGATCTATTTGGCTGCCAACTGAATGGTTTTGACGTAACTTCTACAAAAAGTCTCGAAATCAGTATATTCTCTATCAACACGATAATACTAATTATCAATCAGTGACTGCAAGGACAATGTTTGTTAATGACATCTGACGTAGAATGATTAATATCTAGTTATCAGATAATTGATGGATGCTGAGATAGATTGAGGATATTTGCTACGTCTTAGTTTTTGTTGGATTGCAACTATACAAAAGTATATACTATACTAATCGCGTTGAGCAACCGTGATAGTTCAGTGGGTAGAACAACGCTTATAGAAAGAAAGAAGAAAGAAAGAAAAGTTATTAATTTGCTATTAAAGGCAAAAAAATCACAAAAAACACACAGCAAGTGGAACCAAGTTTACAAAAAAAACAGTATAAACACTAAATTTTTTGAGAACACAAATGGAGAAAATAAGAAAATAAAAAAGATATCATTTAAATAAAGGCAGAAAAAAAACCACAACCAGAAGCGCAATAGTAAAAAAAAACAAAAAATAATAATAATAAAATTTTGGGATGTTGTGCTTATCGTGCAGACGATGATGGTGGAAATTCTGGGTCGGGCCTACGCCAATTGGTCTTTGCTAAAGACTTATGTGTGGTTAATTAATCATGGTTGTTAGCAGTAAAGGAAAATATCGTGAAGTAACCTACATGACTAAATTGTTCATAGTCATGTGACATTGTATTGAAACAAAACGGCGATAGGCCTCCCCTACACTATATATATTCTGTCCAAGCAAAATGTGGTTACTCTGCACACCGAGTCACGTGATGTTCAGAAGTATTAGTACCTCTGCCAACCCCTTCCGGGATATAAGGCGCAAACGTTTGAGTTTTATTTTAGTTGAGAATATACTATACTAACTATACTCGTATACTTCAGTATTCCCATGACTATGTTGCGACTAAAAAACAACACTGAAACCACAACCCAATCACTTAAAATAGGGTCTAAAAATTATGAAGAATAAAAAAAATGTATGAAAAGATTGATGGATGAAACGAAGCTAGAGAGTTTGGCCAGGATTGTACGAAGTGGCGATTGATATTCTCTGACTATCCCGACAGGAACTAATGGCGTGAGTATATGTCATGTCTAAAAAGTATGAGACAAAAGAGGGATTCGGATATAAATTTAGTTATTATGGTCAAATTAGAGTTGTGGTTGAATCTACTACATACCTTTCATGTCACCCATCTTTAATCTTTGACATTGGTAAATATATTTTATTTACAGATAAAACACTGTATGTCTATCGAGAATATGTTCAACCGCGGTTCCATGGGATTTGTGTTGAAGGTACTGGTGAAATCATGTATGTGAAATAGCTCCATATTTTAGGTGTTACAATGAAACATACATAAACTGCACTGCCGTAACAGATTTTACAAATTTTTGGTATTTAAGAAGGTTAAAGATTGTAATAAGATAACAGAGGATGGATGAAACTAAAGAAGCGAAAGAGATATATAGATCCAATGTGGATGGGATTGTTATGAGAGGACGGACTCGTAAAAAACATTCCAACGTTAGACCAAATAGAAGACGTTGCGTTGTTATCAAGGTGGGGGTCCGAAGTCAGAAGAATAAAAGAGCATGTATGAATGTAAGGGAAGCAAGACAGGTTTGTCAAGATCGTATTAAGTGGCGATCGATAGTCTCTACCTACACCAATGAAAATAATGGGCGTGAGTATAACTAAGTAAGTAAACTAATTTTGGTCATTCAATTTCAACCACTTTTCTAACAATGACACAAATGGCCATATTAAACTAATATTATATATAATTATTCAAATACGTTTTCACTAACATCCCCCAACAATCACTTGAAAAGCCTCAAAACTCTAAGTCTTCGTTATGACGTTCGTTGTTCTAAGCAGACATACATACATACATACATATACTCACGGCTATAAATCCCTAGAAGCTAGCTAAAAGCCCGAGCGAAGGAATAAAAAAATCCTCGGCCCTTTGATTATGAACACTATAGATAGAGCGATGTTACGTCATCCATTTTAAAAAGAGAAGCCCTTATTTAAGTTCTTATATGTTAAAAAGAGACACAAATTCTTTATTGTCATCTCTATCGCGTAACCCGTTTTGTTGATGTCACGCTTTTAAAGCTTGACAAACAAAGCGTCGACTTGTGAGCGATTTTGGTTTTCTTTTGATTTTGAGAAAGATTTTATTCATTTGTATATTGTTATTGTGATAAAAGAGACTCCATTAGTCAAACTTATTATTTAGTGAGGTATGGTTGGGTGTAGCGTGCTTGGCTGCGGAAGCCGCAGCGAAAAACACATCGAAGGATTGACTTTCTGAAGTGAGTGAGTTTTTTAATGTTTTTCTACAGATAAATACATAATAAATACATTGCGCGATCAGAAAAAAAGTGATTCAAATGTTAATTACGTTGAACTAGATTACTAGCATTTTCTTTAGTTATTTTGAGCAATTTTTTAATAGCATAACCTAAAAATATGCAGTATCTCAGTGTTCCCATAATTCACGTTTTTCATCCTACCCTGTCGTTAGGGAAAAATTTTCAAATTAGTAAACTGATGTTAATGAGTGAGTATATTATGAATTTCGTCGCGCTATAGCGACGCTGAATGATTTCCAATTGTTATCTACGAAATTAGTAAGTAATAAATTTGTTATATTTATTTAATTTCTTCGTATTCATTACAGTTTTCCTAAAGACCCGAATCTACGAGAAAAATGGATTGCGGCCACTGGAAGATGCAATTGGAAATCAACCAAATATAAAATACTTAGATGTACGAATACATCATCTTTTGAAAAATGTGACTGAAATAGACGAATGAATTCGAAATTTTCACACGAAACTGATTTTGTTTAAAGGTCAATAGTAAATAATGCAATAAAACTCATGTACAAAATAGTGCAGTCTTTTATTTTTCAAAATACAAACATAGACCCCACTATACCCATGATGACCCGTATGATATTTACATAACTTGCACTTATGGAACAGCTGTTTTTTTTTGTCCAGTAACAAAGTTAGTCCCGTACAAAAATTTATTCGTAATCATGGGAAGATTCATCCCTGATAGTTAGTAAAATGCTTTAGATTTCACGGTGTATTAAACATCAGTATAAATGGTAAAATTAAACAAAAAAGATTGTATAATACTAGGAGCAAGTATGTATAATTATATGATTGCAGGAAATAATATAGTTAACAGTAAACCTTTACAATAAATAAAACGACGTAACAATAAATTGACGTAATCAATTTTAAATTAAAAAGTAGCTTTTGTTAAAGTAAACACCAAATACGTTAAAATTGATATATTAATCAATATAAAAATAACATATTCACATTCTTGAAAAACTTCTATAATACACAGGAAAAAATATAGAACAAACAACAATCTATTTTATATACGTCAATTCTTAATGACAAATCATAAATTGTTAAATACAAAAGAGGTTTGTTTAACACTGCCCCTTAATTGAACAATTAACAATAACCAAAATTGTACAATTATAATAACTGAAGCATAAACAGAAAACATAACAAAAATCATAAATTTAAGCACTTAACAAAATATTCATGTTTCACTTTACTTAACGCTTTTGTCATTAAATCTGCTTCTAAATCTTTAGATGGTTTATAACACAAATCAATAATATTATTCTTAACACATTCTTGTATAAAATGATGTTGTACGTCAATATGTTTTGTACGTCTGAAACATTCCGTATCAACAATTTTTAATGTACTACGGTTATCGTTGAATACAGTAATTGGTTTGTGATTCCTGTAATTTAATTCATATAAAAAGTTGTTGATAAATTTTGCTTCTTTCACTGAATTACCAAGAGCATAATATTCAGCCTCAGTACTAGAACAAGCAACAAGTTTTTGTTTTTGACTGTACCAATTAACTACACAATGACCAAATTTCGAAATAAATCCAGAGTATGATTTCCTATCATTAGTATCCCCTGCCCAATCTGCGTCGGATAAAATTTCAATTTTACTACTTCCTCTCCTAAATTTTAGTCCGTAGTTGATTGTGCCAGACAAATATCTTAAAACACGTTTTGCAGCAAGCCAGTGAGATTCATCATAACATGTGTTATATTGACTTAATTTGCTACAACAGAAAGCTATATCTGGACGGGTGCATACAGCAAGATACATTAGACTACCAATAAGTTCTTGGTATGGAAATTTATTATCAACATTTTGTGCTTTAGGCAAGTTAAAATTGACTTCCATTGGTGTAGAAATCGGGTTACAATTTTCCATTCCGAATCTAATCAAGACATTTTTAATATATTCCGATTGAGTTAAAGTTAAAATACCGTTCTCCCTATCTCGGTCCACTTTCATACCTAGAGCTTGTTTGACAGGTCCCAGCAACTTAATATCGAAATGAGACTTAAGTAATTTGTAAAGTTTTTCTTTTTGCTGCCTATCAGAACTAAAAACAAAAAAATCATCAACATAAAGTGCAATAATAACTGCATCTTTAATATATACACATTTTTCGCTCTTTAATTGTATAAAGCCATCTGTAATCAATACTTCGTTAACTTTTTCATTCCAAGCACGACTTGCTTGCTTAAGACCATATAAGCTTTTTCTTAGCAAACAAACTTTATGCTGTCCTTCAACAACAAAACCATCAGGTTGTTCCATATATATAGTTTCTGATAAATTTCCATGCAGAAAAGCAGTATTTACATCAATATGTTCAATATCCATATCACACTCAACACTAATAGCAAACAATAAACGTAATGTGCAGTGACGAACTACAGGTGAAAAAGTTTCTTGGTAATCAATACCATAAATTTGATTAAAACCTTTTGCAACTAAACGAGCTTTATATTTTTCAAATTTTCCGCTAGGATCTACTTTCTCTTTGAATACCCATTTACTCTTAAAAATATTTCCATCTTTAGGTCTATCTACAATATCCCATACTTTATGTAACATAAGAGAATTATATTCTTCTTGCATAGCTTTCAACCAAAAAATAGCCTTATCACTATTAATAGCTTGCTTAAAACTTTTCGGTTCATTCATATTAAAGAAAGATAAATCTGAAAAATAGTTCATTTCATAATCTCTGAACCTAATAGGTAGTTTATGTTCACGTACAGGCCTAGTGTTTTCTATATTTACATTTGCATCATCAGGTAAATTAATATCGATAGGTTCATTTTCTATTATTGAATTGTTAGGTAAAGAATTCATTTCAACTTGCTCATCATGTAAAACTACTTCTTGTACAGTAGATTCATTATTAGATAAATCAACATCAAAAGAGTTTGAACTAAAATGTCTATTTATATTATTTACATCATTATTTATTATCATCACATCTATATTATTGGATGAATTTGGAACTTTAGAAGAATCATTTTTATAACTAATACCTAAAGTGTTCTCGATAAATTCAACAGATCGAGCTTTAGTTAATTTAGTTCCATCATCTGGATCGCCTAGTCTATAACCCTTAGTGTAATCACAGTAGCCAAACATAATAAATGGTTTTGACTTCGGATCAAGTTTAGTGCGTTGATGGTTAGGAGTAAGTGCATAAGCAGTACAACCAAATACTCTAAGGTGGCTCAAATTAACTTTACGACCTTTCCATAACTCTTCAGGAGTAATTCCAGACAAAGCATTAGTTGGACTACGATTTTTAAGATAACATGCCGTATTTATTGCTTCTGCCCAATATTTTTTATCTAAATTTGCATCCTGCAACATTGACCTAGCTTTTTCAAGTATAGTTCTATTGAGTCGCTCAGCAACACCATTTTGTTGTGGAGTATAAGGAACCTTTGTTTCGTGAATTATACCACATTTTAATAAATAAGTCCTAAAACTTTTGTTGCAATATTCTGTGCCATTGTCACTTCTAAATCTTTTAATATTTAAATTTAATTGGTTCTCCACCATCGTTTTAAATTCAATAAATGTATTCAATACTGATATTTTATCTTTAGATTTAAGGAAATAAATAAATGATTTACGAGTATAGTCATCGGTAAACGTTATAAAGTAACGATGTCCACTCCAACTATTAACTGACATTGGACCACATATATCAGAATGTATTAAATCTAGTTTAGTCTGACTTTTATGTGCCTGACCACGCGGAAAACACATACTTTTTTATCTTCCTTCAATACAAGGAACACAAGGTTGTAAATTACCATTTGTAAAATTAACACCGTTTGCTATGTTACGAAGAACTAACATACCTCTATAACTTAAATGTCCAAGACGTCTATGCCATAACTCTACAGAATCTGAATTGGTCATTAAAGCTTTACCGTCCGGGCTAGTACTATGTTCTTGGTAGTTGACAGATGATTCTAAAGAAACCGGTTTTTGATCAAGTTTGTAAAGACCGTTCACGTTGCTAGCTGTTAAATCACAGGAACCAGTGATAGTTACATTATCCTTCCTGTAAATAAAACATTTATTAATATCAAATATTAGTACATATCCCTTTTCCGTAATTTTATCAACAGATAAAAGGTTTGCAGCTGCATTTGGAACATATAAAGCATTCCTTATAGTTATTTGTTTGTCATCAAACATAGTAACATTAATATCACCTGAACCTTGACTATAAATCTTTTCATTATTAGCTGTAGTAATCTCTGAAATATTATTCTGAGTATAATTGGTAATCCAATCTTTATTATTAGTCATATGATTAGTAGAACCAGAGTCTAAAATCCAGCTACAGTCAGTGACATTACTTACGTACGACTTTTCATTTAAGTATAAAGAAAAATTTGCGGAACTTCCCTTTTTAGATGAATGGTCTGAAGAATTATTCATAAATTTCTTCTTTCCCTTTTTAAACTTAGGACATTTTGGCTTAATATGGCCCTTTTGGTGACAATTGTGACATACAGGAACAAAAGAATCTTTTGTCATCAATACTTTATCAGTGTGATTAGATGTTGACATATCTCTTTTAAATTCTCCTTGAATTAATTGACTTTTCACAAAATCTGAAGTCAACTTCGTGTGAGTAGCTTCCATCGCCATAATCATAGCATCAAAATCGGATGGTAGACCTATAAGCATTAATTCTGCTAGCTCCTCGTCGTCAATATTGATACCAATATCTGCCAATTCTTGAGTAGTTGATATGATATTGCCAAGATATAAGTCCATATTATTAAAGTCCACATATTTAATATTTGCTCATTTTCGTTTTAGATTTAAGCGTCGACTTATGCCTGAATTCTCATAAGCCGCTTTTAACTTTATCCAGGCTTCATGAGCAGTTGTTGCATTTCTTACATGTGGATAACATATCGATTCCACATTCAAGCAAATTTTTGCGTATGCTCTTTGGTCTAATGATGGATTAGAGGACGATGCAACTTCACCATTTGTAATATTCCAAAGACCATTTTCTATGAGCAGTAATTTCATTTGGAATTTCCATGTGCTATAGTTATTAATTCCATTTAATTTTATGATATTCATATTGGAGTTGGTACTTATTATATAGTTACCAGATTCATGTGAAGATGATGATGTACTTGGGTTTTCCATTTTTTATATAATTTTAAAAAATGTTTATTAACTAATTGCCCATAACCAATGTTAAAATAAACACCAAATACGTTAAAATTGATATATTAATCAATATAAAAATAACATATTCACATTCTTGAAAAACTTCTATAATACACAGGAAAAAATATAGAACAAACAACAATCTATTTTATATACGTCAATTCTTAATGACAAATCATAAATTGTTAAATACAAAAGAGGTTTGTTTAACAGCTTTTAGAATGGTGATTATACTATTTTGGGGTAATTGTTTTCTAGTGATCGCAACATTACAGGGAAAAATATTGCTATCTAAAAGAGGTACTCTCCCGTTGCATTATGACTCTGTCTATAGTGTTCATAGTCAAAGCCTCGGCCACTTTTGGAAAATAGAGTGGGGAAAAGATGGTAAAGTAAAGGTTATTATTATTATTTATTTATTTACGGCCCTGGAAACTAGTCCTTTCAGCCAGTCTGTTTTTACATTTATACTTAAACTCTACACTTATGTTATTATATTTTTTCAACAGTTGTTGAAATAAACTTAAAAATAGCACTATAATATTTTGGAACACTTAATAACTCAGTTAGTACTTTAGGTATTTCCTCTTCGGTTAATGATTCTATGTCACTGGCTAAGATAAGTCTTTGAATTGTATACTTTTTACATTTCATAACAATATGTTCTAAGTCTTCATCAATATTGCAAGTTTCACATTTTGGATCACTCACAATCTTCAATTTGTACAAATGTTTTCGGGTTAAACAATGACCAAGTCTTAATCTTGATATAGTTGTTATAAATCTTCTGCAATCAATTTCTTTGTGTATGTTGTACCATGGATGGGCGGGCAAGACTTTCTGGATCTGGGCATACCATCTGCCCTTTTCAGAATTAACTCGAGACCAATAGTCATTCCACAATGATCTCATTTTCTTCCTGAATATAGGATAATAATCAGTGAATGGACATAAAATGCGCAACAATTCAAGAAACAAAGAAATTGATAAAAACGTGGCTCCTCAAGTTAACTTATGAAGAATCCGAGGAGTTATTAAACATACCCAGATAATCATAAATTATGTCGTACATATACGTATATATGAGATTACTTATTTATTTATTTATTTACTACGATTTTATGTATTATTATTATTTATGTATTATTTACTCTACACAAAACTATCTTTTGCGTAAGTATCTAATTATACTATGTATAAATATTATCTATATTATATTATGCTATGTATTATACAAATATTTTACTATATTTGACACTTTCCTAGATAAATAGATTGAATGATTGTAACTATTTTTTTTTCTCCTTAAGCCTTTAACAAATCAACACAGTATTGTGTTGATTTTGTATTTTAGATAAGAATTTAAAATTTTCTTTTTATTTACTACGCCACCTGCGAAACCCTGTTTACGCTTTTATGTAACATGCCTACCATGTCCCCCACGATACAGGCTATGCCTAGTGTAGGGGACAACGACCACTCCAATTGTAAAATTTCGTCACCTAATTACCAAATATCACCTAAAGGTACCTTTGTAATGTAAACTGTTGTTATTTTGGTTATTGCTGGTGTAAAAATAAATATTTTTCATTTTTTTTTTTTTTTTCATTTCAATTTGTGGGAGTGGTCTTCATAATCATCACTTTTTGTGGCTGCATCAGCAATCTCATTTCCAGTAATGCCTGAGTGGGAAGGAACCCACATAAATTCAACCTCTGTGCCTTCACTATCTAAACTTAGTAACAATTGCTTAATCTTATACACAAGGTAATTAGTATTAAAACTAATTTTATTTGACTCTAATCCTAGCAAAACACTTAATGAATCTGACAGAATCAAACATTTATGTACATTATTTAAATTATAAATATAACAAAGTGCGCAGTAAATAGCATAACATTCTGCTGTAAAAATGGAACAACAGTTATTCAATAAAAAGGTTTTACTAAGTTTTTCCTGGGGATCATAAAAAGCTGAAGTGACTTTAACATCTGTTTTAGAACCATCTGTATAAATTCTGTAATATGAATTATTTATTTCAAAGTATCTGGATAAGTCTGCTTGATTATTGATTTGTGTTTTGTTTATGGTTACATTATAATTATAGCATGCTTCATAGTCATTATTATAGAGTGGCCACACATTTGACTGATATATGTTATTAAGACATGTGTTTTTAACATCATTAAAAATTCTGCACATTTGAGGGGTATTATAGTAAATAATATCTGTTGGAGTAAGTGGGGCTGAATGGTCCAATGATCTTATTATTGAATCAGGTATTTGTAGTTTATCTAATAGAATTGAATTTTTACAAGAAACTGCTTTAAGGGCAAACCTTTGAGCTATAAGTAATCTACGAATTTGTGTAATGGTTCAATACCTGTTTCAACTTCTAAAGCATTAATTGGGGTAGACTTCATGGCACCAACTATGATCCTAAGTGCATTATTTTGAACAACATCTAATTTTTTAAGTAATGTGGGACTTGCATTCAAGTAAGCTAAACAACTGTAATCAAAATGACTCCGTACTATACTTTTGTAAAGTAAACATAAAATTTTTGGATCTGCACCCCAAAAAGTGCCAGTTAAGTATCTTAGAATGTTTATCCCTTTTAATGCTTTTTTGATAATATAATTGATATGTTTATCAAATTTTAATTTGTCATCAATAATTACCCCTAAGAACTTTTTTTCTCTATTTACAACAATATCACTATTATTATATATAATATTTACAATTCTTTCTTTGCCAAAAATTAATGCACAACTTTTATCCCCATTAATTTGAAGATTCAAGATTTTTTCATAGTAGACATTTAATTGTTTTAATGCAGTATTCATCTTAAGCTCAGCTGTTTTGAGGTTTTTATCAGAACAATATAAAAGAATGTCATCAGCGAATTGTAAAATTTTAACATCTGCTGTTACATATTTATTTATTTGGGAAGTGTACAAATTGTATAGTATAGGAGACAGAGTAGCTCCTTGCATTAAACCTTTATTTGTAACATTAGGGCCATGCAAAATATTATTATACTTAACATACAGAGTTCTGTCATTCAAGAAATTAAAAATCCATTTTAATAAAATTCCAGGAAGGCCTATAGATGATAAAACTTGAATAAGCTGCATTAATCCTGTATTGTCATATGCACCCTGAACATCAAGAAATGTACATGTAGTTGAAGACTTGGAAAGTTGACTATTTTTAACATCTGAAATTAAAGCAACAAAACTCTCTGCACAACTTTTGCCCTTACGAAAACCAAACTGGTTCGGAGGTAATAGGTTATGTTTTTCAGTGTAGTAGTCTAATCTCATTTTGATTATTTGTTCAGTAATTTTTCCTATACATGAAGCCAGAGAAATGGGTCTATAGGAATCAGGGTTCAATGGCGATTTGTCACATTTTAAGATGGGTAATATACATTGTGTTTTCCATTCATTTGGAACTATTTGATTTTTCCAAAGACTGTTAATTATATTTAAAAATGTGTTTTTACTAGAACTATGTAAATTCTGAATCATACTATAAGAATAATTATCAAGACCTGGTGTAGTGCTGCGTCTAGAGCCTAGTGCTATTTCTAATTCAGTACTGGTAAAATCTTTAATTAATATCTGGCTATTACTAAGATCATTATTTTGTGAAAATAATGTATTTAAAGAATTCATGTCAATCTTATCTGTATTAGTTAACTTATTAATAAAGGATGGGATCCACTCATCATTCTTTAAACAATTTCTATTAGTAGCTACTCTTTTAAACCTACGTATATAGTTCCATATTTTTGTCATAGGAGTGGTTCTATTTAATGACTCACAAAGATTTTTCCGACTATTTCTTTTGTTCTCATTTATAATCTTTTTTTTCTGAGCATCTATCTTTTTATATTCAATAAAGGAATTAATGTCATATTTTTGTCTATATGTTTTTAATGCCTCTCTAGACTTCTCTACCATATTTTGACATTCATCATTCCACCATGGGGCAGGAACTTTTAATTTAGAATTGGACTTCCTCTTACACATCAATGGTATACATATGTCTCTAAGTTCATTCAAAAATTTGCAAAAAGTATTATAATTTTCTAATGGATCTTTATTGTTAAAAGTATAATTTAAAATAAGATTTTCTGATTGGCATAAATACTTATCCCAATCTACTTTATGAAACAAATATCTCTCCATATTTTCATTAACAGAGTAACTGTGTGGCTTAATGATAACATCAATAAAAGTGGGATAATGGTAACTGCCCAAGGGATCAGTTCCAACATACCCCTCACACAACGGGGCTATTTCTGAGCTGACTGTGGTGACGTCTATAGCAGATTGATTTTTATTTGGGGCTTGCACAGTTGTTGGCGAACCTGTGTTTAAAATACATAAATCCAACTCATCAAATAACTGTACAAATCATTACCTCTAGTATTTGATGCAGCGCATCCAAAGGCTAGATGATGAGCATTAAAATCTCCAGATATAATGCAAGGTTTCGATAATCTATTGATTATATTTCTAAGTTTATTAATTTTAATATTTTTATACCTAGGAGGACAATAAAAAGTGATGATGGACAAAGGACCAAGATCTGTGATAAGTGAAACTGCTACTGCCTGTATATCTTCATAAAAGTTAATATCTAGTTCAGTATATTTTAAAGTATTTTTAATAAGTATACCTACTCCTCCGAAGCCAGTATTAGAGTTTTTGTAAAGACAATTATAACCTGGAAAATGAGCATGGCTGTTTGAAGACTTTAACCATGTTTCATTAGCTAGATAAATGTCTACTTTATTTTCAAGTAAAAATTGTTTTAAAAGGGTTTTTTTACTATTAATACTCTGTATGTTATGCTGCACTATTCTTATAAAGTTATCCATTATTTGGTTTTAAGATTATTTAATAAAATTTCTTTAATTTTCTCTGTGTTTCTTGGTGTATCATTGCTATTCCCTATTATTACCAATGTTTTAATTATGGCATTAATTATATCCATGTTATTTACTATGTCATGGTGTTTTACATTATTATTTGTACATTGGACTGCTTCGGTTATTTTTCTAGGCAAAGGTGGAAAAGACTTAACATTTGTATTGTTACTAACTATGTTTGCATAGCTTAGGGTTTTCTTTTTATTAATTTTAGCTTGTTTAATCGGACATGTTTTAGATATTGCCAAATGGGCCCCCCCACAATTACTGCATTTAATTTCATTTTCCTTATTACAGTCTTTGTAGGAATGCGCACCGGCACATATGGAACATATTTGATTATTTTTACAAATTTTTGCTGAATGGTTAAACTTTAAACATTTAAAACACTGGAGCAGAGGAGAAATGTATGGAGACACTTTTGACCTCCATCGGTCCAAATAAATAAACTCTGGTAATGAACTAGATACAAAAGTGACAGAAATTGATTTTAATGGAAATAAATTACCATCTTCATCCTTCTTCATGAATCTCCTTATAGAAATAATTTCATATTGGCAGGATAGGGATCTAAAAAGGTCCTCATTACCCATCTCTTCGGGCACAAACTGTACCACTCCCACTTTCTCGACAAAACTACTTGGAATGAATGCCCTGATACCATGCTTTTCTATCAATTGTTCGCTGTAGTTTAAGAAATCATTGGCAGCAGTTGATTGTTTGAAATTAATTTTCAGTTTGTAAGCATTAATCCTGTTCATTTCATATTGCCCTTTGATATATTTGCTAAATAGCGACTGAATCTGAATGGGGTCTCTATTACCGATTTTGTCATCGTTAACAGATGCCACGAACACTGCATATTCATTCAATATTAAATTATCAGGATAAACTCTGATATAGTTTGCTTTAATGAATGGTTTATACTTATCCATATTACTGGTAATTTTGCTGTCAATTTTTCGCTTCTTAGTATTTGGCGCCACACCGCCACTATCGGTGGGCATTTTGATGGTGAGAACTAACCAAATAAATTAAATTTACTACATTAATAATCAATTTAAATATTTAACAAATTTTAAACTCCCGCTCTCGTAGACTTCCCGCCAAAAAGTCCAAAGTAAAGGTTGTTAGTGATGGGTTTCCAACCGCATCGCCCAAAAATCCCTTAAAACCCACTATACCGTTAGTCGCCTCCTACGTACACTCATCGCTAGAAACGGGGTAGTGCTATTCTAAGCAGACACTACAAGTAATATGGCTTGCTTACTTAAATGTAAGGTTTTTGGCCATGGAACCATCTCACCGGGCACATGTATTTTACAGTCACAGATCGCATTGACTTTTATTGTTAACTTTTCACGCAAGCCTCCCTGGCTTTTATTTAATAGTAATATTATAATTTGATGATAGAGAACACGACAATAGTTTGAATATAATTAAATAAATGAGAGAGAGAGAGTCACAGTGGGCTCAAAAAGGCAGGCGTCCGAAGTATAATGAATAAAAAGCATGTATGAAAATATTGAAAAATTTAAACAAAGCAACGGAGATTTTCCAGAATCTTACAAAGTTGCGATTGATGATCTCTGCCTACCCCAATGCGACGTAATGGCGTAAATATATATGTATGTAACATAACATCAACGTTCACGCCGTTTATTCCCGAAGGGGTTCACAGAGGTACCAATACTTCTGAACTCACATGGCAGCGCCATCTAGAGTGTCCAGAGAAGGTACCCACATTTTGCTTAGACAGTGTACTCACGTGATAGGGGGCAGGCCTATCGCCGTTTTGTACGAACACACTGTCACATGACTTAGTACAATTCAGCCATGTGGGTTTCCTCACGATGTGTACCCTCACCGTTAACAACCATGATATATGACCACACACATATGACTTTAGAAAAGACAAATTGGTGTAGGCCCGACCCAAGATTGGAACCGGATATGTATGTATGATAAATAAAAGAACAGAAGTTGATTCATACCATTTAATTTGTTTTTAACAGTCTTATTATGGGATTAATGAGTTTATAACTTATTTGTTGTGTTTACAATTTTGGCGGTTTCAAGCGATGTATGTATGTACGGTTAAAGTTAGCATTACAGATATTCTCTTCGTTTTATTTCGTAACAAATTTATCTAATAATTATTTAACAGACAAATTTATTAAGAAATAAAAGTTATATTATATTGTGACGTGTCGATTTCTTATCGTTGTATGTAACTTTTATGCTAAGTAATAACAATATTTACAACTTATCAATAATTATTCCTTATTTCAGATACTAACTTAACAGTTTTAACAGTAAAAAATATCACTAATTTTATTATACTGAAATCATCTTACGTTTTATAAGAAATAAACATACATAAAATCACAAATAGAACAAACGATGATTGTAAACTATATAATTGACAATTTACTTTTCAACAAACCACTTAACATATTTAAAATGCTAAAATAATTGCATTAAATTATATCTACTTTATAAATTCAAATAAAATCTGTGGTTTAAAAAAATAACATTCATACATACACATACTCACGGTTATAAAACCCTTAACGGGGTAGCCAGAGCTTTGGAATGAGAAATTCCTCAGCCACTTTTGGAAGTTGAGTGGGGAAAAGATGGTAAAAATAAAGGTTTTTGGTGATGGGTCTCCAACCGCATCGCCCAAAAATCCAATAAAAAGCCCCATTACCCTTAGTCGCCTCTTACGACACCCGTGGGTAGAAAGGGGTGGCGACATTTCTAAGCCGGCACTACACGGCATAGTTAATAATTATTATACGTCAGAAAACACTCTTACCAACACTATATATGTACAAAACTTATCATGACTGGACTATGTCAAAACAAAAATCGATACATAACATATACATATAATCAATAATATTCTCGTTTCAAAATGGCTGCTATGTCCTTTCGCCGCCTCCGTCAAACCTGTGGACAAAACTGTTTCTTATTTTATTCGTAAATTTTAAATTATTGAATAACTTTAACAAAGTAAATTATGTTTATTATTTATTTGGGGATGTGGCTAAGAAGGAAATGATTTGGAGAGTTAAAAAACAAACAATCGATTTACGTAGTGATCACCACTTTTTGAATTATTTTTTATATTATTATACATACATACATACATATACTCACGGCTGTAAATCCGTAAAAGGGGTAACCAGAGCTAAGGAATTAGAAATTCCTCAGCCACTTTTGGAATTGATAATGGAGAAAAGATGGTAAAAATAAAGGTTGTTGGTGACGGGTCTCCAACCGCATCGCCCGAAAATCCCTTAAAAGCCCCAATACCGTTAGCCGGCGGGTGTACGTAAGAGGCGACTAAGGGTATAGGGGCTTTTTAAGTGATTTTTGGGCGATGTGGTTGGAGACCCGTCACCAAAAACATTTATTATTAGCATCTTTTCCCCAATCAACTGTCAACAATCAACAAAGTGGCTGAAGATTTTTTTATTCCAAAGCTCTGGCTACCCAGTTAAGGGATTTATAGCCGCGAGTGTATGTGTATAAGTATGTATGTATTATTATCTTTAAATAAATATACAAAAATCTTTATTTTACAAAAAAATATGATATTACAGTCTTCACCATAAAGTAAACATTGGAACAGAGCAGAATAGATAAAGGATAGATCCTAAATCGTTAAATTAAACAGAAGACGAAGTAAGAATGTAAAAAACCACAACAATGTAACAACCCCAAATGTTTGACACATCCTCAACCTTAGATTGTCAGTAAAAAGAAGTCTGCTCGACACTTTCAGTCAGAAATAGTAATAATGCCTAACCATGGTATATAAATGTAATGAATGTACCAATTTGAGCGTATCACTTCAAACAACAGATATGGGTCGTTCCGCCAGTTCGTTAAATTTGGTTCAATTTTAAAAAATAAAAAATAATGTAAGTTTCTGAAATTTTTATCTTTTACTATTGTTTAGCTTCAATATAGCTACGAAACTGTGCGAAAGGCACTTGTGTATTACTTTTATACGCTCAGAAAAACGATGGAAGGTAATTAAGGAATAGATGGTAATGAAATACGTCAGGATGGTAATGAATTAGGTCTGGAAAGGAATGAAACTTTGCGATGGTAATGAAATTATAATAGATGGTAATGAAAAATTAAAGAAGAGAGAGGAGAATAATTTACTGTTGGTTTAAATTAAGTCCACTAAGTTCTTTCAAATCAGTACTTTTATTCAAAAGATCAAAATTATAACATAATAATATCTAAAAAGGTACATTGTTATTTATTTCACAACCATGAATAAGTCTTTTAATTTTTTGGTCACTTAGTAGGTAATTTTAAAACATTTTTAAAACAAATATTTAAAACGTAAACAACATAATTATGTTTTGACTAACATAATTATAGCATAGGAAAGCTTAGAACTTTATCATTCTTCTTAAAAACGTAATAATACTTCGCAGACTCAATAATCTCTACTTATTAAATATTTTTTATCGAAACAATAAGCAATCTCACAAGTTTTTTTCCTAATTGCAATATTGAGAATTGAAATTATCAGGTAATCATCGTAACAACAACATCAAACAAAAATAATCATAATAATCACAAAACTAAAATAAGTTACACAAATAAAAACAATTGTTATCTCAAAACAAACAAAAATCGTTATAAAATAATATTCCGCTGGCCTTTCGGGTCTCTACAATTTTTCACCAGTACAGTAATATACCTATCACTAGTAGTCATTTTTAAAACAAATATTCAAAACGTAAACAACATAATAGGAAAGCTTAGAACATTATCATTCTCCTTAAAAACGTAATAATACTAACTCAATAATCTCTATTAAATTATTTTTATCGAAACAATAAGCAATCTCACAAGTTTTTTCTTAATAGCCATTGAGAATTGAAATTATGAGGTAATCATCGTAACAACAACATCAAACAAAAATAATCATAATAATCACAAAACTAAAATAATCTACACAAATAAAAACAATTGTTTTCACTACATCTACACAAATAAAAACAATTTGTCACCAGAAGGTACAGTAATCTACCTATCACTAGTTAAAACATGTAATAACATGTAATTATTACTTCAATAGGAACAAATTTGAGATCAATTGTGAAATCAACAACGCAGAAACGTCACTTAAAATTAAGATTTGGCAACTTAGAAAAAATTAATTGTCCTCTTCTGTTTTTCTGAGGTTCCTCCAAATGGTGAATAATTTGGGATTCTGGTACAGTGTCTTCATCAGTGTTTATTGGCCAACCAAACTTTGTACCTTCTTTAACGCCCTGAGCCCTCTTCAAGAAGTGCAATTTGTATTCTCTGGTAGTAACTTTTTGGACTATTTTACCAATGAAATAGCATGATTTAGTACGAATTTTATACTCTACGATCACCCAATCATCTATGTCATATTTCCCATTGACATCCAAGACATTTTCAGAATAAGAATTATTAGATTTAATAAGTTCTTCGTGGGGTTGATCAATTTCCATGGTGTCATTTTCTTTGTTTGAATTTTCGCATATTTTATCTATGGAAGCAGAATAATCCACATCTGAGTTTTCTTTTGTGTGTTCGTAAGGCTCCTCAGACCTTCCTTGAATAAATTTTTCGAAATCGCGCTGATCAAATGGATTAAAAGTACCAGATGGTTTTTTGTAAAACATGTGATTCTGCCAGTTTAGTCGTATATCAGACAAAATTTGTACTTTGGGCCTTGGCGTATCCAGATTAGTGTCGTTATTAAATACGTCCATGTTAGAGGCCAAGTCAATTTGAAGGTTATTATCATCTAACAGATCGATGTTACTCGCAAATGTTGGCGAATCAATGTGAAGATCATCATCTATTTGTCCGGTATCTACCAACTGGCTACTGTTACAGGTTTCATTGGACAATGCACCAAAATTCAAATTCCCCAAATGTTTGTCGTGGCTACACAGTACGTAGTTGTCTTCGCACATGAAACAACTAAGGCTTCGAAGTGCAATTATGTGAGGCTGTGACGAGCACCAAACCACCTAAAAATAAAAATAAACTTTAACTTAATGTAAAAATGGTACAAGCAATATTAATAGAACTCAGTAGTATTATTTTTACCTGATGAACTTTCATAGTCCCTTTGAAGCATGGAATATTTTTCGGAAATCTGTCTTTGGTTACTTCGTCTTCACTTATGATTTCAATGTGAACATTTTGGACTTGTTGTGCTATTATTTCGGTAAAAGCCTCAAACGAGCCAATGTCACCACCAAATTTCACGAAATTATCAGCAGTTCGCTTAATGACAGCCCCAACCCCATCAGGAGCACCTTTGCCGTGCCCGGCTTCTTGGTAATTCCAGGTCACTTTTTCCAAGTCAGGAACTTCTTCATTTAATTTTGCAGTTAAATAGAAAATGTAACGATTGCGATATTGACTGCTGGGAGAGTCTGACAAAAAATGGACGGTTTTCAGCGGTGATACAAGATTCTGTGCCATTTTTAATATAGGAGTTAAATGTGCCCAAATGGAACCTGCGTCGTGGTTTAAATTTTTGCTGAATGTGCAGAAGGATTTACTTGCAAGTGTTTTTTTTCCCTGTCTATGTAGTAGAGAACGCCTGTATGTAGAGACACCTGTCCTCTACTGCCACCAAAATGAAACGACTGAATCTCTTCATGATACTTCAGGCAGTAATTTTCGCTAAAGTCAATGTGTATCAATATTTCGTCATTTTGATGCTTTGTTTTAGCTCTTTTATAGCAAAATACTGCATGGCAATAGCATGACAGTGGTTCAAATATGTGTTCTGTATGGCGTCTAACTTCTCGATGAGGTTTCGAGGATAATCTTCAATTTTCTTTTTTGTCCAAACAATTTTTATTTTCTCTTTGCCACTTCCATAGCCATAGCAAAACCAACCCAAAACTAGTAAAACTATATAAAGCGAGTACAAATAAACTGTATACTTACATTAACAATGGCAGGATGGTAATCACACTACCTCCGTACCAAAACACGTAGTTGCCACGGAGATTGCGAATATTTTCTTCAGCACTCACGAACATCCATCCTACTTGACCTCTAACGGCCGACTGAGTGACGAGTCGCGCGCGCGAGTGTCAACGACCCAACCAGGGATGGATTTGATTCAGGTAAATATTTTAGTTTGCAGGCGGATGTGAATGACAAAAATACTTTGACAAAATTACATTTCAATAAAATTGGGTAAAAACGTATTTTAAATAATACAGCCTTTTTAAATAAAAAATGGTACTACTCAAACCTTTAATTCCACTAAAATTTTTATTTCTCAAACGGATATTGTAATGACCATCGACTTGAGAGTATAGGTACAGGAGCAGGAACATAGGATATGAATGAAATTTCGACGTGTCTTTGGATCGTTGTAGACTACAGGAAAGTCATAAAGACAAAACTATTTATGCGCCTACTTTATTACTCTGAAATGCATAAATTTGTATTCAAACTATTTTAATTTACTTATATTTTTAATACTAAATTCATTGGAACATGTAGTTTGCACCAAATGCCGGATTGACCCATATAATTACTTTTTTTCTGAACGTTATCCTTAAAAAATACTAAATACTGAGCATGGCTTGGTATTAACTTACACACCAGGTCTGGAATTTACTAAGTCTATGAATATCCCTGGTAATTTAATGTCAGTAAAATTATAATATAAATAAAAGGTACCCACCACCAGCAACACTAATCTGATTATTGAAATCCTCCGAATAAGAATTGAGCTTTATTTCTGAAACAAATGTTATTAGATTACATTATGCCGTACAAAAATGAAAAAGACCAACATTATAGGGAAATATTTAACACAAAAGTTACTAAATTCGCCTTTTTAAAATATTTTTCGTCGAAATATATGTTGCTCTGAACTATTAAAAATTTCAATTCAGTTTAATTATTTGAAGGAAACATATTTTTGAAATATTATTTTACAAAACAATATTGTACATACATATACTCACGGCTATAAATCCCTAGAAGGGGTAGCCAGTCAATTAAAAACTCTTCAGCCACTTTTGAAAAGTTGAATAGGGAAAGATGGTAAAATAAAGGTTGTTTGTGATGGGTCTCCAACCGCATCGCCCAAAAACCCTTAAAGCCCCAATACTCCCAATACGTTAGTCGCCTTTTACGTACACCCACCGAAAGAAATGGGGTAGTACTATTCTTAGCCGACACTACACATCACATTTTACAATATTGTAAAATAATAAATTAGATTTGAGAACTAATAGATAATACTATAGATCTCTTTTACGGTCCCCATTTTAGTAAGTGATTGCATTTACCCACCATATAACCTAAGTGTCCCTTCGCTCTTTCCAAGCGAGTTGGTACTAACACAATTGTAGGTTCCGATGTCACTCCTTGAGAACTGTCGGATTGTCAACCACATAGACACTTTGTAAGAGGTTTTCTCCTCTCTTATTGTGTATTTTGGCCTGCAAATAAATGTTAGTTACTCTCAAGTTTAGAAGCCTTGATTTTTTTACTGACTGCTTAGTTCAATGGAAGTGAGGCTATAAACCAGAATTATTTGTTACAATAATACGCCTTTATTTCATTTAGATTATGAATTATCATATTAACAATCTTGGTATGGCTGTACTTATGCCACTCCCTAAGTATTCCAAGTAGAATCTTCCATGTTTTCTAGCCTTTTCCATGTTGCCAACAATGTCACATCTATGGTTAATTGATCAAGATAGTCAACGGTGAAGAAACTATAGTGAGGAAACCCACGTTACAAGATCAATCTAAGCCATGTAAAAGATTGTTCTTATAACACTCTGTAGAAAAATTTTGACACCCGAATCATCAATACATACATACATACATATACTCACGCCATTAATTCCCATTGGGGTGGGCAGAGACTATCGATCGCCACTTCGTACGATCCTGACAAACCTCTCTAGCTTCGTTTACATCTATCAATCTTTTCATACATGCTCTTTTGTTCTTCATACTTCGGACGCCAGCCTTTTTGAGCACACTCTCAATTTGGTCCAAGTGTGTTCTCCGTGGTCGTCCTCTACTAACATTACCATCCACACTAGCTCTATAGATATAAATCATCAAATTTAGAATAATCATCAAATTTATGCCCCATCTGCATATCTGGGGTTGTAACACAATTACAATATGTCTTTGTCAATAAATATCATAAATTTCATTCCTCTTTCTAAAATTTACAAAATCTACTTTAAATTGAAATGACAGACAAATTTCCAAAGTATCAATCAGCTATTCAATATCTCACCCATCTAAAAGCATCTCTCCGCGATTCTTGATCCAGTAATTAATGGTGTTTGGGTAGGCCTCTACGTAGCATTTCAGTTTGACATCGGTACCGAGGGGCGCCCCTAGGAGCTGATTTGGCACTTTTACAGTTGGGGCAACTGAAATTAAATGTCGCGTGAAAAACTGCAGGGACATTTTGAAAGTTTATATTGAGTTTTGGTAACGATTTGTATTCTTGAGTCTTTTCTATTTTGGGCTCGGGATTTTTTAGATGTTGAGTAGGTTTGTAGATGCCATCCAGTTATTTGTAAAATATTTTTTCATTAATACAATTGAACATAGATTTATTTATTTATTTGAGAAACAAACGGTACACAAAATTTCAAATAAGATAAAAATACAGAGAAGTTCTTGACCTATAAAGTTTCTACCAATTGTTATACAGACGATACAGAAAAACGCAAATTAAAATAACTATTCAAAACAAAACAATCATACATCAGTTGTAATATTAATAATTTGTACAGACGAAATTAAGTAAGTTAAATGAATTATATTGTCATTCCCACCAGACCAAGTAAACACTACAAGATTACAAAATATGCATAGAGATTTTAGGAAATAATGTTAATATGTCACTAAAGTAGTATGTTATTTGGCAGTTTTTCAGTTGTGGGAACTGAAATTAAATGTTGCGTGAAATGCAGAGACACTTTCAAACTATAATGAGATTAGGTTACGAATTTTATTTTTAAGTATTTTCTATTTGAGGGTTCGCTCGGGATTTTTCAGATTGTTGAGTAGATTTGTATAGAATTATGGTGACATTTACGTAAAATATAGTTTTATTAATACCTTTATACATAGTTTTTTTTAAGTCGTATGTTATGTTGTTTTTTTCGAGTAATATTCATGATTTAAAAAATATAAATATAATATAGGGATATATTTTATACACAGATCAAGTTAGCTGCAAACTAAGTAAGACTTGTATACTGGGACTAACACATATAAAAAAACATCCAAGACTATGAAGCAATTATTTATGCTCATCACATAAATGTTGCTCTCAGCGGGGATCAAACGCGTAACATCCCGACTGAAAAGCTAGTTACCTGTTCACTCGGCCACAGGCAATTAAATCGAATGATGCAAAAAAGTTGCTCTTGTTTATCATGTAGTATATTAGTTGATAAATCCAAAAAAAAATAAGATGACTCTATGTTAACGAAGGTACATTTTTTTCAATAAAATATCTGAATCACATCGAATCAATAATTGGTCAAATCAAAAGGGCCAATAGCATCAGATTGTGCATCGCGAACATTCATAGAATTTTATTATGTAAAATCTGTGTGTAAAAATCTATGCTTTTAACAAAATTTGATGAGTGAAAACCTTGATATTTTAATACATTTATATTTTTTCGACATGTAGCAATTGTGCTATTTGCGAGTGAGTTTGGATAACAACATAAACATAAACGTAAACGTTCACGCCGTTTTATCCCCGAAGGGGTTGGCAGAGGTACCAATACTCCTGAACTCACATGGCAAGCGCCATCTAGTTTCCAGAGAAGGTACCCACGTTTTGCTTAGACAGTGTACTCACGTGATAGGGGGCAGGCCTGTCGCCGTTTTGTACGAATACACTGTCACATGACTAAGTACAACTCAGCCATGTGGGTTTCCTCACGATGTTTTCCCTCACCGTTAGCAACCATGATAAATTAACCACACATATGACTTTAGAAAAGACAAATTGGTGTAGGCCCGTCCCAGGATTGGAACTCACGCCCTTCTGTTTTTCGGGCGGGTGTTCTTACCCACTGGACTATCATGTTGCTTAAAGTTGTTGGATAACAATTTTTTTGTTATAGTAAGTTTATAGTTGTATGTATATCTGATATTATTTTTATTAATTTGTAAAATTGAATTTTCTCAGACATGCCTTACAACACAAAACAAAAGAAGATATGAGATGCTAAATAATTAAAACATCATTAATACGATACATACTCATATATACTCACGGCTGTAAATCTCAAAAAGAGGTGGCCGGAGCTTTAGAATAACAATTTGCTCAGCTATTTCTTAAAAAGCCGCCGGCCGTGGGGAAAAATTAAAAAAAATTAAGGTATTTTGATATGGGTTTCTTGCCACATCGCCTCTTAAAAAGCAAAAAATCATTAATTAATCTTTTACGACCACCAAAGGAAGAAATAGATTATTTAAATATTTTTATTCTTACTTATACTCACGCCATTTCTTCTTATTGGGGTAGGCACAGACTATAGATCGCAACTTTACACGATCTAGACAAATATATATAATAAGAAGCAAGGGCTTCTTTTACATTCACTATTCTAAATATCTGCGAAAGCTATACAAATCAATATATTCCAGTTATACACGCTGTGTCTATCAAAACTATACTTACAATTGACATTTAAAGTAATCCTTTTGCTGACTGCAGGCGGTACATCGTTCGATGCTATGCACAGAAAGGCACCCATCTGTCGTCTGTCCACGCGCCATAGCGGTAATGAACTACCCACATAGCTTTCCACTGAAACAATGAGAATAAGTGTAAAGAAAATAATACAAACATACAACAACTAATGGCTAAAAAGCCTAAAAAGGGGAGCCAGAGCTTCAGAATTAGACATTCTTCAGCCATTTTTTTAAGTTGAGAGAGTAAAAAATTGTAAATAAATATTTTTGATGATAGATTGCTAAGTAATCACTTATATAAAGCCCCGATTACCTAAGTTGCAATAAGTTGTAATAAGAATTGTGGTGATAGCAATTGAAATAAAAATTTAACACAGTGAAAGAAAATGTTGGAAACCAAATATTTTCTTTAACCTGCTGCTGGCTTGATTATCGAAAAATTTTGTATGTAAATACAGAATTGAATTTTACGAAGATAAAGCCTAATATAGATGTGGGTGTTTGTGACGTCACAGCAGTGATGAAATAAAAATTACCTGAAGCATGACGTCACACAATTTTAATATTTAGGTAGGTCGAACCGACGCGTGTGGAATAAAAAAATTGCTAATGTATTAATCACAGTACTCATATTCAATTAAAAAACTTATTTCGTACTTTTTAGTACCAGATTGTTTATTTTCGGTTGTTTTTCAAACTATAAGGTCGGTTTTCTTTTTGTTAAAAATTAATTTTGTTATAGAGGTGTTCATGGTATGGTGGAAGAGGTGATCAATGGACTAAATATATTTTAAAGATCACGCAAAGTACTAACTACATCTGCAAATCTCCAGTGGTAATGTAGTAAAGCTTGATAGATATTTTATATGGTCAATTGGTAATGTGGAAGTAGCCTAATAGATATCTTTCGAAGATTGAGCTAACAATCGTAATGTGAAAGTTTGATTGTGAATAATTGTTTATTTTGATTTAAGAAAACATCCATACTAATATTATAAATGGGAAAGTGAGTTTGTTTGTTTGTTTGTTCCGCTTTCACGCCGTAAATACTGAACCGATTGCTTTGAAATTTTTCAGACGTGTAGTTAGAAGTCTAAATTAAATAATAGGGTACTTTTTATCCCGGAAAAAATATGTTCCCATGGGAAATCAAAAATATTGTTTGCTTACTAAATGCATTGGAGATGGCGCTGTGCATCGTTTAAAACAACGTAAAATATTGTAAACTAATATAAAAATCAAAATTTAGAAGCTTAATGGTACGGTAATGGATACCCGAAAATAAGGAACTACCGAGGGATGATGTACTATTTTTTTATCGTATACAATTTTTTTTACATCTACTTATATTGCAAACGAATATTAACATGTAAATTTAGAAGCTAAATGAAACGACGACGATTCCTTGAAACTAAGGAATCCGCAAGAGTTCTCATAGGAACATCAAAAAACCTTAACTCATATATGGCTCAAAATATTGCAGCGATTATTTTTATCATCGATGGAATTCACATCAGACACTTTGTTAATGTTCACTTTGGAAAGATGAAGGGGTTTCATCAATTTAAATGACAAATTTGTTTATCAATAGTAAGACTAATATGAAATAAAGCGTAATAAAAATTTGACACCGCCCCGGTAACGTCTCCGTGGCGTAGCGGTATAACTAACTACTATGAATATTTAATTAGAACTATTATGAATCAATCGTCCCGGGTTCGTATCTCAGGTAATTCAAGCTTTTTGTAAAAAAATGTTTTGTTAGCTTAAAATAACACTATATATAATAATAACAAGCACTATCCCTTCAATTTAGCGATTATTTTGGAAGGAGATCCACCACTAATCATCCCTATATTGCCGAGCAATCGCTGCAAGCTCTCCCACTATCACCAACGGTCAGTGTAAGGGGCAGCACCGGGCCGTCGCCGCAGCGCCAAACTACTATCCGTATCTGTACTTACTAAAGATATTCTCATTTCTGAACATAAAAACTTGCTATATTTGTTTCATGATTCTTATGAACAATTAAAAAGGAATTTTTGGAACTCAACCCCTAACGGGTTGATATAGCAAATGAAAGTTAATATAGAGTTTTTTTACATTTTATAATAAAACTTGGTGCGATTGAATTTATGAAATCCATCTATCAATCATTCATGAATATATGCTAACAACCATAAATTCTATAAAAAGGTAGCCATAGCTTCGGAGATTCTTCATCCAATTTTGGAAATATATTGATAAAAGATAGGTTAATAAAGGTTGTTAGTGATGGGTCACAAACTGCATCGCCCAACAATCACTTAAAAAGCCTCAATGTCCTTTATGTCATTTACAATGCCCGCGGGATTATAAATATAAAAAACAGAAGTTGAGATAGTGTTTCGGTATTTTGGTATTATGTAAACTGGATGCAAAAAATGAAGTCCACGCGGACGAAGTCGCGGGGCAAAAAGCTAGTAATAAAATAAATTTAAGTTAGCTTTTAACCTAAAATTGTCTCTAAAATATTTATACACCAAAAAAACCTTTTGCGTTTTATTTGATAGATTCATTACAAAAATAAAACAAAATACATTCACAACTTTTTGAATACTACATAGGTCAAGATATTATTCATTTACAGCAGTATTAGATAATTGCGTCATCATCCTATTTAGAAAGAGAAACGAGGTAGTTCTTAAGAGCTTATTCCATTTGCCTGAATTCAGAACGTCCGATAGCCACAGAATCTGAATTCAGACTAGTGGAATAACGTTCAGAACGCTAGGCTTCCGATAAAGAGACAAATTTCGGTTCCTAGCTCACTTCATTTTTTGTAGCTCCGTCTCAGGAAGGTGGAATAACGTTTAGACGATTTAGTCGCCTCGCGCCCGCCACAGCGAGAGGACGTGCCAAAATTTTTCATGCATATGATTGCAAATTACGTCAACAAAAAAAGATAATAAAAGTTTTATAGCAGATATACATATGCTCACGCCATTAATTCCAGGGGTAGTTAGGTAGGTAGGGGATCCATTTCATAGGGGTAGGCAGATATGTATAATTCATTAATATAAAGAGATATTATATTCATACATACATATATACTCACGCTATTATTTCCGATTGGGGTAGGTAAATACGTTTTATCACATACATGCAAATTAGATTATATTATAAATACTCACGCCATTACTTCCCATCGGAGTAGGCAGATACGTTTAATTACATACATACGCGCATATACTCACGCTTTTACTTCCGCTTGTGGTAAGCAGATAATTTTAATTGCATACATACATATTTCCGTAAGGGGTAGGCAGATACGTATTGTTTCAAATATGCATACTTATACTCACGCCATCACTTCCCGTGGGGGTAGGCACAGGCGTATAATTACATAAATGTATACATATACTCACGCCATTATTTCCCATTGGGGTAAGCAAATACGTTCAATCACATATATGCATACATATACTAACGCCATTACCTCTCATTGGGGTAGGCTGAAACTATCGATCGCCACTTCGTACGACCCCGGCAATTTTTTTAATAAATATGCTTTTATTTTTAAGTCATATAGGAGTTCCCGCCTATTTAATATTTTGTGTGAAATATGACGTAAAAATATTTGGAAAAAGTTGTGTACATGAATAGGATATATGTAAGTATAGTAGCGAAAGAGATATATAGACGCAATGTGTCGTCGTTTATTAAATGAGAGTGGGATAGTTCATAAGAGAGTCCGATTGAGAGCGTTTTAAAAAAAAGGCGGGAGCAATTTCGTACGACTGCCCGCAAAATCGCGCGCTCGCGAATGATTCAGGAACTGAAATCGGTGTAGTGGAATAACAAGCGTCTGTGGCCTTCTGCGGCAGTGACTGTGAAGGACCTCCGATTTCAGGAACGATAAAAGTGTAATGGAATAAGCTCT
This sequence comes from Bedellia somnulentella, assembly GCA_963576735.1. NCBI lineage: Eukaryota > Metazoa > Arthropoda > Insecta > Lepidoptera > Bedelliidae > Bedellia > Bedellia somnulentella. The sequence continues at coordinate 3,103,043 of OY755182.1, read as the reverse complement.
TTACTAAGCTGACAGTATTGATAAATGTATATATACGTTATCGAAAATATGATACAACTTCATTAATATAGTGATACAACCATAGGTTGTTATCAAAATATTAATATCTTAATAGAGTTGTCAATATTTCAGTAGAGAGACGTATAATATATTCCATTTTACAGCTTCGTTAAGGTAAGGTAAGGTTGTGAGATTATTATTGCATGGAGGTATGAAAAACCACATCCTTGTTTTAATTTCACAAACATACTCCCTAATAATCCGTAGAAGGGGAAATGAGAAATTCCTTGGAATTGAAAATTTGGATTTTTGGGCGATGCGGTTGGAGACCCGTCACCAACAACCTTTAATTTACCATCTTTTCCCTACTCAACTTTCCAAACGTGGCTGAGGAATTTTGAATTCCTTAGCTCTGGCTACCTCTTCTAGGGATTTAAAGCCGTGAGTATATGTATGTACCCAAGAGCTAGGATAATATATATTTTGTAGCAATTAAGCAACATAGACTTTTAAGATTCCAAAAATTATCGTAATTGATAGAAGAAATAATCAAGGAATGTCTCCACCTTGAGTCAATTAAATGCTAATATTTGCTCAAATAGATTAGATTCCCTATTCGGAGAGCTTTGTGGCCCCACCCCACACCCTTCTTGTAATGATTCAAGCTAAAGTAATGTCTCAAGAATATTTTGTTATTAAGTCGTTAAAACTTATATACATTATATTAGGACGCATACTTACTTATATTCACGCCCATTATTGCCATTGGCGTAGGCTGACACTATCGATCGGCCTTTTGCACGATCTTGACAAATCTCTTTTGTTTCCTTACATTCATTATCCTTCTCACACATTTATAAAAACATTGTCTTTTGTTTCATTTACATTCATTATCTTTTTATAAAAACATTGTCTACCGGGTCTAGAAACGTTTTACGAGAACGTCCACCTTTAAAAATACCATCGTCATTGGCTCTAAATATCTCTTTCGCTACACTTTTATCATCCACCCTCTCTATATAGGATGCATATGCATACACTATGAAAAGCAAATTAAGTTAGCGGTTTGATTTTTACTCAAAATAATACTTGGTACCGTTTTTAACTCGCTTAAATCCTTATTTTGCTACAACAAAATCCTCCATGTGCGAATCAGACTCATTTTTTTTCAAAATGTAGTTAAAGATTTCATTTATGGGTGCATGGGCAGAGACAAATAAAAATGTATCGTACAAAAATAAATGTTTTATTGCTCACCACATACTTAATGCAAAACTATTTTAGTCTAGTTTCCAAAAAAATTAATCAATAACATTTAACATGCTATCAAAGCAGCTTGCGGCAAATATTACTCCTCCAACAGCATTACATACATACATTACTTACCGCATCTTAACATTGTTGTTATAATAAGTTAATATAAGATGTTTTTATTTTTTTATCATAATAATACAATAAGTTAGATACAATCGAGCCTGATAATAATTTATACACTACTTACCAATACTGATAGTTTATTATTATTATTTATTATTATTGTTTTCTTCGTACGTCAATACAAAACTAACTAAACAGGCCAGAAGCCACGTATCCCGATCCCAAGGTGCTCAATTTGTAAACACACCTGGGACCCGAAGTGTGCGAGTTACAATCTTTTATGTCTTTACTGTGAGGAAGGCTTTAGACCGAAATTATACGGGTAGAATCACGGGACTTCTGAAGTAAGCAATGTTAAATAAGGTTTTGTAATAGGATCAGTTATTATTATTTGCATACATATATAAAGAAATGGCCGTGTAGTGTCGGCTTAGAATAACACTACCCCATTTCTACCTGTGGCAGATCGTAAGAAGCGACTAAGGGTATAGGGGGCTCTTTAAGTGATTTTTGGGCGATGTGGTTGGAGACCCGTCACCAAAAACATTTATTATAACCATCTTTTCCCAATCAACTTCCAAAAGTGGCTGAGGAATTTTTCATTCCAAAGCTCTGGCTACCCCGTTAAGGGATTTATAGCCGTGAGTATATGTATGTATGTATGTATATGTCGCAGGAAAATCGTCAAACTCGTTAACTTATAAGTTTCCTAGGAAACTTGTAAGTTGACGGAAATCCGTCAAACAGCAAACGAATTTACATCTTACCTGATAGGTTTTAGGAAACTTGTAAAATAACGAACTCACCTCAGGAAAATTGTAAGCGGGGATCATTTTTGACAAGTTTCCGAGTTTAAAATTCTGTATTTTAGGAACTTTACAAGTTTCCTGAATCCCGCTAGGAAAATTGTCAATGCAGCGCTGACGGCGCGGAGAGAGGGATGTTAGCGAATGCGGATTGGCTGCCGGCGGTCACGTGACGTGACGCATTCGCGCGTCTTGTCAACTCGACAATCGAAACTAATATTTTCCTTGCTTTACTAATGCTAATCTATTAATTCGCTATTATTTGCTGTTACTGACATACAATTAAAAAGTTTTAAGAGTATTTATTAAATATAAATTGTTTGAGTATATATCGTGATACTTTATTGTAATATAGTATGAATACCTTCTAGATCTTTTTTTTAAAGAGCGTTTTTATACCGATACATACATACCTATACTTGCGGCAATTAATCCCTAGAAAGGGTGGGTAGCCTGACTGTCGGAATAAGAAATTTCTCAGCTACTTTTGGAAGTTAAAGGGGAAAAGATTGTATTGTAATGTAAACATTATTGGATATAGGTCTCCGGCCGCATCGCCTCGAATGACATCCATTGTTATAGGTTACCGCCAGAAATATGTTAGCGCTATTCTTAACCGATGCTTGTAAGATTTTAAACTCTTACAAATTTTCTGCATTCATAATATTTTATCTCGCGGTTGTCCTAAGAGGAAACCAAAGGCTTTTTAAGTGATTGTTAGGTGAAGTGGCCGCATACCTAGCGCCACCTTCTGATTTTAGTAGTAATTCGCTACTGTGATGTGAGTGTATGAAAAGCAAGTCAGAAGGTTGGTTGATAAACGAATGGAAACTAGTGTAAAAATCCGACATCGTAATAAATTATTCGTAGTTTTCGTTTATTATTACGTAAGACTAACGGCCAGGAAACCCTTCTTAGTCCAGTTCCTCATTTATATTTGAAAATATCAAAACATTGTCATTACTTTAAATTCATGCTTTTTTCTTTACTCAACTCACTTCTTAACCAATCATCATAAGTAACTGGTTCAATTAACAATTTCACTAGCAGCCATTAGGAGGCTTACAAATTTCCTAAATTATAAATTCAAAACTAGGAAACTTGTCAAAAATGATCCCCACTTACAATTTTCCTGAGGTGAGTTCGTTATTTTACAAGTTTCCTAAAACCTATCAGGTAAGATGTAAATTCGCATGCTGTTTGACGGATTTCCGTCAACTTACAAGTTTCCTAGGAAACTTATAAGTTAACGAGTTTGACGATTTTCCTGCGACATATATATAAAGAAACTTCTCAGCCACTTTTTGGAGTTGACTGGAGGAAAGATTGCATTAAGAATCCCTATTTCTTTCATATTCATATATCAATTAGATAAGCGATGCGGTACAAATCTATAAAAAAAAAGTATCATCCATTCATACATATACTCACGCCGTTAATTCTCATTGAGGTAGGCAGGGACTATTGATTGCCACTTTGTATGATCCTGGCTCTCTATCTTCATTCACATCCATAAATTTTTCATACATGCTTTTTATTCTTTTTACGTTTAATACTTGGCTATCTTTTATATCTTTACTGTGAGGAAGGCTATAGTCCGAAATTATACGGGTAGAATCACGGGTCTTCTGAAATAAGCACTGTTAAATAACGTTTCGTAATAGGATCAGTTATTATTATTTGCATACAGATATAGAAACCTCAGTCAGTTTTTGGAGTTAAGTGAAGGAAAGATTGCATTAAGGATAATACGCTATTTCTTTCTAATTGGTAAGCAATGTCGTTAAAATTTATCACTTATCTTATTATCATACATTTATACGTATACTCGTGCCGCTAATTCCCGTTGGGGTAGGCAGAGATTATCGATTGCCGTCTTTTGTACAATCCTGGCAAACCTCTCTAGCTTCATTCACATCCATCTATTTTATCATACATGCTTTTTTATTCTTTATACTTTGAATAGCTGCCTTTTTAAGCAGACTCTCTAATTGGGTCGAAATGCGACCTCCGTGGTCACCCTCTACTAACATTACCTTCATATTATTTTAGCATATTCCATATGTCATCAAAATATGCTATAATAAGGCTTATTAGAATTAAGCTAAGCATTAAGCACAATTCGCTATGTAAGTTCCGCAAAAAATGCTTAAATTTATGTGTTTCACTATAATTATTTATTTATTTATTTATTTATTTATTTATTTATTTGAGAAACAAACGGTACACAATATTTCAAATAAGACAAAAATACAGAGAAGTTCTTGACCTATAAAGTTTCTACCAATTGATATACAGACGATACAGAAAAACGCAAATTAAATAACTAATGAAAACAAAACAATTATACATCAGTTGTAATGTGGATAATTTATACAAATGAAATTAAGTAAGTTAACTGAATTCTATTGTCATTCCCACCAGACCAAGCAAACACTACAAGATTACAAAATATGCATATAGATTTTAGGAAATAATGTTAATAATATTTTATATCTCTTATATTCTGTTGTGTTAAATTAATTAATTATTATTTCGGAAAACATTTTTGTTTCTCGCCTCTCCCATGGCCGAAAATGAAAATATAAATTTTAAATGGGAGAGGCGGTACTCCCCGACAAAAGCACAGTCGGTCGGGGTCAGGGAGTCAGGTTCAAGAACCGACGGACGATCCGAGCCGTATCGAGCAGCACCGCTTTCTGCATTTGTGCTGGAACTGACACGCCACAGAAATCCAACCGCCTCAAGTTGGTCGCGAGACTGGTTGGAATTAACCCGTTCGCGGACAAAACAATTGGGATTATTTCTGTCGAAGTCACACCCCACATGTCGGTGATCTCGTGAGCCAGATCGAGATATTTCCGACGCTTCTCGGTGTCGGCTTTCACGAGACCCTCGTCATGAGGGATAGTGACATCCACTAGAAATACCCTCGACTGCGACCGATCCCATACCACGATATCAGGCTTATTCGCTAGAATAGTCCTGTCCGTGATAACAGATCGGTCCCAATAGATTTTGGCACGGTCGTTTTCTAGGATTGGCTCCGGCAGATACTTGTAATACGGCAGCCTCTGTTGCAAGAGTCCGTATTTTAGAGCGAGCTCCTGATGCAGGATTTTGGCTGCTTGGTTGTGCCTGTGCAAGTACTCAGTGTTAGCAAGAGCCGAACAACCGGAAATAACATTCCTAAGTGACTCTCCGGGACGGCCACATGCTCGACAGATGTCTGTGGTACCGTCCTTTAGGATGTATTTCCGATAGTTCCGCGTCTTGATAACCTGGTCCTGTATTGCACAGACAAAACCTTCGGTTTCCCCAAAGAGGTCCCCGAAACGCAGCCAATGCAGGGAGGCTTTACGGTCCACGAAAGGTTCGTGAAATACCTTGTAAAACCTCCCGTGCAGCTCCTTCTCTTTCCATACGGACTCCCGATCAGAGGTGCTAAGTACCTCCGGGTTTCGCCAATCCTGTGAGGCCAACGATAAGGGAGTCAGTCCTTTATCACTAGCGACCATCTCTCCCCGAATACTATCATCCGTCATCGTCAAAAAATAGTTTCTGAGGTTGCATACCTCGCGGTTGTGCATGGTTTTGGCATGGCAATTATTATTATTATTATTTTAGTCATTTAATTATGTTGTCTTATTTTTTATTATTTCTGTCATTTATTTTCTCATAGAAAATAATTTCATGTACTGTTCATTACGTTATCTTTTCACATTATTTCATAATTATGTAAAATGTTATAGATTTTAAATATTACTTTATTAAATTTATCAAAATCTCACAAAGCAAGTCATGCTGTGTACACAGTTAAGGTGCTTTTACTGTCTGCTTTCTCCAGCTAATCTCTGAAATCTCTTGAGTGTATTTGACTAGCCTGTCACTAGCATTTAGCTGATGTAGTATGGAGTATCTTGAGCTTTTCTTAGCACTCTTAACAAAGTTCAAAACCAAGACTGTTCTCTATTAATTAATAAAAATAAACATCCCAACACTTTAGATATATTTAAAACACTTGAAATTGAGTTCCATCTGCCTTTTCAACTCAAAGGCGTGAGGTTTGAACCGTATTTTCTAGTTTATTTGAATGCCCTCCCAACAAGTAAACAAAGCTGAAATTTTAGCAGACGGTCCTCTAAAATTGTTACATTTTTGCGAGCCATCAGTCCTGTATATAATTAATGTTTCAAAGAGAGAAAACTGGAGTTTGTTAATTAAATAGAGTGGCAGAGAGCCTGTCTGTTTGTTCTAACTTATGTTTAATTATATCCATCCTGTGTAAACTTGGGATAATTACTTTGACCATTTTGGTAGTGATATAAAATACAAATGTACCGGTTTGGAAGTTATGGGATTTTGTTTGTAATTAGTAACGTTTATGATTAGTAAAATTTTATATCGTTTTGCTTATTTGTTATAACAATTTACATTATGACCTTAATGTTCAATTGAAAAATGTATTATGTTTGTTAATGAAAATAAAAAACCCTGTAATTTTTATGTTGTGCTTATTATGTTAAAATCTAGCCCCTTTCCCTTTCACTTTGTAAATAGTCTTCATTTTATTTGTAAGTTAAATTAATGTTAGTAAATTAATGAATAATAATAATAATAATACAAAAATAATAGTAATAATAACTATACTAATATATTTCTTAAGTTGTCATCTCAACTGATTATTTAATATCATGCTGTGTACACAGTTTTTTGGTATTATGTCCGAATTTGTATTATTTTTTAATTTTTTTATAGTTGATTGGAACGGGGAGATGGGTGAATTTAGTGACAGCGCGATTAGTATGGAAGAAATAATGAAAGCAATGAAAAGTATGAAATTAGGGAAGGCGGCAGGGTATGATAGGATTACTATCGAAATGCTGAGGGCTGGTAAAGGGTTGGTGGCTTCTTGGTTGTACTTCCTTTTCCAAAAATGCTGGTCGAGTGGCAAAGTTCCACGAGACTGGTGCAAGGCGGTGATTGTGCCTCTATATAAAGGAAAGGGGTCACACCAAGAGGCTAAAAACTACCGCGGCATCAGCTTACTCAGCATTGTTGGTAAATTGTATGCTAAGGTACTGATTGAAAGAGTGATGAATGAAACTGATGAGAAAATATGGGATGTGCAAGCGGGATTTAGGAAAGGAATGGGATGTATGGATCAAATCTTCTCTCTAAGGAGCATCACCGAAAAGTTCTTAGCTAAGAACCAAAAGGTGTATTGCTCCTTCATTGATTTAGAGAAGGCGTATGATAGGGTGGTAAGAAAGTGTTTATGGGAGGTGTTATCCAAGTTCGGTTTGGGGAGTCAACTTATATGTGCATTAGTATCACTCTATGAGGATTCTAGTGCATGTGTAAGAGTAAACGGGGAAAACACTGACTGGTTCGGAATCTCTAGGGGTGTCCGACAGGGATGTGTAGCTTCTCCGTGGCTCTTCAATTTGTTCATGGATGACTGTTTGACAGAGTTGCGTGAAAGTGATTATGGACTAAGAATGAGTGGTTTCATCATTAAATGCCTCTTGTATGCTGACGATCAAGTGCTACTTGCATCGTCGGCAGAAGAGTTGCAAGAGATGATGAATATTGCATGTGAGTCTTTTGTAAGAAAGGGAATGAGGGTGAATGTGGATAAGACCAAAACGATGGTTTTTGAGAGACAGGAAGATGTGACAAAATGCGTGATTGCGATTGATGGTAAGGATGTGGAACAGGTGAAGGAGTTTGTATATCTGGGAAGTTTGTTTACAAGGGATGGAAAATGTGATGAAGATATTGAAAGAAGAGTGAAAAAGGGTAATGCGGTAAATGGAGCAATGAATAGCCTAATGACCTGTCAATCGGTGTCTGAAAAGGCCCGAATGGCTGTGCATGATGCTGTTCTTGTTCCTACGCTTATGTATGGAAGCGAATGTTGGGTGTGGCAGAAGAAGCATGAGAGCAGAGTGAATGCAGTAGAGATGAGGTCCCTCAGAAAAATTTGTAATGTTAGATTATGTGACTGAGTGAGAAATAGTGTTATTCGTGAAAAGTGTGGTGTGAAAGATGATATTGTAAGAAAGATAGAAAAAGGAATGTTGAGATGGTTTGGGCACATAGAGAGGATGGATGATAGAAAATTGGTAAAAGGGATCTATAGAGCTAGTGTGGATGGTAATGTTAGTAGAGGACGACCACGGAGAACACACTTGGACCAAATTGAGAGTGTGCTCAAAAAGGCTGGCGTCCGAAGTATGAAGAATAAAAGAGCATGTATGAAAAGATTGATGGATGTAAACGAAGCTAGAGAGGTTTGTCAGGATCGTGCGAAGTGGCGATCAATAGTCTCTGCCTACCCCAATGGGAACTAATGGCGTGAGTATATGTATGTATATATGTATGTATGTTTTTTTATACCAATGCTATGTCATAATACTGTTTGTGTGCCAAATAAATAAATAAATTGTTTTATGGTGTACCATTTATCGTTAGAAAATGTTAACATTTCGTTTTTTATAAAAAAACTTGTTAGACTTTTTTGATGTGTAGTGTCGGCTTAGAATAGCACTACCCCGTTTCTTCCGGTGGGTGTACGTAAGAGGCGACTAACGGTATTGGGGCTTTTAAGGGATTTATGGGCGATGCGGTTCGAGACCCATCACCAACAACCTTTATTTATTTATACCATCTTTTCCCCATTCACATTTCCAAAAGTGGCTGAGGAATTTCTAATTCCTTAGCTCTGGCTACCCCTTCTAGAGATTTATAGCCGTGAGTATATGTATGTATGTATGTATGTTTTAAAAAAAAGAATTAGGAACGGATAACCAATAATCTTTTAATATACCATCTTTTCGCCAAGTTTACCCGTGTTTGTCGGTAGGTTTCAGGTACCATGAGTATAATAATTTTCTTACAATGTCACATACATACATACATATACTCACGGCTATATTTCCCTAGAAGGGGTAACCAGAGCTAAGGAATTATAAATTCCTCAGCCACTTTTGGGAGTTGAGTGGGGAAAAGATGGTAAAATAAAGGTTGTTGGTGATGGGTCTCCAACCGCATCGCCCAAAAAATGCTTTAAAGCCCCAATACCGTTAGTCGCCTCTTACGTACACCCACCGGAAGTAATAGGGAAATTTATAATGTCATAAATTGAAAACAAAGTGCCGTTTGCCGTGTAGTGCTGGCTTAGAATGTCACTACCCCTTTCTACCCACGGGTGTCGTAAGTGTACTATGTGCGGGTGACAGAGAGTGTGGATCTTTCTTATGTGGTTTTCGGGTGGTGCGGTCGGTGCGTCGGTTGTGCTTTATTTCTCAACTTCCAAATGTGGCTGAAGGGTTCCTAGCTCTGAATTGAAGTTTACTTATTGGCAGTAGAATATTTATATATGTATGAAAACAACGTCAATATATCACATTTATCTACACACCAACTGCAATAAACAAATCAAGTACCAACCTTTCTCAAAATCTCTCGACTGTGGTTTCTTCAGTAGTATAGGCTCATGATCTTCTCGTCTCCAAGTTATTTTCGGAGGCGGATGACCAGTGGCTTTACACATCAGTGTGGCGTTCTCTAGCTCCTGGACTGCAACGTCTGATGATGTGTCGTCACTGATGATATCGGGAGGTACTGTTGGCAAAAAATATGAACAATCAAGTTAATTTACTGAAAAAAATATAATTTTTGGATCGATTGCTCTCGGTGGAGTTTGAACCCGTGACACGAGCTAGAAGCGAGTTGTTTGACCACTAGACTACCATGAGTCAGGAATGTGGCCTTTGCTAATGCATTTGATATAAATAAAAATAATCACGTATATCCGGTTCAAAGAGTGTCATTTTTAATGTCTTAACAAAAATATGTTTACTTAAAAGTTTTTTTTATATGGTGATATAAAAATACATACATACATATTCTCACGCCGTTAGTTCCCATTGGGGTAGGCAGAGACTATCGATCGCCACTCTGTACGATCCTGGCAAACCTCTCTAGCTTCATTCACATCCATCAATCTTTTCATACATGCTCTTTTATTCTTCGTACTACGGACACCTGCCTTTTGAGTACATTTTCTATTTGATCCAAATGTGTCCTCCGAGGTCGTCCTCTACTAACATTACCTTCCACATTGGCTCTATAGATCTCTTAATATTAGATGTCTATACTGATTTAATAAGATCTCTAGCATCATGATTATATTGACTGTCGTAATAACAACCTAATCAATAGCCGCTTCCATAATAAAACACATAAATCCCAAATGTCCCAAATTCCACACCAAACTTTTCGCATCTCAACATTAAAAGACCTCTTTAACGAACTCACAGCCAACACGTCACAACATTCAAACCAAGTTTCCAAGAATAAAGCAGTTTATACGGAAAAACGCGATAAAATGATAAGCGAAACAAACTTCCTTTAGGAGTGGCAGGAGAAAAAAGTTAAAGGGAAAATTTTCACAATATTACCCTGATTTATGGGTGCTACCCGAAATAACGTGGAAACTTTGGCACCTAAACCGTTAAATTTCCTTTCGGACCACATTTGCATTCAGGCGGAAACAAAATTGTGAGTTAGCAACACATTTGGCTTTATTCCTTTAAATCGGATACTCTGTTTTGAATTGGTCTGTTATTGACAGAACAATAGATGAAATTTACTTGAATATTGAGAATTGTACAGAAGAAATAAATAAGTCTTTTGTATTTTGTTAGCGTAAATTGAAATTTTAAAACTGTTTATCTATATTAAACACATAGCTTTGAAATTATAGAAAGTTGATAAGTTTTTAAGCCGGTTGTAAAAAAAGGCCACATCAGAGCGATATTTATAGTTGTTGGTAATGGTTTATATAGCAAAAATTAATAGTTTAAAAAACACTAAAAAACACGCTTTTATAAGTGGACTTAAAAGTCAAAAATAAATTACGCGTCGTTCAAGTTGTCTCTATTTCTGGGCTGAAATGTAAACTATGTGCTTTTAATTATAATATTTGATTGTAAAAGCGTGGGGCGCTGGAAAAGGAAAGATTTTTTGTTTACTTTGCTAAGAAATCAAGTTAAGCGATGTTTCGGTAAGCAGGTTACAGAGATCGGCACTCTAACTAGAGTTGCAGCACCACTAGTTGGAGGCTCCATATTAAACAGTCTGTTCAAAGTACTAGTCAACAGTGGCAAAATGTAGTGTTCTTGTTCGTGTTGTAGCGACTTTTTCTGCTCCAGCGCCCCACGCTTTTACAATCAAATATTATAATTAAAAGCACATAGTTTACATTTCAGCCCAGAAATAGAGACAACTTGAACGACGCGTAATTTATTTTTGACTTTTAAGTCCACTTATAAAAGCGTGTTTTTTAGTGTTTTTTAAACTATTAATTTATTTTATGCTTTTTAGTCTTTGCTAATGGCATATTTTAAACATTTATTTCAAATAAACGAATGAATCGTAGTAGCGCCTGTACCTCAGTTGGACTGATGTGATCGTATTTACAAGTTAAGCAACGCGAGCTGCGGTCCGCCCACGGATGGGTAACCGCCTAGTGGTATTTATCTCGGGCTTCGCAAGGCACGTAAAGCCGTTGGTGCCGGTTGTTATCGTAAAATAGCAGTCGTCAAGCTTTGTCAGAGACACAAACGGGCGGCTTGATAACATCTAACGGTAAGGTGACCACTAGCCTTACAAAGCTCCACCAACCCGGCTGGCCCCCGTGGTGAAGTATGGCTAATACCTTCCTCACGGAAGAGACCCGTGCCCAGCAGTGGGACGTTATGGGTTGGTAACGATACATCGTATGCTAATATTCATAATGAAGTTCCAGTTCAAATCTTCCGGCTCCATCATCAGATCAGTTCGATAGTACCATATTATTGTATTCAGACCTTGAAACCTAATCATGGTCAAAGTTCATTTCGTGGTCAAAGTTCATTACAAGACCTTTCTAACAAGTCCAAATACGGCTATAATACGATCATCCATCATTAAGTTCCAGTTAATATCTTCCGGCTCCATCATCAGATGACCTCGACAGTACCATATTATTGTATTCAGACCTTGAAACCTAATCGTGGTCAAGGTTCATTACAAGACCTTTCTAACAAGTCCAAACACGGCTATGATACGATATTTCACCATGGAATGCTAGTGCCTATCTTCCGGCTTCATCATCAGACCTTGAAACCTAATCATGGTCAACGTTCATTACAAGACCTTTTTAACAAGTCCAAACACGGCTATGATACGATCATCCATCATGAAGTTCCAGTTCATATCTTCCGGCTCCATCATCAGATCAGCTCGACAGTACCATATTATTGTATTGTCATCGAAATCACACACAACTGCCAATTTTCATAACGCTATGACCTTTAGAAGATGGTTAAATTAGTTTTCTTAGATTTGATTACATAGTTACATACATACAGGTCGACCTAATAAAAGCGTGTTAAAAAGGTCTGGAAAGCTACCGAGCCTCTCATGGATTAGGTAACATGATATCACAAGGCTTTATAATATCACTAGTGGTCCGCCCCGGCTTCGCACGGATGATGTGAAATATTTTTTACTGCTTACCTCCTACGATATTTAGCGTGATGATATTGATTCTATGTCCTTCTCCCGGTTCTTAGCTAATTCTCTACAAATTTTTAGCCAAATCCGTTCAGCCTTTCTTGAGTTATAAAAAGTGTTACTAACACGACTTTTTTTAGATATCACAACGATTTTGACTACCATTTTGAGATAAGCAATTCAGAGTTCCCATATTAAATACTAGAGGACGCCAACTTCGAACAGGTATTGTTACTTAAATCTAAGATGTCTTCAATCACTATATAATCTATGTTTATTCTGCAGGTTGTAATATTCTAGTGCCTATTCATAACAGATAATCACACTAACAAATCCTCCCACTTTATAATATTCAATACCAGGGAGTTAGGCAGTTTTCAATACCACTGCTTATTAAGACTACATCAATGAATCATTATTATAACTTTTAAAAAAATTCATCCCTTCCTTAATTATTGTATCAAAATTATGTCAGCAATTAATGTTAATTAAACCTTTACATACTGAATTTACTTTTGAAAAAGCAACACTATTTGAAACCTTTTACTGGTACGTAAAAATATACGAATATGTTTGGATAAACCTACACACAACGATACACGTAAAACTGAATAAAACTTTTGTAGCGAGTTCGGAAGCATTTTTATAACGTTACAATTATTGCCAAAAACAGTGTGAAAATATTCAGAACTAGTGGATCGTCCCAGCTTCGCACGGGTAGCGTTGTTTTTTTAAATATCTGAGGTTTCTTTCTTCAGTCACTGCTCAAGCATTGTGAAATTCAGCGTAATGTTTTCAATTTATTAAATTTATAGCACTCCCTTAACAGTGTAGTTTGGTGATTTTGAATGCGCTTTAATGAAAGGTTCAGTATTTCCGTTTAATAGCAAATTTTGGAATAAAACGCCATGAAGTGTTTATAACAATCTAAAAAATAGTCATTACGTTATGAAGGATGCAACTACTGGCGCCATCTAGTATGTTATATGTAAATTAGTAAAGATTTGGTTTCGATCACGGGCGCGATGGCTTATTTTATGTATAATTTCGGTGTTTGTCTATCGATTTCTATGATTCTTTTTTTATTGAATAGGTAATAATGTTACCTTTTTTAAATTAGGGATAAGTGAGAGGTTTACAAACGTAAGAGTAAACATATATTATCAGGATGTTCCGAACTGCTAAGCTATCAGGAATAACACGTGTTATTGTGAGTCAACAGTTAAAGATAGACATATACTGTTGAGTATTTTTTTTTAGATAATTTTATAAAGAATATTTCCGCCAAACATGATTTCTATGTAAGTTTAACCATTAAGGCTGCACATGCGACGGAAGCTTAAAAAATGGAGTAACTTCTCCCGTTTTCCCCAAATTTCCCAAAATTCCCCTTTACTTCTCTGCTGGAAAGTATACAAAAACCTGCGCAGGAGTATCAAGAATAATTGTACCAAGTTTCGTTAAAATCCGTCGAGTAGTTTTTGTTTCCATAAGGAACATACAAACCGACAGACAGACAGACAGACAGACAGACAGACAGACAGACAGACAGACAGACAAAAATTTTACTGATTGCATTTTTGGCATCAGTATCGATCCCTAATCACCACCTGATAGTTATTTTGAAAATATATTTCATGTACAGAATTGACCTCTCTACAGATTTATTATAAGTATAGATAACATGTATTTTTATTTGATCCCATCCATGTATGCATGTTACATCTATATTTGATTTCGGTGTTAGAAAATAAAGTTTTATTAAATTTAGAACCACGCTGTTTTTTTTTCTGTTTGACTATTTGTTAACTGATTTAAGTTTTTATGTGCTGTATTTAATAGTGATATGCTTAAATGAGATAATGATATTCTAAGCCGACACTACACAGCAATCATCATGATATAACATATTTCATGATACCTGCCTTTGCCATAAAGGCAGGTGTCCGACGTATAAAGAATAAAAGAGCATATATGAAAATATTGATGGCTGTCAACGAAGCTAGAGTTGCCAGGATCGTACAAGTGGCGATACCTACCCTACAACTAATGGCGTGAGTATACATACATACATATATATACTCACGGCTATAATTCCCTAAACGGGGTATACAGAGCTTTGGAATGAGAAATTCCTCAGCCACTTTTGGAAGTTAAGTGGGGAAAAGATGGTAATAATAAATGTTTTTGGTGACGGGTCTCCAACCATATCGCCCAAAAATCACTTGCAAAGCCCCTATACCCTTAGTCGCCTCATACGATCACCCACGGGTAGAAATGGGGTAGTGTTACTATAAGCCGACACTACACAGCAGTATATGTATGAATATATGTATGTATATTGCATTATGGTAAAAAAACTGATTTTCTTTTTAACAAAATATACGCAAGAAAGATAAGAAATTTGTAAAATAGGCTTATCTTGAAATGGACCCTATACGCATTTAAAGAAGGCTATAGTGATAGAGCAAACCCAAATCTGTCTTGTCAAATATATTACAGAAACGTCCGTATATATTTCCGATAAGCCATATCCACACCCCTTTGATTTCGATGAGTTTTTGGGACACCAACGACTGTTAAGAACAAGGACTAACACCGAAACTTTTGTGAAAAAATACAATTGGCAACTTTATTAATTTCACAAAAATATTTTTAATTGAATTGCTGATCTTCTAATAAAACCCAAAATTGTTAGTTTCTAAATGAGTAAGAGTTTTTCTCAATAAAGGGAAGCATTCATTGCTTCTCATTATTATAACAATTTTTTACAGCTTTCAGATAATACAGCGGCTACAAACAAAATGATCAAAGTTCTTTGTCACATCAATAATATAAATAATCTGATGGAAGTCAAGAAATTCGAAATAAATATTTCATTTCAACATAATACGACATTATGAAAAGTTTAGAGGACTTGGTATGTTTTTTGATCTACTAATTAAAATCTACATAAAAGTCACCGAACTTAAAGTTCTTTGTCAACGTGAGTATGTGAGGTGAGCTCGATCGGGAATCGATTGGTGACCACTCGAAGCAAATTACTCGGGTCGGTCAGATTATCGCAGTGGACCTTGGAATTACTATTTTGAGGTTATACCAATTATCACTGGCGTTTATAAACCCATTATTTTAAGATTGAAAGGCATTTTCATGCTGTTAAGTGTCTAGAATTTAAAAGTAAAGAAATTATTTTATTGCCATACATTTAACAAATTTATGCTACGTCATCCAGCGAAATTATTTTCATACTTACCACAGTTTTTTCATTCGGTGGTGAATAAATAATTTCCTTTCTGTCTAGTTTATAACCATTGCATAATAATGCTTTTAACAATATTTCATTTGTCTAATTATGATAAGTGGTATAACAGTATTTGTAGACCAAAGAAACATACATAATATTAATAGCGTACATGTCAAAATCATCATCATCCTGTTTTCCTTGGTTTTTAAATGAATGTAAATGTTTCTGATCTAACTCAGCTTCTTCCGTTCATAATTGTTATTCATAAAAAGCATATATTTATGACAAAGATTAAACCTTCCTTTTCAGTCTTGACGACATTAAGTGAAAACCATTTTTAATTTCGTTGCAATGGTCATGGCAAGTGACTGTCCTTTTTTCTGTAAATACATCTAAGCTTCTAAAAATACGGCTGAAAGCACTCAGCCAGTTTCTTTCGCAAAAGCGCAAAGATATTAATTTTTAAACCCTTCTTTTATACTCTTTTCAAAAGATTTGAATGTTTTTCCTATTACTTTTGCTGTGAGTTCAACATCCACGTATAAACCAACTAAGCAAAATAAAACAAGCGAGCTTGAAACTCCTCAGCCACATTTGGAAGTTGATAGGTGAGAAGATGGTAGAAATATACTATCATTGGTGATGAGTCTCCAACTGCATCGGCCAAAGACCACTTAAAAAGCCTCATAACCTTACCTATAATTATACCGCCGCAGATGATTCCGCTTATGATTCCCCTGGGTAAAGGGGTAGTGACACTCTAAGCCGGTAATACACGGATAACTATAAGACATTGAATCAAAGTGTTAATATTTTTTGCCCTACAAGTTTTCATAGCTACAGCTTACGCTGCTAAAGTACAATATCAAAAGATTTAATTAAATAACAAAATAGTTAATTTGCGACCGACATGTTCTAATTTTATGGATAGGGCGCAACGGCAAAAGTACAGTGGCAACAGTTGTTGAAACATAATTATGGCTACAGACCCCTAAATAAGAAATTCTTGAACCACTTCTAAAATTTTAATAGTTTAAAATATTGTAAAACAAAGGATGATTATTACATCGATATCCAGCTTTACGACCAATCCAAAACACAGCAAAAGATGGCATAGTTCAATTCTAAGAGGTTAAAAATCTACTTTCTAATTTCTAAATATTTAATGTTATACGAACCTCAAAGGCTTAAAGTAATTTGACTCCAAGAATTATAAGGTCAATTAAAACCGATAAGAAAGTAGCGAATTTCAAAATGGCGTCCGGGTAAGTTCACCTGCGTATTAATTGATGACAAAACTTGTAAGCCCGTTCACGAAACTGTTCTCTTGGTAGTTGAGTTTTGCAATTTTCCCTTACTAGCCCGCTATATTTACATGTGAAGGCATTAGGCATGTATTCGGATTCGTTTGTATAGGAAATAAGATTTTGGGATAAATCGGGCTATGTGAAAACCGTGATAGCTGAATTTGTAACCTTTTCCATAGTTGCCGTGTAGTACTACCTGGAATATTACTACCCCTTTCTACCCACGGGTGGCGTAATCGGCGATTAAGGGTTTGCAGCTTTTTTAAGTTGTTTATGGCCGTGAGTGTGAGATTTGTATTGTAAGTATGTATATTCTAAAGTCATATGCATTGATTATTTATTAGGATTGTTAACGGTTAGGGAAAACATCGTGAGTTGTACTTAGTCGATTGACAGCGTAATCGTACAAAACTGCAATAGGCCTGCCCCCTATTAAGTGAGTACACTGTCTAAGGAGAACGTGGGTCATCAGAATACCAGGTGACAATATCACTTTATTTTCAGAAGTATTAGTACCTCTGCCATATTTCCGGAGATATACAGCATTGACATTTGAATTTGAGGATAAGTAAAATAATAATCAAAGTAGAACCATGGTCAAAACAGCATTTTTTCTATAATGTCTATCTAACTATGAATTTTGTTGGCGGTACGGTACGGTACGGTATACCTACATACAAACATAAAATTCGTTTTGGCTTTGCCGTAGTTGGGTAAAATTATTGATAAGTATCAATGTCGCTTAGTTTCCTGGGTTTAACTCAGTGGTTATCGATAGTTTTAGCTCACCTCAAAGAGAGTTAAAATACAAACATACATATACTCATCCCAAAAAGGGGTAGTGAAACTCCTCAGCCACATTAGAAAATGCCTATACCCTTAGTCGCCTCTTACGACACCCGTGTGTAGAAAGGGGTAGTGATATTCTAAGCAGGCACTACACGGCTATGATAATTAACAGCCTGAATATATTCTGTATGTATGTCACTATCTATGACAAACTCACACTGCCGCGTAAAACAATAAAGACACTTTGTAGAGCAGTATCGGACGGCGACAACAAAGGCTAGTAAGGTGATACCAGGCGAGCTGAGATGCAGTGGAGATACGCTCGAGAACAATTGTTTAATGGTGCACGCTACTGGGGAGTACCTCAAATCTTGCAGTGTTAGTAGTTCAGTTAGAATTGTAAATTAGATTACTTATGTTTTATTATATTATAGCAGTGCTGGCTTATAATAGAGCTAACTTATTTTTGCAGGGGTCGACAGAGGTAACTAAGTGTATTGAATTTTTGTAAGTGATCTTGGGCGATACGGTTGGAGACTCATAACCACACCTTAACTTTCCCCAACTCAGTTAACTAAAATGTTTGGAGAATTTTCAATTCCTAACCCCTGGCTACCCCTTAACACATTATGAAATCGGGCTTTAAGGCCTAGTTTAAACCATATTCGACTTGTCCTGCTCTTAAAATTTATGATTTATGGCTTTAAACATAAAAGTCATGAGATTTTTTGTTAAGTTTATTTGGGAGCATCCCAGACTGATATACAAATTTTTGCTTTCGCATCATATCAGTTTTGATATCTTACCCTCGCTTTTTTTCGATTGAGGTAGGCAAAGACTTGATCACCATTTTGCACGATCATAGCATTTTCCTTGCTTCCCTCACATCACATTCATCATATTTCTCCTACATGCTCATTTATTTTCATTAAAACTACCCCTTAAAGAACGACATTTAATGTTGAAATCTATTTATATTTTATAACACCATATATCAAATGTGTAAGTGAAATAAAAAGAGTCAAAATGAGACCGCACGCGCGCGGCCAAGATTTCTTTTTCAATTTCGAACTTGTTCAGTGCTTTATTGAAACTGGGTGTCAGCTTCGTCGACAGCCCGGTTGGTGGCAACTTCGTAACGTAAACGTTTATTGGCTAATAGGAAATTTGTTGGCGTTCTTATTGGCTACATGAATTTAGCATACTGCAAATTAACATCGAGAAGTTTGGTTATAACTTCAGTTACGAGTTTATTAGGTTTGGGTATGGTGCGATGGTTGTTTGGAAGCTTTCAATGCTGAATATTTTTATGATACAAACTTGGTAGTCTAAAGGTACAAGATTTTTGCCGAAGGAAGGTGTTTTAGAATCGAATTTCATTGTTTTGACTGCTTTGTGAATTATTTTGATTTTCCATCAAAAAATATATTTACATACATATACTCACGGCTATAAATCTCTAGAAGGGTAGCCAGAGCTAGGCAACTAGAAATTTCTCAGCCACTTTCGGAAAGTTGAGTAAGGAAAAGATGGTGAAATAAAGGTTGTTGGTGAGGGGTTTCCAACCGCTTCGCCCAAAAATCCCTTAAAAGCCCTAATACCGTTAGTCGCCTCTTACGTGCACCCAACGGAAAAAATTGTATAATGCTATTCTAAGCCGACACTAAACAGCTCACAGCACACACAGCACAGCTTGATTAACACCTGTGCATTACAATGCTCCCAATGAAAGTACACAGCGATCATGTGTGCTTTTATTCCAGCTGCCAAACCGTGACCACTTATCCATACCGAGTTATTTCATAGTTCTATACGATGCTTTTAATGTTTTTGATTCCGGTTCCGATAAATCCATACTAATATTATAAATGGGAAAGTGAGTTTGTTTGTTTGTTTGTTCCGCTTTCACGCCGTAAATACTGAACCGATTGCTTTGAAATTTTTCAGATGTGTAGTTAGAAGTCTAAATTAAATAATAGGGTTCTTTTTATCCCGGAAAAAATATGTTCCCACGGGAAATCAAAAATATTGTTTGCTTGCTGGATGCATTGGAGATGGCGCTGTGTATCGTTTAAAACAACGTAATATATTGTAAACTAATATAAAAATCAAGATTTAGAAGCTTAATGGTACGATAATGGATCCCCGAAAATAAGGAACTCCCGAGGGATGAGGTACTATTTTTTTATCGTATAAAAATTTTGGTATTACGAGTATGTAAACTGGATGCAAAAAATTAAGTCCACGCGGACGAAGTCGCGGGGCAAAAAGCTAGTAATTAATAAATAACAATGAACATTACTACGCAGTCACAAGTTCATCACACTCCTTTTATTTTCACTCTTTGACACTATGCTTGAAACAAAGACTCCAACATCCAATAAATAGCATAAAGACATGTCATCGTTTTCTCTTTCTGCTAAACCTTGTTTCAAAAGCAATTCCTTTTTCAAGCATTCGCCACCGCTCGGGACTTGAGAACGAACTTTATTTATTTTCTCAACTATAAACTTCTTCTGGGCCTTGAGAGTTCGCGACGCAGAACTGTTTAATGTAATACTAGGTTTTATTTTTAGTTCGGTCTTTCTGTTGTTTGTTTCTATTCGGGTTTGGAAACGTTTGTAGAGTATTAAATTTTTAAGGTTCTATGTAAGAAATGAGTATGAAGAATGAAGGATAAAAAGTAAAAAAAAAAACATTGAAAGAATAGTGAAAAGGATAATGTGGTAATGGAGCACACTTTTGTAAAATGGTGGTTAGTAGGAGAGAACCGCGGAGGATACTCTTCAACCAAATATTTTTTAAATGGCTATCTATATAAGCTATTTTGTAATTCGAAGAATAAAAAACATGTATAAAAAGTCAATCCGTGATCACGGCACCAGTAGGTGTGCCGAAACGTCGGGCAAAAATATCACGACAGAGAATTAAATTCGTATGCGTGGTTAATGCCGTTTTATTAAACAAAATGTATAAAAAGATTGATGAATATAGATAATGGCGTGGCGCTAGTTGTCATGTAAACATTGACTCTTAGTAATAATTTTGTAGAAAAATAGTAATATTAGCATTTAAGATCCCTAGTATGTAGTATAAGTGAAAAGACAGTGTAAATACAGTGTGCAAGTGTTGGTGAGGCTATTGCCTCAATACAATTGTTATTAAATGAAGACCTATGATAAAAGTATTTGAAGTGCTCCACAGTTAAGATTAAGTCACTATCATTGAGAAATCACATTTAATTATGACAAAAACGTAAGTCGAACATGCATTCAAGACTATCAGCCTCAATATTTTAATCTAAAAGTTTATTAAATCAACAAATAGAATCTGTTGTGAAAAACAAAGGAACCGTTATAGGTAAATTTAAAATTTAAAATTATTCAATAGCATTTAAATAAGATAACGACAAGCATTGATACAACCAATAGTGACTTGTAAAAGTTCTTCAATATTCCAATAGAGGGCGCTGTAGCAAACATTTGAATGATAATTTCACCACAGACATTAATAATACACCATTATATTGATAGAGGGAGCTACTGAAAATCAATATGGCAATTTGTAAAGTGTGTAATGGTGAGATAGACCGAACAACTATTTTAAAATGTTGTAAATGCTTTAGCACCTATCATCATGGTTGCCTAAATATGACAACAGCCCACTATTTGGGACAGTATGTTTTTTTTAAAGTAAGCTGGGTGTGCTCTGCATGTGAACCAGAGCAAATTATTAATGATTCATTTAACCAATCGACGAATATACTACTTAATTTCTCCACGAGTTCAGGCAAAACCGATAATAAATCAAATAATTACGTAACACAGAGGCGACGAAATACACATCAAAACGTGACGTATAATAATTCATGTCAAAGTCTGCCTAATACATTTTGCAATATCCAGGAAATAGAGGACTTAAGAGAAGAGAATTTAAAATTAAAGATGGATTTAGATAAAGCACACAAGGAAGTATATAATCTAAACATAGAAAATAACAAACATAAATTAGAATTAGAGCAATGTAAAAAACAGATTAAAGTTTATAAGAACTTTTCATCACCAGTTACAAACAGTCCTACACCAGTCAAGTTCTTCACACCCCAATATAGACGAATAAATTTCCGAAGGGCCGTTCAATGTCTCCCAAATAGTCCACCTAACCAATACACGTCAGCTAACGTAAAGCAGGCAACTTTCCAAAGCTCACAAACTGTTACTAAGCACAATAGTGGGAAAGATTATATTGGTACTAAAAAGGCAGAAATTCCGTTAAAAAGCCCAATAGAAAAAAATAAATTAAATTTTGATGGGATTAAAATTGCAAATACAAATAAGAACAGAAACAAAGAGCCTACAAACTGTTTACAAAAGAAGGTACTTATATTATCGGACGAACAAGGGCGCGGTCTAGCAGTTACCCTTAAGAAACTATTAGGAGACGATTTTACAGTATTTGCTTTATGTAAACCAGGAGCGAGAATGCAAGACATATTAAAACCACTGCAAGATTGGAGACAGGAGTATAACAAAGATGATTTTATTATTATAATAGGTGGAAAACATGACCCAAACCCTTATCATCTTTTGTCACACCTCAATTTCCATCTCCAAACATTAAAGAACACAAATGTAATAGTATGTGAATCAGCTCGAAATATTTATTTAAATAACTCAAAAATGAACTACGAAATGAAATTTATGTGTACAAATATTGAGAAAACAGATTTCTTGCATATGCGATATGATGATTACGGGATACCCAAACATTTTAAAACTAATTTGGCCCAAAATCTTTTAAGGGAAATGCTAAGAATTGGCTACAAAAATAAGCGTACATATTACTCACAAAACACGAAATTGAATAGTTTAAAACCGAAAAAGGAATACGCTAATCAAGGCACGCAAACTGAAATGTATATCAATGAAAACACAGGCCGGAAGAACACTAGTTTAATAAACTCGAGTGATTTTTTAGGAGTTTGAGTCCAAAAAAAGATAAAATGAAAACAAATCAACATTTTTTTAATATTCTTCATCAAAATATAGAGGGCGTTTTAAACAAACAAGACAATATTTTAATTACTCTGAAGAATTTGGAAACCCAAAGTTACAACATCGATGCAATTTGCTTCACGGAACACTTCATGAAGGCGGGACACGAAGGAAATCTGTCTGCGATTTCAGGTTATACTTTAACTACTTTATTTCAGAGAAAAGACAAATGCAGAGGTGGTTCGTGTATACTGTTACGCGATGGCATCATGTTTGAAGAACTAGAGCAGGTCCTGGAGCTATCGGAGCCATTGCATTTCGAATGTTGTGCTATTAAAATCGCTGATTTAAATATGATAATTGTATGTATATATAGAATACCTACAGGGGATATATGTATATTTTTTGATAAATTTGATAAATTGCTGTCTAATATAAGTAAGAAAAATAGGAGGATAATAATATGTGGCGACTTTAATATAGATTTTATGAATAATAAGCACAAGATTACGAAGACTTTTCTGAATTTAATGTATAATTATAATCTACGCCCACAAATAAGTACTCCTACTCATGAAACATACACATCTAAGACTTGTATTGATAATATCCTGACTAACATCGCAGGGACCGGAAAGGTACTCAAATTAGGATTATCTAGACATCATGCTCAGACATTTCAAATAGAGAACAATAAATGTGATAGCCTTTACAATAAAAGTTATTACAAGTGTGTTTATGATTATTCTCAGGAAAATTTACATAAGTTTTACACAATTATGTCTAGTTTAACATTCTCTGATGTCATTGCCGAGAAAAACTTTAATAAGTCGTTTAAAAATTTCTATGAAATTTTGGTATTATTTAACGAACTTTGTTTTCCTTTAATTAAAGTTCGCAATAAAAATAATATAAAGATGAACTGGCTCACTGAGGGTTTAAAAAGATCTAGTCAGGCGAAAAGAAAACTGTACTACTTGACTAGAAAGCGCCGATGCCAGATGTATGTAACAAGGTACGTTAATTATTCCAAAATACTACATAGGTGCATTGTATCTTCAAAAAAAAGGTGTAATCAAAAATATTTAATGAATGCTAAAAATGTGTGTAAAGCTACGTGGAATATTATTAAATGTGATGGTAATAAACTGCCAAATACGATTTCTAATATTGTACATGAGGGTCGTTCCATAACGTCTCCACAGGATATAGCTCAATTATTTAATAATAATTTTATTGATACAGTATCAGCTAAGTGTATTCCTAACTCTAAGGGTACAAAGGATAAGAGGTCTATTAGCAATTCATTGTTTCTTGCACCCTTGACCGTAACGGAAACTTCAAATATAATTAAATCCTTAAAAAACACCAATTCAGTAGGTTATGATAAGATATGTACTAGAATAGTTAAAATGTGTAGAGATTACTTGGCAAAGCCATTGACTCATCTTATTAATTTGTCATTTGAACAAGGCACTTTCCCAGAGGAACTGAAAATATCTATTGTTAAACCCCTCCACAAGAAAGGATGTAAAAAGTGTCTTAATAATTATAGGCCTATAGCCCTTATTCCTATTTTATCTAAAATATTTGAAAAGGCAATTTTAATTCGAATTAATGATTTTTTAACCCGAGAGCAAATATTAGTAGAAGAGCAGTTTGGTTTTCGTCAGAAAAAATCGACGACGATGGCGTTATACAACCTTGTTAAAGCCTTAGTTGATTCTATGGACAAAGGCACCCCCGTAACTACCCTTTTTATGGATATTATGAAGGGATTTGATTTGGTGGATCATTTAATTCTTTTTCAAAAACTTGAAGCGTATGGCATTCGCGGTACTCCCCTAGATTGGATAAAATCTTACCTAATTAATAGATCACAGTGCTCCTCAGTACTCAATATTTGCTCTAAAACTAATACAATGAAAGAGTACAGTTCTAACTATCGTATTATTAAGTGTGGAATACCACAAGGAAGTTTATTAGGTCCATTACTCTTTATATTATATATAAATGACCTTCCACAGTCCATTGATAACCGAATTATATTGTATGCAGACGATAGCGTCGCAATAATTAAAGATCAAAACAGCATAGGACATGAAGATCATGTAAAAAATGAACTATATAAGATAGGTACTTGGCTAAATGTTAATAATTTGACTTTAAATGTCAGCAAAACGAGATTAATGCAATTTTTTCACCCCCAAGGTTCAGCTCCACCATTGAAAATTACATACAATGATGAATTGGTTAACCGAGTAAATACTTTTAATTTTCTTGGTTTATCTATTGATCAACATTTAAATTGGAAATCACATTGCGATGCTCTCAATAAAAAGATAAATAGATATGTTTACGCCCTGGGTCGTATTGTTAGATTGTCGTCTGAGCATGCCGGTAAGCTTGCGTACCACGGTTACGTTGGTTCACTCTTACGATATGGCATTGTGTTATGGGGTAACTCTACCAATGTACCTTCGGTTTTTCTTGCTCAGAAAAAATGCATTAGAGCACTCAGCCAAATAAAGGATCAAACGGTTTCTTGCCGACCACTTTT
The DNA here is from genome assembly GCA_963576735.1 of Bedellia somnulentella. Classification (NCBI taxonomy): domain Eukaryota; kingdom Metazoa; phylum Arthropoda; class Insecta; order Lepidoptera; family Bedelliidae; genus Bedellia; species Bedellia somnulentella. Next base: position 3,077,397 of record OY755182.1, on the reverse strand, counting down.
TAAAAAATTGAGAATTCTCCCGTTATGTTCCCTTTATATTTATGAAGCTGCTTTATTGGTTAAGAGAGATATTCATAATTATACTCCGGCTCCCCTAAGATTTCACTCGAAACGTCTGCAGAATCTTAATAAAGATAAACTTGATGTACCTCATTATAAATTAGCCTCAAGCAGCAAAACTATTTTTGTTATGTCTGTTAGAATTTATAATTCAATACCTATTAATATAAGATTGTTATGTTTTAATAAATTTAAAAAGGAATTGTTTAAATGGCTATTAGAATATTGTTTTTATGACATGAAGGAGTTTTTCAATACAAATAATAATTAAATACCTAAACGAATTAATGTTATTGTTTCTATTATATTTTATTTGAATTTGTTTTGTATTTAGTTGTAAGATTGACATTTTAAACTTAAGGTGACATAAAATTAGTTAATTTATTTTTTATGACTTTAATGATGTTTTTTATCATTATTATTTGGTTATTTATGTTATTAATGTGTTATAAATGATGGAAATTAATTTGACTTGTGTTGTACTTTTGTAGGATTTATTGGTTTTTGTAGAATGTTTAATTATAATTTTTTTTTACCTATTTTAATTTAAAAACATATTACAATATAAAAATATAAAGACTGATGTTGTAAGCTCGGAAGAGCAAAATGTGTATGGCACCATTAATAATACGATGTAACAACTTTGTAACCCGCATTTACAACGAATAAATAATTATGATTATGATTATGATTATGACAAAACTCCTAAGTTTGGAATTTTGTAAATGAATATACAAATAACTATAAGTATACGGATATATTATACACAGATCAAGTTAGCCCCAAACTAAGTATAACTTGTATTCCTCACAGCCCATATATGTCCCCATCAAGGGGCTCGAACCTACCCTATATAGGGTGATTTGGCCGTAATCTATACTTATAATAAATCTGTAGAGAGGTCAATTCTGTACATGAAATATATTTTCAAAATAACCATCAGGTGGTGATTAGGGATCGATACTGATGCCAAAAATGCAATCAGTAAAATTTTTGTCTGTCTGTCTGTCTGTCTGTCTGTCTGTCTGTCGGTTTGTATGTTCCTTATGGAAACAAAAACTACTCGACGGATTTTAACGAAACTTGGTACAATTATTCTTCATACTCCTGCACAGGTTTTTGTTTACTTTCCAGCAGAGTATTAAAGGGAATTTTGGGGAATTTTGGGTTAACAGGAGAAATTACTGCATTTTTTAAGCTTCCGTCGCGTGTGCAGCCATAATGGTTAAACTGACATAGAAATCATGTATGACGGAAATATTCTTCATAAAATCATCTAAAAAAAATCCTGAACAGTATATGTCTATCTTTTACGGTTGACTCACAATAACACGTGTAATTCCTGATAGCTTAGCAGTTCGGAACATTCTGATTATATTTGTTTACTCTTACGTTTGTAAACCTCTCACTCATCCCTAATTTAAAAAAGGTAACATTATTACCTATTCAATAAAAAAAAAAACATAGAAATCGGTAGAGAAACACCGAAATTATACATAAAATAAGCCATCGCGCCCGTGACCAAAACCGAATCGTTACTAATTTACATATAACATAATACTAGATGGCGCCAGTAGTTGCATCCTAAAACACGTAATGATTTATTTTTTAGATTGTTATTAATACTTTATAGCGTTTTATTCCAAAATTTTGCCAATAAACGGAAATACTGAACCGTTCATTAAAGCGCATTCAAAATCACCAAACTACACTGTTTAGGGAGTGCTATAAATTTCATAAATTGAAAACATTGCGCTGAATTTCACAATGCTTGAGCAGTGACTGAAGAAAGAAACCTCAGATATTTAAAAAAACAACGCTACCCGTGCGAAGCTGGGACGATCCACTATATATATATATATAACGGTGCACTCCGAAGCACTGAATAATCTTAATTTTCGGATAATCAGGTGATGCAAGCCTGCAATATCCTTCGAGACTGGGATAAATCTGATAATTTAAATTTGTGAGTTTACCCCCCCGGGGATTGAACCTGTGACCTCCGTACTTGAAGCCAAGCGCTTAACCACGCGACCATGGAGGCTTGTATTATAGGTCACTAACTCAACGATATATTCGATATCATATATTCATACCTCTATAAATTTTCTTTCCTAACGACATGTTTAAATTAAGTTGAGAGTTACCTTTGAACTTAAATACATCTAATTCTAAAGATCAGACTTTACCTTATAAGAGTCAAATCTGTAAGTATAAGTAGGACGGTAAATATAACATTTGAGTTCAATGGCGTGGAAACTAAACGTATCTCCTTGTAAGTCTTCGCAATTACCGTTACCCAGATATTCAAACAAGTTGAACCGTGGCTCGATGAACTGAAAATGATTTTAACTTCTTAACGCCGCCGCTTGATTGTTGGACCGTAAGAGGCGACTAAGGGTATAGGGGCTTTTTAAGTGATTTTTGGGCGATCTGGCTGGAGACCCGTCACCAAAAAAATTTATTAATACCATCTTATCACAATCAACTACCAAAAGTGGGTGAGAAATTTCTCATTCCAAAGCTCTGGCTACCCCGTTAAGGGATTTATAGCTGTGAGTATATGTATGTATGTATGTATGTCTGTTGGAAGAGGCACATTTTCACATACACACTCACGGTTTTAATTTCATTCACAGAATCAGGAAATTCTTCAGCCACTTTTGGAAGTAAAGTGGGGAAAATATTGTCAGATGCTTTTAGTGATGGGTCTCCGCCCACATCGCCCAAAAACCACACCCCATACCCTTAGTCACCTCTTATGATCACCTATGGGAAGCAATGGGGTAGTGCTATTCTAAACCGACACTACACAGCATGAAACTTTACTTTTCTTGACTTGTATTTTAAAAGCATTCTTCGCCTGACTCTGCTGTTCCTTTCCCTTCGACTAAATACCATTTACCACCACTTCTCATAAATCATATACATTCTACCGAGATACAAAGGATCTTATATTCAAATTCCTAATAATTTCAAATTTCAAGCTAATACTCTTTCTTAAGACCATTCAATGCTCTATTTACTGCAGAAATGGTAACGTCACGTGTAAAAAAGGTAGGCGGCAAAATGTTAATGTAAAGACAAGAAGAGCACGTATAAAACATACATAACATACATAAACGTTCACGCCGAATATCCCCGAAGGGGTTGGCAGAGGTACAAATACTTCTGAACATCACGTGACTTTGTCACCTGGTGTTCAGAGTACCCACGTTTTGCATGGACAGTGTACTCACGTGATAGGGGGCAAGCCTATCGTTGTTTTGTACGAATACACTGTCACATGACTAAGTACAACTCAGCCATGTGGGTTTCCTCACGATGTTTTCCCTCACCGTTAACAACCATGATAAATTAACCACACATATGTCTTTAGAAAAGACAAATTGGTGTAGGCCCGACCCAGGATTTGAAAACTAGTCGTTTGCACGATAACCGAGTGTTCTACCCACTGGGCTATCACGGTTGATAAAAAGATGAATAAATTATAAATTTAGACGATGCTAGAATAGCTAGCTAGCTAGTCTCTGCCTACCCCAATGGGAACTAACGTGGCGTGAGTACGAACGTATTTAGCATGTTGCATTGTGAGTCTGACCATGTAATACATTCACTCAACTCCCGAAAGTGGTGGAACCATTTTGAAACTCTGCTACCCCTTTTCTAGATTAACAGCCGTGAGTAAATGTATGCTGACTTCTTTGTTTGACGACAATAGACTGTTATTACAACAGTACCTGCATGTAAAAATGGGTCTCATCTCCATACAGTAAAAAGTTATTCGAATTTATAAACACTACGTTCACTTTAGATTCGATTCACACACGAGCGTGTTGTGTACAACCGAAAGTAACTGATACATTTTGAAAACAACCGTGATAGCCCAGTGGGTAGAACACTCGGTTATCGTGCAAACGACTAGTGTTCTAATCCTGGGTCGGGCCTACACCAATTTGTCTTTTCTAAAGACATCTGTGCGGTTAATTTATCATGGTTGTTAACAGTGAGGGAAAACATCGTGAGGAAACCCACATGGCTGAGTTGTACTTAGTCATGTGACAGTGTATTCGTACAAAACGGCGATAGGCCTGCCCCCTATCACGTGAGTACACTGTCCATGCAAAACGTGGGTACTCTGAACATCAGGTGACAAAGTCACGTGATGTTCAGAAGTATTAGTACCTCTGCCAACCCCTTCGGGGATATTCGGCGTGAACGTTTATGTTATGTTATACATTTTGAAACTCTGGCTACCCCTTTTGAGATCTACAACCGTGAATATATGTGAGCTGACTTCTTTTTTTGACGACAATAGATTGTTGTAATAAAAGAACCTGCATGCAAAAATGGGTCTCATCTCCGTACAGTCAAAAGTTATTCGAATTTATAAACACTACGTTCGCTTTAGATTCGATTCACACACGAGCGTGTTTTAGCTCAGAACTGGAGGTAGTTTATTTCCTCGACGCTTCCCAGAGGAAAATGTTTAATGCGCTATTTTTATTTTTATTCCGTTCACCTCCATTTTGCTATTAAACTCGCGACTTGAATTCGTCTTCGTACAGCGAATTCAGCTTTTGAAATTCACTTTTTGTTAAATGGGTTTCTAGAACTTGAACTGGGAGATCCTTTATTCTTATTTGATACTAAATTAGGTAATTAATCCTAAAAATGGCTAGCCAAAATTTCAAGATTTGATGGGAAAAGATTTGTCGACATCCGTGGCCGAGTGAATAGGTGACAGCTTCTCCGTCCGGAGGTTGCAGGTTCGGTTACCGCTGAGATCATCATAAATGACTGTTTCTTAGTACATACATAAATACATATACTCACGGCTATAAATCTCTAGAAGGGGTAGCCAGAGCTAAGGAATTAGAAATTCCTTAGCCATTTTTGAAAAGTTGTGTGGGGAAAAAAAGGTAAAATAAAGGTTGTTGGTGAGTGGTAAGGGTCTCCAACCGCATCGCCCAAAAATTCCTTAAAAGCCCCCAATACCGTTAGTCGCCTCTTATGTACACCCACCGGAAGAAAGTTAGTCTTGGATGTTATTTATATTTGTATTATATAATATTAAATATATCGTTGAGTTAGCATCCCATGATACAAGTCTTACTTATTTTGGGGCTAACTTGATTTTTTGTATAGTATGTCCGTATATTTATTTATTGGCTGTGTAGTGTCGGCTTAGAATAGCACTACCCCATTTCTTCCGGTGGGTGTACGTAAGAGGCGACTAACGGTTTTGGGGCTTTTGAGGGTTTTTTGGGCGATGCGGTTGGAGACCCATCACCAACAACCTTTATTTCACCATCTTTTCCCCACAGAACTTCCAAAAGTGGCTCAGGAATTTCTGATTCCTTAGCTCTGGCAACCCCTTCTAGGGATTTATAGCCGTGAGTATATGTATGTATGTATATTTATTTATCTATATAAAATAGGAAGTGTAGTGATGGGTCTCCAGCCACATTGCCTATACTATTTAACTTGAAACTTATTATTTGTTTCCAAGTTCGTTTTAGGTATGGAGCCACTAATATTATTGTTCCAATCGTTAATACAAAATCGTCAAGTAATTATCAAAAGAGTATGTTTTAAAACTAGTGTTTTTTTATGAATTACTAGTGGTCCGCCCCGGCTTCGCACGGATGGTGTTAAGTTTTTATACTGCTTACCCCCTACGATATTTAGCATGATGATATATCCTATGTCTTTTTCCTGGTTCTAAGTTACCTCTCTAACAATTTTCAGCCAAATCAGTTCATCGGTTCGTGAGTTATAAATAGTGTAACTAACACCACTTTCTTTTATATATAGATGACATAATCTTCACATTTATATATATTTTTACATATTTATCAATCAGTAAACGAAAGCAGTTGTTTAAAGTCTTTGCTTAGGCATTAAGTAACAACTGAGATCTTTAAGTTTTAGTTATAATGTTGTTTTTTTACAGTTTTAATTTAATAAATATTTTTTTATCATAAGTTACCAGAAGTGCAACATTTTTTAAGAATGAATACGCACTACAAAATACTCTGTCATCTTATGTGGAACGACAACTTCTAAGATCTCATAGCAATCCCTTGCTAAGTGCATGAGACAATCGAATAAAAATTAGTAAAGATATTAAGTTTCGTCTTAATATATTGAAATTGTCCTATAATTATTTCGAATAAGCTGACGTGCCCAAAAAACTTGATCTTCAAAATCTTCTCATCGGGAAGTGCTAAAACGTGGTCGAAAAGTAATCTGTTTCTGTTAATTGCCCATGACTTAGTACATAGAAACCTTATGGGTTTGCTCACAATGTTTTACCTCAACGTTAGCAAAAGATAAATACATATATATGTATACTCACGGCCATAAATCCCGCAAAGGGATGGCGAGAGTTTTAGAGCTAGAAATCTCAAAACCTCAGAAGTATATTCAACTTATTAGCAATAACTGCCCACATTTAATAGCTAAAAGGCAAATACAAGTAATTTGAAATTATTTAAAACAATTTAAATCTTTTTGTTCATGAAAACCTCATGTGGGGATTATTACTAATATACAAAGAATAAATAAAGGAAAGAAAAATTTCGACACAGGCGGGAATTGACACGGTGGCTCAGTTGGCAGAGCGTCGGGGCGTATACCCGAGGTCGCGGGTTCGATTCCCGCCTGTGTCGAAATTTTTCTTTCCTTTATTTATTATTTAAAACAACACAATTCAGCTATATTTGGAAGTTGATAGAGGACACGATGGTAGAAATAAAGTATCATTGGTAATGGTTTTCGAACCGCATCACCCAAAAACCACTTTAAAAAGCCCCATACCCTTAGTCGCATCTTACGAGATCTGTGGGTAGAAACGAATACTACACGACAAAACCCGATACGAAAAAAAACTGAAATCGAAACATTTAGTGTTATAAAGAACAGCGGAACGCTAAAAGCTCACAGGTAGGTCAGTGGCCCCGTTCAAGTTGACCTATTTTCTTATTTTAATAAATAATTTATGTGGCTGAAACAACTATCGTGTTTTAGCTGTTTTCACTTGGCATTTAAACACTAGTCACAGTTAATTTGTTCGAATTAAATTGAGAAGCACTTTTTTTAGATATATTACACAAATACACATCGTTATACTGCGTTAAACAAAGGAGCGTGTATGAGAAGATTGACGGATGTAAACGAAGACAGGTTTTTAGGATCATACAAAGTGGTGATCGATAGTCTTTGCCTACCCCAATGGCAATTAATGGCTTAAGTATATGTATGTTTGCGTTGTGCTATGAGCTTAGAAGGAAACAAGCAAATCAAAAATTATGAAACTTACAGAAAACTAAATGTTTTGTTATATATTTGCGTATCATTGGCACTAATGTAATGTAATGTAAGGTTATGTGATCGTGTGAGGAATGATGTGATTCGTGAAAGGTGTGGTGTAAAAGATGATATTGTAAGAAAGATAGAAAAAGGAATGTTGAGATGGTTTGGGCACATAGAGAGGATGGATGACAGTAAAGTGGTGAAAGAGATATATAGAGCCAATGTGGAAGGTAATGTTAGTAGAGGACGACCTCGGAGGACACATTTAGATCAAATAGAAAATGTGCTCAAAAAGGCAGGTGTCCGAAGTACGAAGAATAAAAGAGCATGTATGAAAAGATTGATGGATGTGAATGAAGCTAGAGAGGTTTGCCAGGATCGTACAAAGTGGCGATCGATAGTCTCTGCCTACCCCAATGGGAACTAACGGCGTGAGAATATGTATGTATGTATGTATGTATCATTGGCACTAGACCGTTTAAATCTGTAGTCATCGTACGTAAGCGGTTTAAGTTGCTGATTTCTCAGAAATAAGGCTTCTTATCATTAAATATACGATCCTTCACCTTAAAAAAATAATTAATTTCATAGATAAGATTTTTCAATAAATTCAGACTGTAAAGTTTCATTTCAGAATGTAAAGTTCTTACTAAAACTGATGTAACTTCGCAAATCTCAAAACCTCAAAAGTATATTCAACTTATTAGCAATAACTGCCCACATTTAATAGCTAAAAGGCAAATACAAGTAATTTGATGTTGTTTAAAACAACACAAGTTGTTTGACCTAAATTGAAGAAAACAATTTTCCGACAAATTTAAAGATACTTTGTTTATAAATTTCCTTAATAGAATCGTAAGCTAATTCAAAATAAACAAACTAGAACTGAAATCGAAATTGAGAAGCCTTGGGGCTTTGAATAATTTAATGAATAATGAACAAAGAATGTGCTGATAATTGAAAAGCTATTGATTTGGGATTTCATTGCGAAAAAATTCAAATCGTTTACTCTTTCGAATTGGAGCAAAACATTTTAATACTTATGTGGAAAAGCTCCTTCTTATCTTCATCAAAATATGTAATATTCATTTTCAAATTCTAGAAACAATACGTATGATTGATATCCATCAAACCTTCAATCCACATCCGTGAACGAAGGTTTGCCAGAAGAGAGGTTTGCCAGGATCTTACAAAGTGGCGATCGATAGTCGCTGCCTACTTCAATAGGAACTAACGGCGTGAGTATATGTACATATGTACTACGTACTAAACGTGAAAAGCGCCAATGATTTATATAAAGTATTGTGTTAGCCTTAACACTTTATTTATCTAGTCAAGTCTAGTGTTGTATATATATTTCGACGAATAAATAATGTAAAAAACAAAATTTATACGTCATTTCCTACAAAAATCTTCCCGGGATGACATATTGACGGCTTAAAATAAAATGTTTATAGAGGCGGACGAAAAGAGGTTGAATGACACATCAATTTACATCACACCAAGGAGGTTGGATGTCGTAAAATATTGTAGCAATTTCCAACGTATCCGACCCTACTAAGCTGGTCTTATAAAAAGAAAATAGATTTTTTCCCTATTTTTGTCAATTGTCATTCAGTTTGAGTAAAAAATGAGATACCTAAACTTAATAGATGATAGTTTGATATTATTTACGATTATTATTTAGAATAAATGATGTTGATATTTTTATTTAATAACTCACGTGAAGCTTAGGAAAATATTGCCCAAAATTTCTAAGACAAAGTCGGTTAATTCTTAATGTTTGTAGCGACGAGCTTATATGAATTATTTTTAGTTCTGTCTTTTTTTTTCTTCTTTTCATAAACAATATGGAGAAGGCATGTATTTAAAGAAAAACATGATTACTGTACAAGTTCCAATGTTTCATACTAAGCTATCAAACCCAATCCACTCAACTGTAAGCAATATATTTTTTATTTACCTTCTAGTAATTCTTGTTTGCTGTGTAGTGTCGGCTTAGAATAACACTACCCCATTTCTACCCGTGGGTGATCGTAAGAGGCGACTAAGGGTATAGGGCTTTTTAAGTGATTTTTGGGCGATGTGGTTGGAGACCTGTCACCAAAAACATTTATTATTACCATCTTTTCCCTAATCAACTTCCAAAAGTGGCTGAGGAATTTCTCATTCCAAAGCTCTGGCTACCCCGTGAAGGGATTAATAGCCGTGAGTATATGTATGTATGTATATTATTCTAGTTTTGTCTTCTAAGTTTTACTTGGACTCTTTGACATAGATTTACTCATTATACATACACATACATACACAAACTTAATGCTGTAAATTTCTGGAACGGGTAGCCAGACTTTTGAAAGTACAGTGGGGAAAAGATTGTATTTTAAAGGTTGTTTGTGATGGGTACAAGGAGAAAAATGGGATAGTGCCATTTTAAGCCGAAAATACACAGGAAGAATCGTGTTTAAGTTGAAAACCAAGCCATGAAAGGCTCAATTCAATTCAATTTGTCTGTTTGCATGTCATTAGTAAGATGTTAGATAGTAAAAAGTACTGGTCACGCCATGTAAGGGTATGGCAAAAATACGGTACATACGTTATACCGTAATGATGCATTTCAATATCGTCTATTGCATTGGTTTAAAATTTTGTGTCACATCAAAATAAATTCATGGATACAAATACCCACAACCGTGAATCTGAAAAAGGGGTAGCCAGAGCCACAAAGCTAGAAACTCCTCAGTCACATTTGGAAGTTGATAGAAGACAAGATGGTAGAAATAAAGTATCGTTGGTGATGGGCCTCCAACTGCATCACCCAAAAACCACTCAAAAAGGCCCATACCCTTAGTCACCTCTTACGACACCCGTGGGTAGTGTCATTTTAAGCCGGAACTAACGGTAATTAAAATAAACAAAATTATAAATCAATTTTAAGACATAGTTATTACATATAAATTTGCTATCTTTTTCTATTTGCTGTGTAGTGTCGGCTTAGAATAGCACTACCCCGTTTCTTTCCATGGGCGTACATAAGAGGCGACTAAGGCTATTGGGGCTTTTAAATGGATTTTTGGGCGATGCGGTTGGAGACCCATCACCTAATACCTTTATTTTACGATCTTTTCCCCACTCAACTTCCAAAAGTGGCTGAGAATTTATAACTCCTTAGTTCTGGCTACCCCTTCTAAGGATTTATAGCCGTGAGTATATGTATGTATCTTTTTAGTAAACATTATCATAATATGAAGTGTGTAGATGCAGACTGCCATCCATTCCATAACCTGCAACTTTTTTTTCACTATTTTCAAGGGCTTACTAGAGAGTAAAGGAGGCTTATAATAGAACTATTTTTACCTTAAGGGGTCTGAAGCTATGCTGTTAAAAAATGAAATACGTATTACAATCGTATTTTTTTTTTGTCTGTTATACGATCTATTTTTGAATCAGGTCTTCATATTCTATAAAGATCTTATTTTACATCTATGATTACAGAATTATATAACTTCAAGACCCAAACGTTAACGCCATTTATCCCCGAAGGGTTGGCAGACAAAAGAAAACTATGTGTGTTAAAACAATATCAAATATCAAATCAAATATCAAATCAATATAAAAATACTTCGATCATATATACCAAAAATTCCGCACTCTATACAAATTCAACGCACAAAAGTGTACCGCGCGAATGACAAGACTGTTTGACAATTAAATATTTATTTTTCTACAATTATCGACCTTACCGCATTTTCATACGACCTATTATTTATTGCAAGATCTAACACGCGACTATCAGTGAAACAGTGCTTACCATATAAAAAAAAGCACTGTTTGGCCGGGCCGTTTTTCTTGCTCTGTAGTGTATCTTTGGTATATATGATACATACATACAAACATATACTCACGGCTGTAAATCCCTAGAAGGGGTAGCCAGAGCTAAGGAACTAGAAACTCCTCAGCCACTTTTGGAAAGTTGAATGGGGTAAAGATGGTAAAATAAAGGTTATTGGTGATGGGTCACCAACCGCATCGCCCAAAAATCTCTTAAAAGCCCCAATACCGTTAGTCGCCTCTTACGTACACCCAACACCCACGTTATATATAAAGAAAAATGATCGAAGAAAAAATATAAAGAAACTTACCAAAAACATCAATACAGCCAATCTGCCACTTCATATTCGGTTGCGTGTTAATCTGGCACATGTAGCAACCCCGGTCCTCAGCGCGCAAGGGCCGTATTCGGAGCTGCCAGGTGCTGGGCGCGTCCAGGTTCACTGAGTAGCGCGCGCCGAGTACGGCCCTGTCGTGCATTGTAAGCACCGTTTGGTCTTCAGCTCGGAGCCAGCCGACCTGAAAACAAAAGATATATATGAATATAGTCACCTCGTAAATCCAAAAAAGGGGTTGCCAGAGCTTCTGAATTAGAAATTCCTCGGCCAGAATTAAAGGTTAATTGCGCAAAATATTGTAAAATATTGGATGGTTTGTGTTGCGTTTTATTTTATTTTATTTATTTTATTTTATTAAATTTAGTACATGCACGTAATAGAAATGAGTTACGCCTATAATTGGTATTAGCTTTTGGGACACTTAAGACGGGTCTTCAGTCACATTGCCCAAAAGTTACATTAAACTCCCCTCCTTTACGCTTGCACGACTAATCTGAGCCAACGTTCATAAATTTTAGATACGATTAAGATGTTTGTATTTAAGTAGTATTGATGTTAGCGATTTATTGAAGTATTATTTTATAGTCAAAACCTCAATTTTGGAGGCGAGGATAGCCAACGATTGTTAGTAGATTAATAACATGATTCAATACGCTGTTAGGTTTGAATAATAATTGTTGTAGAAACTATCAATTTATATGTTTGCTTAAATTTTCGTCGTTCATGACTAAACTATCTTTATAATGAAGTAGTGAAACTTAAAACTCAAACGTTCACGCCGTATATCCCCAAAATGGTTAGCAAAGGTACTACTGGACACCTGGTGTTCGGAATACCCACGTTTTGCTGTAACAGTGTATTCTTCACGTGTAGGGCAGGCCTATTGCCAATTTCGACGAATATACCTTCACATGACAAAGTACAACTTAGCCATGTGAGTTTCCTCACGATGTTTTCCCTCACCGTTGTATCTTAATTTTTAACTTTACCCGTTTTATCAAAGGAATTTAAATAACACAAAAACAACAGACACAAATAAGTATTACAATGACATGTCAAAATATTTGCAAACCGACTTAGCAGCGAGATCCTTCGCTTGTTGAAACAGGGACGTCTAATTACTAAGGGATTAGTCTGGCTTAGGATGATTATATAGCAGGAAAGCGGAAAGGAAAGAAATTAAAAATGACAGAATTCATTTATGTTTAAATTGCATTTTTAATTAAAATTTTGAATTACAACATTGTAATCCCTGATATCAATGCCTTAATTTTTTTACGTACGTAATAAGAAAGTAGAGCATAAAATTTCAGTTGAGTTAAAAACTTAATTTATAAAAACATAAATTTACGGTAAGTAATATGGATTTGGTTGTCATACATGAAACACTCCTTAACCTTTATATCAAAAATGGCAGGAAAATAAATCACTTCAATTGCGATTACTTATTTTCAAAAGACATATCTAATTTGTCTGAATTTTCTGCTTATAGCTCATTAATCAAACATGAGTCAGCCATTTGCAAACATAGTAATAGAGATGAGAGTTTGCCACTCACAAAAGAAAACAGAGTAGTGCATTTCCAAACCACACAGCACAGTTGAAAGTTAAAATATACCAGAATTAACGACTTTAGACTTAGCAGAGTCATTGTTACAATTCTAAAACCTTTCCTCGCTTTGGCTCCGTGCTTAGGAACAATGGACAAAATACGGCAGCGACGTGCTTACAACATTTCTGACCCCGGCTCCCGGCCTATCTTTGTAGACTTACAAAAATGCAACTTTAATTCAACAATACTATTTTAAATTACTCGGTAGAAATAAAAATTATATGAGTTTTTAAGTTATTTAGTATCAAATGTCGAAACATGCGGATAGGATTTATTACATTTATTTTCCCACTAACTTTGGTGCCCTGACTACAACCAAGTCAAACTCAATCGTTCGTCCCATATATTCCCAATGGGGTGGTAGATGTACTTATATACTAGTCACGTTGATGTCACTTGACATTTATTTGACTAAGGGCCAGTTTTTTGATCCGTGGTTAACTCAACCATTTGTTAAATATCGTAACTATTAGTTAAATATCAGCAAAATGCATTTTTTGACCCGTGGTTAGAGTAACTAATGGTCAAATATCGAACTAAAATGGATTTACGATTTGACTACTGGTTAGTCATTTAACTATAGTCAATGTAAAAAATGGTTATATTTTAACTCCGGATCAAAAAACTGGCCCTAAGGGCTGATATTTAACTAATAGTTACGATATTTAACAAATTGTTGAGTTAACCACGGATCAAAAAACTGGCCCTTAGTAAAATAACAACTAAACCATATCTACAATCAACCAAAAACATCGCTTCGAATAGATAACCTCTGCTTTTCGGCGGGTAAAATCAAAAATATTAAAAGTACCAGTATGCAATGCTAAAACTTAAAAAGGTGGAATTTTACTGATATATGAGACAAGTCTAATTTCACAAAATCAAAGCGAAAGGCAAACAAAGGTAAATAAAATATTTTTTAACAAAAAGAAAACCGACTGCAGATTTGAAGAGCAACCAAAAATAAACACGGTGTACTGTGATAAATACCTTAGGAATTAATTTATTCCACACGCGTCAGTTGAACCTACCTAAATCTTAAAATTCTCTTAAATTCACTGTGCTATCTATCTCTGATTATTACAATCTAAACAATATATATCTGTCGACTTGACTCGCTCTTTTTTTGAATTCGGTTAAAAGATGATGTGAATTTGGTATTCATAACTTATTTTTATGTTATATTCATAACATTTAATTCGTAAATTAATGGTGTGAGTAATTGAATAATAGTAATATGTATAATTTAGTTACAAATATATTCTTGAAAGAAATAGCCAATTTTCCCTTCATCATTGGTCATTGGGCGAAAAGTGGGCTGGAGAGACCCGCTTTAGTACGATGAATGTTTGCGGAGGAATGCAAGAAAAGTTAGATGAAGTATGCCTGGTAATGAAAGAAAAGAATTTAGATTTGCTGTGTGTAAATGAGACGAAGTGTAAGGGAAAAGAGGTCTCGCAACTTGGATCAATTACTGCCATCTGGTCGGGGGTCGACCCTAATATCAGAGCTTGCCAAGGAGTGGGACTTCTTATGTCTGAAAGGATGGTTCAATGTATGTCAGAGCATGAGTGTGTGAGTCCAAGGCTCCTCTGGGTTAAGTTGAAAGTGGGTTTGATCCGGTTACGCATAATATGCGTCTATGCGCCGGATATGTCGAAAGCACTAACTCAGAGGGAAGAGTTTTGGAATTTATTAGGTGATGTAGTGAATGGGTGTGATTTGAATGAAAGGATAATTATGTTAGGGGATTTTAATGGTTGGGTTGGTGTGAAACGCAACGGATGTGAACGAGTATTAGGAAAATATGGGGATCAGAGAGTGAATGAAAATGGGGAAAAATTGATTGAAGTATGTTTGGAGAGGGATCTTTGTGTTACTAACACATTGTTTAAACACAAAGATATCCACATGTATACAAGGCAACGAGGTAGCGAGAGAAGTATGATAGATTTTGTGATTGTGGATGAAAGACTGAAATCAAAAGTGGTTGACACTAGAGTCTATAGAGGTGTCAACGTGGGAACAGACCATTTCCTCGTCGTGTCACGAGTAAGGGGTCTGTTCAAACGGTGGCGTCATAGGACTAGAGTGCCAACTACTGAACCTTCGAGAATAAGAGTAGAGAATTTAGTAGAAGATGAAAAAATAGGAGATGAATATGTTAAGAAATTGGATGAAAGACTGAGTTGCGTAGAAATGACGGATGAAATGGAAATTGAAGATGTATGGAGTGTGCTCAAATCTACGTTAGTTGAATGTGCGACGGAAGTTTGTGGAGTGAGCAAAAGGAAAATTAGACCATCAGCTAGTTGGTGGGATAAAAATGTGAAAGATGCAGTGAATGAAAAGAAGAAAGCTTGGCTCGATTTACTAGCAATCAAAGCTAGTAAACGGATGAATGTGTGTATAAATGATGATGAAGTTGAGAGATTTGAAGATGAATATAAGAGAATAAAGAGAATGGTTAAGAATAAAATAGAGCAGAAAAAGCGAGATCTGAAAGAATGGAGTGAAAAGAAACTCTCCAATAATTTCCAAAACAATCAAAAATTGTTTTGGAAATATATCAGACGTGAAAGGGGAGTTTCACAAAACACCAGTACAAATGTAATGAAGGATGAAAAAGGTGAATTAATGACTGATGGAATTAGAATAAAAAGGGTATGGAAGGATTATTTCGAGGGTCTCTTTGAAAAAGAGGATTACCCCACTACTTCAGCAATTGATATTAATATTAATTGTAACGAAGTGTTGGGTGATATGTGTCAAAGTGTGATAAGTATGGAAGAAATTGTAAAAGCGATGAAATGTATGAAATTAGGGAAAGCGGCAGGGTATGATAGAGTTAATATCGAAATGCTAAGGGCTGGTAAAGGGTTAGTGGCTTCTTGGCTGTTCTTCCTTTTCCGAAAGTGTTGGGCACTTGGCAAAGTACCAAATGATTGGTGCAGAGCGGTGATAGTGCCCCTATATAAAGGGAAAGGGTCACGCCAGGTAGCAAAAAACTACCGTGGTATTAGCCTACTTAGTGTTGTCGGTAAATTGTATGCTAAGGTATTGATTGAAAGAGTGATGAAAGAAACTGATGAGAAAATCTGGGATGTGCAAGCAGGGTTTAGAAAGGGAATGGGATGTATGGATCAAATCTTCTCCTTAAGGTGCATCACAGAAAAATTCTTAGCAAAGAACCAAAAAGTGTATTGCACCTTCATTGATCTGGAGAAGGCGTATGATAGGGTAGTAAGAAAGAATTTGTGGGAGGTGTTGTCTAAGTTCGGTTTGGGGAGCCAACTTAAACGTGCATTGGAGTCACTCTATGAGGGTTCCAGTGCATGTGTAAGAATAAACGGAGAAAACACGGACTGGTTTGAAATCTCTAGGGGTGTACGTCAGGGTTGTGTAGCTTCTCCGTGGCTTTTCAATCTGTTCATGGATGACTGTTTGAAAGAACTACGCGAAAGTGATTATGGTCTGAGAATGGAAGGATTCATCATTAAATGCCTCTTATACGCTGACGATCAAGTATTACTTGCATCAACGGTAAATGAGTTGCAAGAGATGGTGAATATTGCGTGTAAGTCTTTTGAAAGAAAGGGCATGCGAGTGAATGTGGACAAAACCAAGACAATGGTTTTCCAGAGAGAGGAAAGTATGACAGAATGTGAGATTACAATAGGTGGCAAGAAAGTGGAACAAGTGAAAGAGTTTGTATATCTGGGAAGTTTGTTTACAAGGGACGGAAAATGCGAGGAAGATATTGAAAGGAGAGTAAAAAAGGGAAATGCGGTAAATGGAGCCATAAACAGTCTAATGTCGAGCCAGTTCCTGTCTGAAAAGGCGCGAATGGCAGTTCACAATGCTGTACTGGTTCCTACGCTGATGTATGGTAGTGAATGTTGGGCATGGCAAAAGAGGCATGAAAGTAGAGTGAATGCAGTGGAAATGAGATCCCTCAGAAGTATATGTAATGTAAGGTTGTGCGACAGAGTGAGAAATAGTGTAATTCGTGAACGTTTAGGTGTGAAAGATGACGTAGTGTGCAAGATAGAGAAAGGAATGTTAAGGTGGTTTGGGCACATAGAGAGGATGAATGACAGTAAATTGGTGAAAGAGATCTATAGAGCCAACGTGGAAGGTAATGTGAGTAGAGGACGACCACGGAGAACACACTTGGACCAAATTGAGAGTGTGCTCAAAAAGGCTGGCGTCCGAAGTATGAAGAATAAAAGAGCATGTATGAAAAGATTGATGGATGTAAACGAAGCTAGAGAGGTTTGTCAGGATCGTACAAAGTGGCGATCGATAGTCTCTGCCTACCCCAATGGGAACAATGGGCGTGAGTATAAGTAAGTAAGTAAGTAAGTAGTCCCTTCATCATTACCCAGTGTGAAAACTTTGAGCCAAAATATTAATTTTGATTTTGTATGACTTTGCAGTTTAAAAATTTACGCGATTTTTCTTGTACAACTTAGATTGTTGCCAAGAAGCCATGTTAATTTTTAGAGGGAGACATTTGAAATATTTATTCATATCAAAAAGTTACGTTCAGGCTTAGTTCATTAGATATATACATAAGTATGGTGATACATACATACGAGTTTATAGATCCCATTAAGCCCATGATTTTAAATTATTAATAGAGGCTTATTGGTGATGGGTCTCTAGCAACATCGCCCAACAATCACTTAAAAAAAACAGTACCTTTAGAGACTCATAAAACACCCGGGGGAAGGAATCAGTTGCCACTAATAGCATTTGTTAAATATACAACGACGTGATAGCTCAATGGGTAGAACACAGGTTAACGTGCAAGCGACTAGTGTTCAAATCCCGGGTCGGGCCTACACCAATTTGTCTTTTCTAAAGACATACGTGTGGTTAATTTATCATGGTTGTTAACGGTGAGGGAAAACATCGTGAGGAAACCCACATGGCTGTGTTGTACTTAGTCGTGTGACAGTATATTCGTACAAAACGGCGATAGGCCTGCCCCCTATCACGTGAGTACACTGTCCATGCAAAACGTGGGTACTCTGAACACCAGGTGACAAAGTCACGTGATGTTCGGGAGTTTTAGTACCTCTGTCAACCCCTTCCGGGATATTCGGCGTGAACCTTTATGTTATGTTATGTTAAATATACAAATAAAATATTCGTATCAACTGAGCTGTAACTATTTATAAAACGCATTTCAACTAAATCTTAATACTATACAGAATACAAGCAACAAAATACATAAACACCGAACATTCCCAGGTTTCCGAGGTAAATCGAACATTACCGAAGAACCATTCCATTCCGAATCCCAGCGAGGAAGCATACGTCAGCTAATTTCGGGTACTATTTTCGTTCGTCTTTTGTTTATCTTTTCCCTTTTGTTTCCCGTCTTTGTGCCGTCCACGATCCCTTATTGCTTATAATAAAATCTAATTTAACATCACTGATCACAGACGAGAAAAAACCGAGAATCTTTTTTGGGGCTTAGACTATAGTATAAACTAACTCTTTTAGGCGTCACTTTCACTCCTTCGCAAAAAAATTAGACAAAACAGTTATGTTCGGACCGTCTTTTGATTATTATCATGTCCTTGGTATAAGGTATATTTTTTTTTCTGTTGCCTACGAAATGAGTTCAACAAAGATTCATTAAGGTCGTCCGTTTTTGTTCCAACTAAGTGGAAAAATATATTTTGAGTGAAATATTAAAAGGAATTGTTTTAGGCCTCTTATAATGTTATTCATTGTGTTACGTCTCATTTACGTGCTTTTAAAGAAATGATATTGTTTTTCGAGGAATTTTGTTTTTTACTGGGAAACTTAATACAAGGACTTAACAGAGAGATTGATTAAATTATTTATCAATAACCTATTTAAGAACGACATTTTCTTTGTAAAAACTACAACTTGGATAGATGGGACCGAACTGAAAAAAGTACGTACTTAATGTTTTAAAATTGTACTTGTGAACAGTTACACTTAGTATTTTAATTTGCAAATTATTATTTGAAACAAAATTAAAATGGCCACGACATCGACACCGTGTCGGTATACGGGATTACATATCATATTTTGTTTGGATGTACAAAATTCTGTGAGCTTGTAATTAGAAAGAGACAAAGATGTGCGATAATTTTGGAGTGTGAGAGAGTTACCTTTTCCTAACCAACAGTTTTTAAGTTAAGGACAAGCATGCTACCATTGCCAAAACGCTCTTATGAACTTAGGTTATTGTTACACCTAAAAACTTCAATAGGTTTGTTCCACTTAAAAAGTATCGCAGTTTTCCATATAAATTTCGATTCATTGATAAATATTAACATTCTCATTTCCGAATGCTCCGTTTATACAAACTGCATTATTGAATACCAATTCTACGTGACTATGTTCGCGTGTGACTGCACTTGTACAACAATTGCATGACTGTAAATTGAAAAATAATAAACATGCATTCACCACATGCAAAATGGCCAGTCGGGTCGCAATCGCAGAAACCGTTTTTGGTTAACACTTGATTTTTATCATAGTAACTATAAAGTATATTAGGTTTTTGTTGAAAAAATACTTTAAGAGGTGCGAGCATACTTGAGTAGTTTCATTTAAGCTGCGTAATGTCTGCTTAGAATAGCACTTCCCCATTTCTTCCGGTGGGTGTACTTAAAAGGCGATTAACGGTATTGGTGCTTTTAAAGGATTTTTGGCCTGGATTGGACTCATCACCAACAACCTTTATTTTACCATCTTTTCCCCACTTAAATTTCCAAAAGTGGCTGAGGAGTTTTTTATTTTTTAGCTCTTGCTACCCCTTCTAGGGATCTATAGCCGTGAGTATATGTATGTATGTATATTCGTACGAGGCGATTTAGGGTATTGGGGCTTGTGTATGTATTTATGTGTTATTTACTTTTTCATAATGATGGATCATTAATCATCATACATAATTTTTCTTATCATGAATGAAGAATAAACTATTCAAGCATAATCATCGCTTTCTATTCAAACTATTTAATGTAACGTTTAATACCTACAAAAAATACATTTTTAAATACATACATACATACATATACTCACGGATATATTTCCCTAGAAGGGGTAGCCAGAGCTAAGGAATTAGAAATTCCTCAGCCACTTTTGGAAGTTGAGTGGGGAAAATATGGTAAAAACAAAGGTTTTTAGTGATGGGTCTCCAACCGCATCGCCCAAAAATCCAATATAAAGCCCCGATACCCTTAGTCGCTTCTTACGACACCCGTGGGAAGAAAGGGGTAGCGACATTCTAAGCCGGCACTACACGGCAAATTCAGATATTTTTGCCATTATCCAACCTAGGAATTAAACTTACACTGTAATGTGTTATTAGAAGTAATGCAAGTGAATAATAGTTGCATGATTAGTTCCTTGGCTTAATATATTCTCAACGAGTAACTGGGCCCACCCTATTTGGCCATAGCTGGTCATGCTAGCAAGCTTAAAATGAATAAATATGAGTAAATATGGTGAAGACTTTCTTGTCGTCTTCTTCTCTTTAAAAAACTTGAAAAATGTTAGCTAAATTGACATTGAGTAAAGAACATTTTCGCATTAACACTAAAAAAATATATTTTATTTTGAAAGACTAACGACTGCTACAACAGTAGTAGCCGAGGCCGGAGTGCTTTGTGTGCCCTCTGGACCATAAACTCATCTTTATTTATAGTAAATCAGGTTTAATCAAACCTACAATATCGCGATATCAAAAGTTTAATATGTCTTAAATCTTACACATTATATTTGAGTTTACCCTCCCCCAGGAATTGAACCTGAGACATCCAAATTTTTAAACCGACCACATTACCGCTCAATCACAGAGAGTAGGCAGGGAGAGGCAGTAGTCCATTGATATTTAATGGATGACTGTTTTATTTTAATATGAAATAAGTTACATAACATAACATAACATAAACGTTCACGCCGAATATCCCCGAAGGGGTTGGCAGAGGTACTAATACTTTGGATACCCAGGATTTGAACACTAGTCGTTTGTACGATAACCGAGTGTTCTACCCACTGGGCTATCACGGCTGCGTGAAATAAATTAATTTTTATCAATTGTGACATGTACCTATAAGATTGAAAAACACTTATCAAAACAATTTTTGCTTCACTATCACAAGACATAGTATGCCTATGCCTTAGCGCCACCTTGTGTATTATTAACAAAAACACACAACCTGTAAAATAACAAATTTCCATCCATCACAGTTTCTAATATACGGCCTGGTAACAGATGCACAGATTACAGGCAGACAGACAGATAGCGATGTATTAGTAAAAGGTTTCCGTTCCAGTACCTTTAGGTATGAAACCCTAAAAAACTAATAACTAAATGTTACAATCAAGAGCGAAATTAATTTTCTGCTCTATATATTGCTAATAAAACAAAATGACCTATTTGAGCTTCAGGACGTTCAGTAAGCTTTTTTACTTTATCTGGTAATTAAAAAAGTATAGGTACATAAAAGCGACGCTTTACTACATAATTTCATTAATAAAGCTTGTCTCTCTAGAAAAGTACGGTTTCATTTAGAAATTATTGCCGTGAAGAAACTTCATGAAAAGATTAGTCCTTTGTCTTCTAAGTCTTGGAGTTAATATCTTATTTTAGATAAAAGTCACTTTAATGGAACGGTCTTCCTGTAGAGGTGCGATTAGCCAAGTCTCTCCCTATTTTCAATAAAATGGTAAAAAATCACTTCCTCTCCGAAACATTATAATATTATTTGTGTTGCATACAAAAGTTTATATATTCTATTATATATTATGTCGTAAAATGTATATATGTATTTTATTTAAAAATATTTATATATATTGCATATGTATTGTATTTATTGAATATTATTTATTTTATGGAATACTGTCTGTATCTGTAAGTGTATTAGAACTTAATAAATATTTAGTAATACTAAAAATAGATAGATAATAGTTTGATGAATAATTTTAGTTTTTAAGCAAATCAGTTTAATTTATTGGACATCTACCGAACATGTTTTTAATCCAGCAAATCTTTCCATTAATGGGTTGTCTGGAAGAGATCGCTCTTAGTGATAAGACCGCCAGTTGTACTTTGGCTTTTATACCGATCTTTTTTTGTAATTGTTGTTTTTATTTTGTAATGTGCAATAAAGAGTTTTATTATTATTATTAATCTAATTTAAGGATTCATTACAAAATTAATATACTTGGAATTATTGCATTAGTCCCTTTTTACATAAATTAAAATCACATAAGATGACGAAGATGAGATATTTTTGTTTTTTTTTTTTTTTTAATTTCTAATTTCGAAGCACTGGCTACCTTTTTGGGATTTATATTCTTGAGTATATATTATATTTGAGTATATATATAGTCTGGCTTTGAAATTAGAAATCCATCTAATAGAACAAAATATTTGCTTATTTATACAAATATATATTTATTTATATTTGTAATAATTTCAATTAAACAATAAAATAAATACCATGAAATGCTACCTTCATGAATCATTCACCACACCAAACACGCATTTCATTAAGT
The DNA here is from genome assembly GCA_963576735.1 of Bedellia somnulentella. Taxonomy (NCBI): domain Eukaryota; kingdom Metazoa; phylum Arthropoda; class Insecta; order Lepidoptera; family Bedelliidae; genus Bedellia; species Bedellia somnulentella. The sequence continues at coordinate 3,054,690 of OY755182.1, read as the reverse complement.
TATCACGTTTGTCAAACCTTACCTTTTCCTCATTGATTCGGTTCTTAAAATACCTTGACGACGGGAAATATCTAGGGACTAAAGTAATATATGTAGGAAACCTTTGTCAATTCCATGACAATGTACACATGAAAACTTTTATGGCAAGAGTTATCAAACTCTCCAAGGTACGGTCTCTTTAACCGCATCGACCATATTTTTATACGGTATTTTATTGGGAATCTGAATCTATTATCCTTAAGTTGACAGGGGTATGGCAGGTTGAGATATTAAACATATCGTCGTATTTAACCGAAGAGAAACTTGACGAATCTTTAGTCAAAGACTTTTCGATACATCTTTGTTTACTTTTTCGTATCATAAACTCAGCTTTAGATGTGTAAATTCTGTGTAGTGTCGGCTTAGAATAGCACTACCCCATTTCTTTCGGTGGTTGTACGTAAGAGGCGACTAACGGTATTGAGGCTTTTAAGGGATTTTTGGGCGATGCGGTTGAAGACCCATCACCAAAAACCTTTATTTCAGCATCTTTTCCCACTATCATTTCCAAAAGTGGCTTTAGCTGAATCAGAAATTCCTCAGCTCTAGATATTTACAGTCGTTAGTATATGTATGTATTTATGTATGTAAAAAATAAAATGCTAACATCTACATGTAATTTTTAAAGGTTTTTTAATGCAATGTTTATTTGATATTACATCGTGGTTTTTAACTAAGCAAACAATCTTGAACCTTTTTAGGGTTGGCTCAGAAATAGCAACAATTCCTTGTTTCACTTGGGAACTTCGTGGCTTTAAATTGATTATTGGGCAATGTGGTTGTAGCGACACCTATCACCATACTTGTCATTGCAATCGTACCCCAATAAACTTTAGTCGCCTCTTGGGAAACATATATCATACATACATATACTCACGGCTATAAATCCCTTGAGGGAGTAGCCAGAGCTTTGGAATGATAAATTCCTCAGCCACTTTTGGAAGTTGATTGGGGAAAAGATGATAATAATAAACGTTTTTGGTGATGGGTCTCCAACCACATCGCCCAAAAATCACTTGAAAAGCCCCTATACCCTTACTCGCCTCTTACGATCACCCACGGGTAGAAATGGGGTAGTGCTATTCTAAGCCGACACTACACGGCACACCCATAGGACCCTTTGGACACCTATAGGCAAAAAGGGGTAGCGTCATTCTAAGCCGGCACTGCACGGCAAATCAGTAAATATATGAATTTTAGTCGTAGTAAACCATCATTTTATTTGATACCCGACCTTGCATATCAAACTAACCTAACAACGTTCATACGGTATTTTTGCAGCCTCAGGGGAATCTTTTGATTTGGGATTGGGGAAAAAGCAAGCTTTCTGTCAACAACCTTTCTTTGTCGTCCTCTATTCTATTGACATAAAATGGATGAATATTTGGATCTTTATGCTCAACTATCTCTTCAAAGGCGTATATTAAACTAGAAGGTTATTTTAAATCTTTTTGTTCATGAAAACCTCATGTGGGGATTATTACTAATAAATAAATAATAAATAAAGGACAGAAAACTTTCGACACAGGCGGGATTCGAACCCACGACTCGGTATACGCCCCCGTCGCTCTTGCGTTCGAATCCCGGATTCGAATCCCACCTGTGTCGAAATTTTTCTTTCCTTTATTTATTCTTTATTTATTAGAAGGTTATTATGATTACTTTTGTAATATATAACTCAAACGTTCACGCCGTATATCCCGGAAGGGGTTGGCGGAGGTATTAATACTTCTGAACATAACGTGACATTATCACCTGGTGTTCTGAGTACTTCCGTTTTTCTTGGACAGTGTACTCACGTGATAGGGGCCAAGCCTGTCGCCGTTTTGTACGAAATCGCTGTCACATGACTAAGTACAACTCAGCAATGTGGGTAAAACCACGATAAATTAACCACACATATGTCTTTAGAAAAGACAAATTGATGTGAGTCCAACCAGGAATTTGAACCTTATTGCCTGCACGATAAGCGGTATTCTTCCCAATGAGCTATCACGGTTGTTTAGGTATTATACGCTTATGGCTTAAGGTTTATATCTGTATACAGTTAACCTTGTCAACTGTGTTAGTTCTTTTACTTCTAGAGAGTTTCTTTAGTTTATTAAGTATTACTTACTTACTTATACTCACGCCCATTATTCCCATTGGGGTAGGCAGAGACTATCGATCGCCACTTAATACGATCTTGACAAACCTCTCTTGCTTCCCTTACATTCATTATCCTTCTCATACATGCTCTTTTATTCTTCTCACTTCGGACCCCCGCCTTTATAAGAACGTTTTCTATCTGGTCAAGAAACGTTTTACGAGGCCGTCTTCTACTAACATTCCCATCCACATTGGCTCTATATATCTCTTTCGCTACTTTATTTTCATCCATCCTTTATAAGTATTAATTTTAATTTATATAAAATTTTGTAATTTTGTGTCTATTTATTTTGATTTTAAACATTAAGATAGTTACCCCTAAACTGGAAAGCCGTTACATTTACGAATAACTCTATGAATAATTGTTACAGTTTATTTACACACGTAGTTCGTCGAAAACGTGACGTGTGAATTATTAATCAAACTCAACGTTAAACTTTCTGACAGCGACATTTATAAAACTTTGTTGAATTTCACTTGTTACAAACAACCTTGGCAGCTCAAGGGGTTGTTGTAAGGGGTGAACACCTCTCACGACATGCGTTAAAGAAATAGGTTAAAATAATGATATAAATATAGATAGCTTAGTAGTTCAACTTCCAAAAGTGGTTGAGGAATTTATAATTCCTTGGCTCTGGCTACCCTTCTAGGGAATGATAGCCGTGAGTATATGTATGTATGTAGTTCTACCTACGGGTGTCGTAAGAGTTTCTGAATTATTATTTTTTTGCGAGGCAGTTGGAGACCCATTACTCAATTACACTTTATTTTACCATCTCGTCTCCCATCATTTTTCAAATGTGGCTGAGGAGTTTCTAGCAGTGAATTTTGGCTACACCTTTTTGGGATTTATGGCCGTGAGTTTATGTATGCATATAATATCCTCAGTTAGATTTACGACACCCACGGGGACAAATAGGTAAATTCCATTCTAAACTGATAGCCCACAGCAAAAATAGTTACGAAAATAATCATCATTAATAATGCTCGAACAAAACCAAACTTCTCGCGTATTCCTCATGACACAAATGTATGTAATTAATGAAGTGTTCGTATTGCCTACGAGAGATCGTTATCGATAGTCAATAGTGTTGGGGTTCTATCGATAATAACGTTAGACGCTGTGGACGTGATAATTAGTGTTGGGTGTCGTTTTGTTTTGTTGACAGCAAGTATGATATTTAGGTTGAGTATTTATAGAGCCGTGATAGTAACCGTGATAGCCCAGTGGGTAGAACACTCGGTTATCGTGCAAACGACTAGCGTTCAAATCCTGGGTCGGGCCTACACCAATTTGTCTTTTCTAAAGACATATGTGAGGTTAATTTATCATGGTTGTTAACGATGAGGGAAATCATCGTGAGGAAACCCACATGGCTGAGTTGTACTTAGTCATGTGACAGTGTATTCGTACAAAACGGCGATCGGCCTGCCCCCTATCACGTGAGTACACTGTCCATACGTGATGTTCAGAAGTATTAGTACCTCTGCCAACCTCTTCGGGGATATTCGGCATCAACGTTATGTTATGTTATTTATAGAGTTATTTATGTGTATAATATGAAGTTAAGAAACATAGTTTATTTATTTTTTAATTTGTTTTCTGTGTGTGATATACATAATTAAGATGGATTTCTTTCAAATACTCACGCAATCAGTTCCCATTTGGTGGGCAGAGACTACCGATCCCCACTTTGTACGATCCTGGCAAACCTCTCTAGCAATTTTTTTCATACATGCTCTTTTATCTTCATACTGCGGACGCTTTTTAATATTCAGAAATAGGTTATCTACATAATCATCTTTACAGTCAACTGGATCTAAGTCTCCCTCACAAACCTCTTCAGCAACTTTCACCTTAAGGTCAATCTACCGTTTAATATGTCCGCCCAAATTTTATTCATTCATTCATATATTCACGACTATAAAGTGTAATGAAGGATGAAGAAGGTGAACTAATGACTGATGGAACAAGAATAAAAAGAGTATGGAAGGATTATTTTGAGGGTCTTTTTGAAAAAAAGGATGATCCCATTACTTCAGTAATTGATAGCGATGTTAATTGTGACGAGGTAATGGGTGACGTGTCTGAAAGTATGATAAGTATGGCAGAAATTGTAAAAGCGATCAAAAGTATGAAACTAGGAAAAGCGGCAGTATATCATAGGATCTTTGCTGAAATGCTGAGGGCTGGTAAAGGGTTAGTGGCTTCTTGATTGTTCTTTCTTTTTCAGAAGTGTTGGGCACTTGGCAAAGTACCAAAAGATTGGTGTAGAGCCGTGATTGTGCCTCTATATAAAGGGAAAAGGTCAAGCCAAGAAGAAAAAACTACCGTGGTATTAGCCTTCTCAGTGTTGTCGGCAAATACTATGCGAAGTTTCAGATCGAAAGGGTGAAAAGTGTTACTTACATCAATGGCAAATGAGTTGCAGGAGATGGTGAACATTGCAAGTAAGTCTTTTAAAAGAAAGGGAATGAAAGTGAATGAGGACAAAACCAAAACAATGTTTTTTGAGAGAGAAGAAAGTTTGACAGAATGTGAGATTGTTATAAATGGTAAGAAAGTGGAACAAGTGAAAAAAAATGTATCTCTCTGGGGAGTTTGTTTACCAGGGATGGAAAATGTGAGGAAGATATTGAAAGGATAGTTATAAATGAAAATGCGGTGAATGGAGCCACGAACGGTCTGATGTCGAGCCATTCGTTGTCAGAAAAGGCTCGAATAGCTGTGCATAATGCTGTTCTGGTTCCCACGCTGATGTATGGTAGTGAATGTTGGGCATGGCAGAAGAAGCATAAAAGTAGAGTTTATGCAGTGGAAATGAGATTCCTCAGAAATATATTAAATGTAAGGTTGTGTGATAGAGTGAGAAATAGTGTGATCCGCAAACGGGTAGGTTTGAAAGATAACGTAGTATGCAAGATAGAAAAAGGAATGTTGAGGTGGTTTGGGCACAATGTGAGGATGGATGAAAATAAAATAGCGAAAGAGATATATAGAGCCAATGTGGATGGAATTTTTAGTAGAGGACGGCCTCGTAAAACGTTTATAGATCATATAGAAAACGTTTTTATAAAGGCGGAGGTCTGAAGTGAGAAGAATAAAAGAGCATGTATGAGAAGAATAATGAATGCAAGGGAAGCAAGAGAGGTTTGTCAGGATCGTACTAAGTGGCGATCGATAGTCTCTGCCTACACCAATGGGAATAATGGGCGTGAGTATAAGTAAATAAGTAAGTATAAATCCCTTGAAGGGATTTTTTTATCCTTATTGGATCTTTTTAAGTGGGTTTTGGGTGATGCGGTTGGGGACCTATCACCAATGATCACTATCAACTTCCAAATGTGGGTGAGGAATATCTTCTTCCGATACTATCGCATATAAAAAAACCTTTTTTATACATTGGTTACTATTAGGTACATATAAAGCAACACAAAGCACAGAGATAAAAACAGACAATTTAGAAACAAACTTGCTAACAATGAGGTCCGCAAATAAAAAAGACAAAAATAAACATCTATTTTGTGGGAGCCTACAAGACACTATTTTTATAAAACTCTATATTCTGTTTATATTTCAGCCGTATACGACGTCCGTGGCCGAATGGATAGGGACTAACTTCTCGGTTGCGGTTCTCGGTCGCAACCTCAAGGTTGCGGGTTCGATCCCCACTGAGAGCAACATTTATGTGATTAGCGTAAATGTTTTTTTCTTAGTCTATGCTGTTATTTATATGGGTATTATATAATAGTAAATTTATCGTTGGGCGTTAACTTGATCTGAGTTATCTATTGATCGGTTATGATTGTCAATATAAGAAAAAAAATCAAATGAAATGGAATTCATTGAAAACTTTAAAAATAACCCTTAAATATTTATTCATTTATGATATAGTTATCACGGTTCATCATATGCAGGACGGACGGACAGACAATTATAGTGTATAACACGAAAGCTCATACATACATAAACTCACTCCATTATTTCCTATTCGGGTAGACAGAGATGATCGATCGCCACATTGTGCGATCCTAGAAACTTGTCTAGCTTCGTTTACATCCATCAATATTTTCATACATGGTCATAATGTAAACTAGTATTTAGTCAAGGTGTGTCCTCCTCGGCCGTCCTCTTCTCACATTACCTTCCACCTTTGTACCAATTGAGCTCTTTAAAAGCCCTTTTTAACTCTTTGGCACAGAACCGCAAAGAAATAATAAAAAAAACTATCAACTTACTTTATGCTTTGCTAAATTATAGACAGAGCAGCCGAGCACCGCCTCTCTGCCAAGAAAGAACGTGTGGTTGCCGATAGGGCGCTCGAACTCTGGCTCTTCTGATATCTTTTTAGTTGTCATTTGTGATTCTGGAACAAAATAATAATAATAGTTAGTCATTGTTTATTTATTATAAGTTTTATTTAGTTACAAGTATTGGTTAGAGCTGAAAACCGGAGCTATCTGCTTTTAGTGGTTAGACCGAGCTCTTAACCATTTTGTCTTTTTTTTATTGTTATTTAATTAGTTCTTCTTTTTTAACTTCTTTTCACTGTATTATTATCTATATTTTTTTGTTGTATGTGTCAAAGACAAAAAAAAACTTTTTATTTTATTTTATTTTATTGTGAAAATAAAGCCCTGTATTTTCGGCTTAGAATAGATCTAATTCATTTCTTCCTATTGGGAGTATTGGAGCTTTCATAAGTGACTAGCTAGTGCCCGCAGTTTCGTTCACGCTCTTTTAGCTCCCTTAGGGCTCGAATTTTCAAAAATCCTTTCTTAGCGGATACCTACGTCATAACATCCCACTGCATGTCAATTTTCAGCCCGATCCGTCTAATGATTTTGGCTGTACGTTAATATGTCACCTTTGAGTTTTATACATTGAGATTATTGTGCGATAAACTGGAAACGGCGATAGGCCTGTGCCCTATCACGTGAGTACACGTGTCAAGCAAAACGTGGGTACTCTGAACACCAGGTCAGAGTGTCACGTGATGTTCAAAAGTAATACTACCTCTGTCAAACCCTTCGGGGGTAGACAGCGTGAACGTTTGAGTTGCAAAGAAACAAATATGAATATAATTTTACTGCTAGGGTATTTTTATTTAGAGTAGTTTTACCAATGTTCTTCGAAATAACGGTTTAGCACATCTTATATGTATATAAAATAGTATCATATAGTGGTGTTAGTCGCACTATTTTTTAACTCAAGAACGGATGATCTGATTTAAATGAATATTCGTGGAGAGGTACCTTAGAACCAGGAAAAGGACATAGGTTACTTTTTATAATATTAATAGTAGGGAAAATTTGTTTGTATGCTGCTATAGCTAAAACTTTCAGGAGCAACTTAAGCTATATATATCACGCTGAATATTGTAAGTGGTAAGCAATGAATAATACTTAACACCATCCGGGCGAAGCTGAAGCGGACCACTAGATGTCGTTTATATTTTTCATAAAAATAATAGCGATAAATAGTGTTACAGCAATATTGGTTAGAAATTCTGAGCTAAGAGCGTTCAACAAGCGCAGTTTACTTAGCAAACTTATTAGACTAAGGTGCTTAAGTGCGTTGTCGGTAATCTTACTTAAGATTGGATCAGATACTTGAGTGCAAACTGTGTGGAATGCTTGCAAATATTCATGTTCGGTTGACTTAGAGTCAAGCCCAGCTTAAGTCACTTAATAACCATAGTGTTATTTTATCGTTTCAGTATTCGAGAATATATTTTCTTTTTTAATTGTTTAAATATATGGACGTACTACTATATAAACATGGTATGTGGGGATATTAACTCAACAATATATTTAATATTATATAATACAAACATAAACAACATCCAAGACTAAGAAACAATCATTTATGCTCATCACGTAAATGTTGCTCTCAGCGAGGATCGAACCCGCAACCTCAGGACCAAGAAGGTAGTCATACCTACCTATCACACGTATCCAGTCGCTCAATTTAAGGTCAAGAAAAAAAACTGTTCGGTTCTACTTTATGTACATTATTTGCACTATGAATTATTTTAGGCTCAGCCGAGCTAGTCCGTACCGTAGTTAGTCGATAGCCCACGCTGAAACTATTATGGTGTCAATGATATTATTCATGTGCAATCAGCCTTTATCTCAGTTCCGATACGTACATATTTGTAACTTATCGTTTCATTTATTAAAATATTATTAATATTTTAACTTATTTTGCACCATCTTAGATTTTGATTGTTTTTTCTTGCATCCATCGTAATAAGAAATATTCTCTTGTATGTATTAAATCCTAAAAAAAAACGAATAGTGACCTGAAAGTTCTCTCAAACCTAATGTGTTTAGTGAACTTAAACAACCGAAAAGCTGGTCTCAAAAAGTTACGCAGTCTAAGTTACGCTTAGATACTCTCAACTTTCACTATAGGCCAAACTTGAGTCTATTTACTTAAACTAGAAATTATGTTACGCAATAATTTCTAAGTAACAGGACATTGGAGACCTAACACAAACATGTTTGTCCAAATATTGTGGTAGATTTCTAGTAAATAACTTTCATAGATTTCACGCTTTCTATCTTTTAGCGCGGATAAGGTTCTATTATGTAGATAAGGCATCTCGTACGAAATTAAGGACAAGAAATAACATACATACATACACATATACTCACGCTGTTAGTTCCCATTGGGGTAGGCAGAGATTATCAATCGCAAACCTCTCTAGCTTCGTTTACGTACATACTCTTTATTCTTCGCGCTTCGGATGCCTGCCTTCTTAAACACATTCTCTAATTGATCTAAATGTGTGATTCGTGGTCGTCCTCTACTACTTTACATTCCTCTAATGACAACATACATACATACATATGCTCACGGCTATATATCCCTAAACGGGGTAGCCAGAGGTTTGAAAATAAAATATTCCTCAGCCACTTTTGGAAGTAAAGTAAATATAATAAATAATTGTTGATGACCGGTCTCCAACCACATCGCCCAAAAGTTACTTAAAAAGCCCCTATACCCTTAGTCGCCTCTTACGATCACCCACGGGTAGAAATGGGGTAGAGCTATTCTAAGCCGACACTACACAGCATTGACAAGAAATAGGTTTGTCCTATTTGAAGTTTATAGTACATGGATAATTAAATTTAATTGTGAATATATTGTCAATCTTTCTTTCAAAAAAATATTTATTCATCATATGTTTATTACTGTTACGTTAAGTAGTTTTATCAAAAATCTCATTGCTACCAAATTTAGGACCAAATTGAGAGTGTGCTCAAAAAGGCTGGCGTCCGAAGTATGAAAAATAAAAGAGCATACATACATACATATACTCACGGCTATAAATCCCTAGAAGGGGTAGCCAGAGCTAAGGAACTTGAAGTTCCTCAGCCACTTTTGGAAGTTGCGTCGGGAAAAGATAGTGAAATAAAGGTTGTTGGTGATGGGTCTCCAACCGCATCGCCCAAAATCCTTTAAAAGCCCCAAAACCGTTAGTCGCCTCTTACGTACACCCACCGGAAGAAATGGGGTAGTGTTATTCTAAGCCGACACTACACAGCAATAAAAGAGCATGCATGAAAAGATTGATGGATGTAAACGAAGCTAGAGAGGTTTGTCTGAATCGTACGAAGTGGCGATCAATAGTCTCTGCCTACCCCAATGGGAACTAATGGCGTGAGTATATGTATGTATGTATGTCATTGCTACCCAAATCTGATTTCTAGTATGTTAACAGTCTCAACTCGAACTATTTGCAGGATTTAATGCAATATAAACCATTTATTGCCTTATTCGCATCAAGCATCAGCTGAAAATAAATGTTGGCTGCAAATAGATAGTTAAAGCACTTAGCATTTAACATTCCCAATGCAATGTGTGATGAGCTCTAATTTGAGAGCTATTTTAGTGAGGAATATACTTGGCAACAGCAGACCGAAATTATTTATAGTATTGGGTAAAAAACCGTACACTATTGTTTTATACATACATAGATACTTACATTACATTGCTGTGTAGTGTCGGCTTAGAATAGCACTACCCCATTTCTTCCGGTGGGTGTACGTAAGAGGCGACTAACGGTATTGGGGGTTTTAAGGGATTTTTGGGCGATGAGGTTGGAGACCCATCACCAACAACCTTTATTTTACCATCTTTTCCACACTCAACTTCAAAAAGTGGCTGAGGAATTTCTAATTCCTTAGCTCTGGCTACCCCTTCTAGGGAAATATAGCCGTGAGTATATGTATGTATGTATGTATACTTACATATACTCACGGCCACAAATCCCGAAAAGAGGTAGCCAGAACTTCAGGGCTAGAAACTCCTCAACCACATTTGGAAGTTGATAGGGGACAAGATGGTAGGAATAAAGTATCGTTGGTAATGGGTCTTCGACCGCATGGCCTAAAAACCACTTAAAAAGCTCCATACCGTTAGTCTCCTATAACGACACCCGAAGGTAGAAAGGGATAGTGACATTATAAGTCAGCACTACACGGCATTGCATAAAATGAAATGGTAAATAAGTCGACAAAAATAAAAGGGACAATATTAATAAAACGACGTGATAGCTCAATGGGTAGAACACCGGTTAACGTGCAAGCGACTAGTGTTCAAATCCCGGGTCGGGCCTACACCAATTTGTCTTTTATAAAGACATATGTGTGGTGAATTTATCACGGTTTTTAACGGTGAGGGAAAACATCGTGAGGAAACCCACATGGCTGAGTTCTACTTAGTCATGTGACCGTGTATTCGTACAAAACGGCGATAGGCGCCCCCTATCACGTGAGTACACTGTCCATGCAAAACGTGGGTACTCTGAACGCCAGGTGACAATGTCACGTGATGTTCAGAAGTATTAGTACCTCTGCCAACCCCTTACCGACAGCCCCATGTGCCGAGCGTGCATGGAAGCTGACGAAACGGTTGCTTACGTGCTCCAGGAATGCACGGGGGTAGCCGATATCCGCTATAACACGATAGGATCCATAAAGTCGCTCCCAGGGGCAGTAGCTGACCTGGATAAGCTACTCGCCTTCTGGATGGAATTAGGTTGGGAGAATTAAATGACCACTTGGTCCACGTACAATGGCTTGCCATGCCGGGCTCAGTGCGGAAACCCGTAGCGCTTATCGCCCATCTAATATAAAATAATATAACCCCTTCGGGGATATTCGGCGTGAACGTTTATGTTATGTTAATATTAATAAAATTGACTTAAAATCCAATCTCATATCAATAAAAGTCAATTCGACATCCCAAGCACGACACACAAAGCATCGAAGTGAATGGAACTCACTATTGACGTTTACTGTTAAGTTCAGTTAATTTATGCACCAACAGCTCAACTCCCTATAGAACCAACCGGAGCTTACTTTGACGGGGCACCGATAAACCAAAATTCGTATATAAATTGAGACGTTGTAACTACGATTTATAAGCTATAACATGTTATGACGTTTACTTTAAAGTCTCATGAGTAATACGGTTCTGCTTCTAAGAATGTATTTGTGTTTCTTGTACATGTGAGAATTTTGATTGACATCATTTTAAATGATAGGAAATTCAATAATACACACATACATATACTCACGGTTAACTTTAAAATAGCCTTTAGAACAACCATGATTCACCAACATTTAATGTACCGCGGTTGAAAATTGCACTACCTCATTTCTTCCCATGGTTATTCGAAAAAAACATATGAAATATGTTGAAACTGTATTAATCATAAGACTTTTTATACCGACACAGAGATAGTAAACATAATATTATTAATATAACAAAAGGTTAATTGATCAAAAGGTTACAAAAGCATTTTCATTATAATTGCAAATTGGCATACAATGACCTGATTTCGTGTTCAGGGCTATAAAGTGCACTGTTTGTAAGCAAAACTGAAAAATTACAAAAGGAGGTTTTCGAATACTGCAAACTTTTTAAAATTTTATTACTCCGTGTTTCAGTTTGTATCGTTTAAAAGCTGACCTAGTTCGATTTTTGAATAGAACATGTGTTTTTATTTTGTTTACGTTTCCGATAAATAAATGAGTGTGAACTGATTTTGAATTATTTATTAGTACAAGCGATGGATTTATGTATTAGTCGACTTGTTCATTAAAAAAGGTTCCCAGCCAGATTACATGAGATTTTTTTATGTATTTAATGCAAGTTAAATGTCACTGGCAGCTGAAGAGTAAATTGAACTCTGCAAATAATGCAAATTAATTTGTTGGTACAATTCTAAAACATATTAATGCTTATATACACGGCACAAAGTTTATAGTATGTTAACAGTAATTTCAACTAAAAGATGACAGTTTGACTCTATCTTATCTCATCTGAGAAAGAAAAATCCAATAACTGTTCTATTATTGGAAAGTTAGTTATTTTGCATAATACATTCATTGCTACATTCTGCATTCTACATCTGATTAAATTATTCTATACTTGGATTTGTATATCAAAATAAAAAATTGGTGTACAAATAAATACCATAAAATCTTGCATCCACAAAGCCACAGAAAACGGTATCATAAAAAAACATAAAAAGAAATAAAAGCGGCCAGCAACGGAACAAGTGAACGTTTAAATTTCGAATAGTAGAATTGGTGGCAGTTCCCACCTGTCACCGAATGCTAATGCGTACAAAATTCACACAAAGAGGTCTGATTTTTACCGTTTTATGCCAATGGAACTTTTTCATGTATAATCGTAATCGTATCACTAAACGTATAATTTAAGTAAATGTCGTAGTTTGATGAGGGAAAACTAATTTACAATGCAAAAGAGCCGTCTTTGAACTAAAGACGATTAATCAGCCAATAATAACTGAAACAATTACTTGATCAATCAAAAGTCAATTTAGTACCTAAAATTGTAAAAGACAGACCGTGTTGTAGTGATTTTTAATAATTATACTATAACTAGATGTTTAATTTTAACTCTACTAATTCATGTTAAATAAAAAGAAACTTATAACTAAACACTATTGCATTAAAGCTAACATAAATATAAAAGTACAAATCATTTAGAATGTTCTTTTAAAAATAGAACAGCGCATTTCCGATGAATCGTCAATTAATACGAATGGCACGTCCGCGTTCCAAATTCGGTTTGAATTTCAAATAAAAATAGCGGGCTAATGATTGCAGTAATTGGTTTAAATTGGTTAATTTCGATCAAAGTTTGTAGAAATTATTTTGAAAGTGTATACTATAAGTACTACAAAGCTATTTTCTGACAAATTATTGTAATTACAAAATTAAACAATTTTGTGTTGATAACGATAAATCAAACACCCGAAATTCCAAATTCTATTTTATGCTTGTTACTGATTGATACTTACTTACCTACTTATATTCATGCCCATTATTCCCATTGGGGTAGGCAGAGACTATCGATCGCCACTTAGTACGATCTTGACAAACCTCTCTTGCTTCCCTTACATTCATTATACTTCTCATACATGCTCTTTTATTCTTCTCACTTCGGCCTCTCAAAGCCTCTTATCCTTAGTCACCTCTTACGACACTTATGGGTAGAAAGGGGTAAGGACATCCTGAACCAGCACTTCACGATACGGCACTCCAATTTATACCTAATATTTAGTTTTGTTTATGTAATTTTTTCAATCTCAATAGCTCCGTGTTGTGTAGTAAATTATATCATATATAAGTACATAACTATATTCTCAAATCGATTGAATTTTATATAATTTTTTAAAAGATTTTAATTTAATGCTTTTTGTTAATTATTTTAGAACAATAAAGAATATTTGATATTTGATTTGATTTGAGTCGTTAGTTTCAATTTGGGAAGGCAGAGAATATCGATCGCCACTTTATATGATCCTGGAAAATTTCTTCAACTTTATCTACATTAATATTTTTTTTATACATGCCCTTTTAGTCTTAATATTTCAGATACCTGATTTTTTAAGCACATCCTCTATTAGATTTTAATTTTTATTTTTTTGTTCTATCTTTTGTAGAAAATCATCTTTCACTATACACTATTGGGAAGAAATGAGCTAGTAGACAGTAAATTACAATGATGTAAAAAAAATAAAAATACACCCACCACACCTTCAGCAGTATACATTGTAACTCTATGGCTACCTCTATACATTTGTCTTCGTATTTACGCCTTGGAAGTTTTGGACACGACTTTTGTAATTAACAACAAAGTTAATAAACTAACCTGTCATTCTAATAGGAACACAAGAAACGGTACTGCTCTAAACTGGTACCACATAGTGAATGGCAAGACAATGGCAAACACGATATCATAATTTGCTAAAACTTTTCAAAAACAAACCCACAACGATGATTATAATTCCATTAGTGAAGCAGCAAAACGTTAAATATGAAATAATTCCACGTTTGAAATCTTTGTTAGGCTGTTCCTTTGTAAATAGTACGTGCAAAAATAGGAACAATATTTTCTGAGCAAAAAGTTTGTTTAAGAGTTTGGCTCACGCTAGGCTGGCCACATTTGCGTGTTAATTACTGGCAACCCTGTCGGTAACTCAATTCGTATAATCTTTTACAGATAATTATAATGATAAAGATGATTGCGATTATAATTATTCAATATTAACAATAGCCCCTTCTTCTGTTTTTGTTTCAAAAAAGATAAATTTTAAAAAAAATGAGGTTGTGTAAAAGGTCATAAATTCCAGAATTTTAAATATTTGCAACCCGTTAAGTCGGAAAAGATCTAATATTTATACATATTCTTTAACCAGCTTCACTTAAAACAAAATTTATTGTGGAATAATAATCGTCGTTACATACTATAAACCAATTTTATTATTATATTAAAGACTCTGTTCTTGAACTGTTGGTTGGCTTTAAATAAATAAATAAATAAATAAAGACTCGTAATTTTAGGTCCAAATCGCCGAACGGGTAGCCAGAGCTAAGGAATTAAAAATTCCTCAGCCACTTTTAGAAATGTGAGTGGGGAAAAGATGGTAAAAATAATTGTTGTTGGTAATGGGTCTCCAACCGCATCGCCCAAAAATCCCTTAAAAGCCCCATACCGTTAGTCGCCTCTTACGTACACCCACCGGAAGAAATGGGTTAGTGCTATTCTAAGCCAACACTACACAGCATTTATTAACTATGAAGGAAATAATAGTAAGGAACCAAATGCTTGAGTGACACTATATCACAGTTATAATGAGTT
The DNA here is from genome assembly GCA_963576735.1 of Bedellia somnulentella. Taxonomy (NCBI): domain Eukaryota; kingdom Metazoa; phylum Arthropoda; class Insecta; order Lepidoptera; family Bedelliidae; genus Bedellia; species Bedellia somnulentella. The sequence continues at coordinate 3,039,314 of OY755182.1, read as the reverse complement.
TGTGTGTTTTAAACACAGCTAGTTTAAAATGGGATTTTCAAATTATTAATGCAATTGATATGAAACATCGCGACGAAACCCACATTTCTAACTAGTATTTAGTTATGTGACAGTGTATTTGCAAGAGATGGTAATGACCCTGCCCCTTATTACGTTAATTGACTTGAGTGTCTAGAGATAATACAAGCTAGTCAAGGATAAGCCTTGAAGAGCTAAGACAACAAAGTTATTGACAATTTATTTATTCCAGTAATAAAATCTTGACACGAATGTATATTTTGTAAGTAAGTAATTATGTGAGATTGATACATGGTAAATGTTTCAGATTTTGAGATGGACTATTTTAATTTTATAATTTAACTTTACATGCTTGACTCCAAATGTTCAAATGAGACCAATCCCTCAGTTGCCTTGTATAAAACCTTGGGGCAGGATATAGGATAATGCTGTTCTAATTCGACACTACACATATTACCAAAATACTTTTTACTAAACTACAAAGCAATGCTGTGTAGTGTTGGCTTAGAATAGCTCTACCCCATTTCTTCCGATGGGTGTACGTAAGAGCCGACTAACGGTATTGGGCTATTAAGGGATTTTTGGGCGATGCGGTTGGAGACCCATCACCAAAAACCTTTATTTTACCATCTTTTACCCACGGAACTTTCCGAAAGTGGCTGAGGAATTTCTAATTCCTTAGCTCTGGCTACCCCTTCAAGGGATTTATAGCCGTGAGTATATGTATGTATGTACAAAGTGATGCGCCTATTTGTTCTCATCCATAAACACTACATTAATTTTTCTACCTAGAAAGATAATATAGGTCTATAGAAAATAATGTTAGCAAAATTCTTATATTTTCAGTTTGATGAACTTTTACAACTACTAAGCATACGATAGCAATTCATTCACTCCATGTGGAATGTAAAAGACTATTTATGTTTGCCTAAGCAAATAAATTTTATATGTTGTATCTCTTTCGACTACACAAATAATTTTAAATGGTGACCCAAAACTCATATGTCTACATAGTATTTTCTAAGATTTTCACGATTGCACATTATAATTAAAACAACTATTGATTTTCGGATATTTTAATCAAGCAAGACTTCAGATAAAATTAGCTCTTTTTGTACATAGCAAATATTAAACGCAAATGTAACTTAAACTTTGTGAAGGTAGTTAGTATTAATAAATAATTTTATAGTACTGTATAATAACTGAAAAATTTTCGAAACGTCAGGCTTTAAAAATAATGTAATTAACACAATTTGCTGTGTAGTGTCGGCTTAGAATAGCACTACCCCATTTCTTCCGGTGGGTGTACGTAAGAGGCGACTAACGGTATTGGGGCTTTTAAGGGATTTTTGGGCGATGCGGTTGGAGACCCATCACCAACAACCTTTATTTTACTATCTTCTCCCCACTCAACTTTCCAAAAGCGGCTGAGGAATTTCTAATTCCTTAGCTCTGGCTACCCCTTCTAGGGATTTATAGGCGTGAGTATGTACAAAGCGATGCGTCTATTTGTTCTCATCCATAAACACTACATTAATTTTTCTACCTAGAAAGATAATAGGTCTATAGAAAATAATGTTAGCAAAATTCTTCTATTTTCAGTTTGATGAACTTTTACAACTACTAAGCATACGATAGCAATTCATTTACTCCGTGTAAAATGTAAAAGACTATTTATCTTTGCCTAAGCAAATAAATTTTATTGGTGACCCAAAACTTACATGACTAAATTTTATCACTTTTATGCCCTCAGTTGAGCAATAATTACGATTAAACATAACATCCCTCCCTTAGGCAATGAATTTTTCACTAGTATCCTTGAAGAAACTTGTATTTAATTTGAAGTTTGTAAATACAGCAATGACAAGATTTCCAGACAACTTTATTCCATTGTTATATTTTTTTTACTCTCTGAACTTCCGTAAGTGGAATAGAAAAATATGATTAAATAATTATTTAAAAGATATGACTATATTTGGTAATTAAGAGTGGGAAAACTAAATAAAATTAAATTTTGTTAGTGATAGGTCGATCTAAAACCCTTAGTCTCCTCTGATAATGTGTTAGTGCTTAAGAACTCCAACAATACACAGCACTATTTATTAGTATATATGTTTATTAGTATTTTCAATACTTATTTCTATTTGCGATTTTTTTATAAAACTTTTCTTTATTTTGCTCTTGCTTGAAATATTGTGGACCGTTTGTTTGTCAAATAAATGAGTAAATATGAAAAAATGACGTGTTAGCTACCCTATTTATAGCTCACGAACAGCTGAACCAATTTGGCTGAACATAAACAAACGGAAATGGTCTAGGTATTGTTTGCATGTCTGCGTCTTAATAATGCAAAAGCTCCCAAAAAATTCAATTGATTTCGACACTGTCTTAATAAGAACAGTAACTTTTAGAAGTGATATAAAGAATCCTCACAATTAATATCATAGGAATTCATATCAGATATATACTTTACACGATCCGAACAACGCTGGGGCGGACCACTAGTGTTTTATAAAATTACATTCAATTTCAAATTAATACTTCAAATAATGATATCTAACTATAACATCATGTTTTATGTTCTAATTTCCCACTGCCCTAGTTTTAAACTAGCTTCCTGTTTGAGCACAACAAATAATTTCATTAATTTGATGATTTGAACTATGACGTAATATTTCACAGTGAGCATGTACCCAGTGATCCATTCCAATGATCGGTTGCGGACAAGTCACAACAATTTTGTCGCAGCAATAAACCCTCCCAACATTCAGCTTTAATTAGCAGAATCAGGACACCTGCATAATAAACTATTTCGCGGCAAGCCACGTTGCATTTCGTAAATGGATTTTTTGAAAAATGTACGTGAACTTTGCGACATTTTAATCAGGTTTATATTTGGCCCGTGACTGAAAAGCGCCAACGTTTTTAATTCCCTTTTTGTTGCTTTGCCAACGTTGCGATTTGGAACCAGCCATTATTTAATTACCCAGTTTGGAGCATTGTCTTTAGTAATAGTTAGTTACTTGTTTATATATCTGCAAACTATTTAAACATCTTTAAATTCAAAACGTAAAGTCAAAACCATGTATAAGCAAAATGATGAGACATTTATGAAGGTTGTATAAAGTTGCAATCAATAGTAATGCTCATTATAAATAAAAGTTTTTAGTATAAGTATAGTTATTGCGATGATATGTGGGTTTATTTAATAGGATTAATACTAAGTGATGAATATATAGTCAACACACTGTCGGTAATTGTATAAATTTAATTCTAATTAAATGTTTGTATATGATTTTGCTTAGAAAGTTTGCTTAAGAGATTTAACTTCAATACCACAGATACGTAGGCCTTATTTAAAATTGGAACAGATTTCTGTGAAGTCTCTAAGTCTCTTCGAGCTATTATCGATTTCAAATAATTTCAAATCAAACACATATTATGTTTTTACATGGGTGTATATTACCGACATTAAAAAAATGAATTCATGGTTTATTAAACTTATTAAACATAATTTAAACTTTTTAAAACTTCTGCTTCTGCCACGCTCCCGATTGGTGTTTGAACATAATTCATAAAATAAAATAAATATATTTTGACATATGAGACAGATCAAATTAGCCCCGCAGTACTTAATGAATTGTATTGTGGGGTACTGATTTATTGATTTCTTGAATACTACAAATGTACAATCCTCACCTAATATATTCCTGCATGGCTGAACTTATAGTGTAATGAAAAATATTTTTGTTACATACATATACATTACATACATATGCTCACGGCTACAAATCCCTAGTAGGGGTAGCCAGAGCTAAGGAATTAGAAATTCCTTAGCCACTTTTGGAAAGTTGAGTGGGGAAAAGATGGTAAAATAATGGTTGTTGGTGATGAGTATCCAACCGCATCGCCAAATGTCCTTAAAAGTCCAAATACCATTGCCTCTTACTGGCGGCACTACACAGCAAATTGATAAAAAGTATAAAACAAATAGTAGTATAATTCAGTTGTATAATAAATGATAATATGATTTTTGTTTAAAATTATAAGCTTTGGTCGTTAGGATAAATAAATTGTATGTAAGTGATAATGATTATATAGAATGACATAAGAATCCTTTTCAAACTATTGACAATAGATTGACACATCAGACAAAAAACTTGATTAATAATGGGTATATATATATATAAATGCATTTCCGTTACAATTTAAAAACTGCCGTATTCAAAAGTACATATTAAATAAAAACTGTCATCATATTAAAATTTTCAGTTTTTTGACATATTTAAAGTAATTTGTAGCATCAATTCATCCACCATAATTACGTTAAATATATTTACTTAACCATTCAAAGGTTGTCGAAAAGAAATTATTACCAGTGAAAAAACTGCAATACTTGTCTTTTTTCCAAATGTGTTTTATGAAAATTTTAATGAGTGGTTTGATTCGCAATGAAATTTTCATAGCTGTGTAGTGTCGGCTTAGAATAGCACTACCCCATTTCTTCGGGTGGGTGTTCGCAAAAGGCGACTAACGGTATTGGGGCTTTTAAGGGATTTTTGGGCGATGCGGTTGAAGACCCATCTCCAACAACCTTTATTTCACCATTTTCTCCCATTGACCCTTCTAAAAGTGGCTGAGGAATTTCTCATTCCCTAGCTCTAGCTGTCCTTTCTAGAGATTTATAGCAATGAGTATATGTATGAAGTTTTTATTTAATTATTATCTACATTACTGTACTGGCCATAACAGAATAATATTTATAACCAATATGATAGTCCAGTGGGTAGAACATCCGCCCGAAAACAGAAGGGCGTGAGTTCCAATCCTGGGTCGGGCCTACACCAATTAATCTTTTCTAAACTCATATGTGTGGTTAATTTATCATGGTTGTTAACGGTGAGAGAAGACATCGTGAGGTGTACACATGGCTGAGTTGTACTTAGTCATGTGACAGTGTATTCGCACAAAACGGCGATAGGCCTGCCCCCTATCTCTTGAGTACACTGTCTAAGCAATTTGTGGGTACCTTCTCTGGAAACTTAATGGCACTACCATTTAAGTTCAGAAGTATTGGTACCTCTGCCAACCCCTTCGGGGATATGCGGCGTAAACGTTTATGTTACGTTTAAGTTTATAATATTGAAAAAGACAAAGGTGAAAAAAGACAATGTCATGAAGGTGCTTTTAAATTAAATTAAAAAACAACAATGAATTCATTTATACATGTCAAAGATTATCATTTTACCTCATTACCTATTTAGGAGAAGAAGATATTCCAAATTAGAAATAACCTTACAATTACTAGTTAATAAAACAGGCTTTTTTGCTTTGTATGACACATAACTCACCCACAGGAATAAAAGCATTTATGTTATTTTAAACGAATATTATACAGTTTTAGTGAAACTTAGAATATTAATTTTGTGTTAGTAATATAACTATGATATATCTTTCTATTTTCTTTGTCAAAATGCATTTAGTGATGCCTATTTAGTTTTAGTAATTTAACTAAAATATATCTTACTATTTTGTTTCATCAAAATTCATTTTGTTGAATCTTACCTTTTACAGCCATTGTTGGAAGCAGAGCAAGCGCCTGTAGTATAGACCAAATACACGGTCTTAAGCCTCTCATACCGACCTCATTCGTAATTCAAACTTTTTTCAGTTCAACAAGTAAATTTAGTAAAGAAAACAGTTCACTTTTTTTAAAAAACATTCTTAATTTAAATTGTCATAGCACTTATCGTTTTGTTTCTGTCGGAATCGGATTCTAGTCGACTGAAAGATATGATGTTTTTAATTGGCATAATGGTTTAGTGGTACTTGTACTATTTTATATTTAGCCAAAATTATATATGTTTATATTTAGCAAAATTATTAAACAATTATAGAAATTATTTAAAACCTTGCAAAATTGTTAGTTAAATTGAAATTTTAATGACAATTGGCTTTTTAATATTAAATTCTCTAAAATTACAAAATATTTTAAATTTATGATTTTGACATCGCAAACAAGAGATGACCGTAAAGTTTCAGGAAACAAGAACAAAAACCAGTTTTTTTCCTGTATATTAGAACAAAGAACTTAATGACAATCCATCTTTCCGTACTAATGGTTTCTTCATTATTAACTTGTGTCATTCACAGAAGCGCTTCAAAAATAATTAAAATTATAGAATATTTCATTTTTCATTTAATACGAATGCAATAAGTAACTTCATAGTTAGAAAAATGGAAATAAATTATGTAAGGTATGATTCAAATAACTTTAATCTAAATTACCATATTAACCAATCAATTAAACATCCACATTTTTATCTCGGTACACTTTCTCACTATACACTAATAATTTCAACCTTTTATAGAAATAGGTTTTATGTTGCTACGGCAACAAGTTCCCGAAGGTATTTTACGCCTCGTATAAGAACGCGACTACGCTGCCCTGAAGCTCGTAGCAGACTGATCGTAGTCCGTAGCACACAGACGCGTAGACATTTAACTGCTCATACATTTTCGCCCTCCTTTGAATGGGAATGTTTCATTTTTTCGCAGAGAGCTTTTTGTACATAAATATATGAATCGTTTGCTCGAGTTTTAGGTTAACGAATCTAATCGGATTTGTTACGCTTGTATTGTTTTGTTTTTTGTTGTTCCATTCTGAGTACACGTTTTATATTACTGTTTTGTGGAAATATTATTTTGTTGCTAAGTAGTATTTAGTTTGAGTTAATACTCTTGATATTTTTACATAAGTATTTTAGTACTTTTTTATCCCATTCACATCTAGTTAAGATAATATATTTTTATTATTCGTATAAAAAATAATAAAACTCAGATATCATTCAGACTTTCAGGAAATTATAAAAAAAATATGATTTTGTTTATTACACTTGTAATTCTAAGCTTGTTTTAAAATAAAAATTGAATTTTAAGATTATTAAAAAGATCCCATCCTTTTAATTATACAATATACACGATTTCCTCACAGCTCATATATGTTCCTACCAACTACTTTGCTAATTGCTACTCACCTACTACTATCTAGCGTAGGCACTATATATACAATATTTCAACTTTAAATCCACATCATATCCTTTAAAGGACAATTTTTCATTTATAAGGCTGATTCAGTATTACTTTTTCGGAGTTAGTGTTTGGGGTTAAGTGGGATAAAAAAAATTAAAAAGGTAGCTACACTAATAAAATATTTTTTATTTCATACATGTATATACTCGCAGCCACAAATCCTAAAAAAGGGTAGTCAGAGCTTCAGAATTAGGAACTTATTTCCTACACAAATACCTAAGATAAATAGTGTTGTTATTATAGAATAAACATGATTTTATATTCTTAACGTACGTATGCATACAAGCCGGTTATCTTTAAAAGAGGAGGCAGATGTTGTACTTCTCAATCACGGGAAATATCTGTCAGCTAGTGTTCAGAGTGCTCGCGTTTTGCTTGAACAATGATGTCACGCGGCGGTAGGCATATCACACCTTATAACAACTACATTATCACATGAATTAGCATAAATCAGCCATTCGAGTTTCTTCCGATTTAACATAACCACATTTAATATTTTACATATACTTTTTGTATTCTTTTTTTTTTCTCACATAACATGAAGTAAATTATTCATTGTATGTTTTTTGAATGTATATTTTCTGTAAAACCAGTCTGTTATACACATGCATAAAAAGTACAAGTACTAATTATGTCACAGAAAATATTGAACCGCCATTCATTTTCATTTAACAGCATTCGATGATAAATGAAGAGCCACACGGAGCTCAGTCCCCTACGCCAGGCGATTTCTATCAAATATAACGAGGGGGACTATTACGTAATACGGCTGGAAGATACTCTTCGATACGACGCAAGTCATCTCATCAAAGGCGGTGTATAAATGAGATCAATTCCTCTCTACTAGATGCGGTAATAGGGTTTCTCGATAGTCGATAATTGTTTCTGCATTTTTTTATAACTGTTTTGAAACAATGAAGGTTTACTAACGATTATCGTTTTTTTGTGTTCTATGTGTTGTTTTGTCGAAGAAATTATTGTATTTATTATAGAGATTTCTGAAAATTCTAACTAAAAATGTTCATAATAACTTCAAAACACTACTTAAATTATCCAATAAAGGTTAAAAGGTGTTTTTTTTTTATTTTTAGAAATAGCTTTAGGAATGAACTCATTTTATTTAGATTTTCTTTAATCTATCGTTTTTGAATAAGAGGATTTATACAAGTATGCAGTTAGCTGTAATATTAGTAAATATATTTGTATTTATTAGTGATTGTAATTTTACTATGTTTTATAATATTTATAAAAGGATAGTAGGATAGTATTATTATTATTTTTTACTATATTTTAACATACAAAACTAAAATATACTTACTAAAAATATATAATTTTTCTAATTTAATATGTATTAATAACCCGTTTTTTTAACGAACTGAACCTTCGAGAATAAGAGTAGAAAATTTAGTAGAAGATGAAAAAATAGGAGATGAATATGTTAAGAAATTGGATGAAAGACTGAGTTGCGTAGAAATGACGGATGAAATGGAAATTGAAGATGTATGGAGTGTGCTCAAATCTACGTTAGTTGAATGTGCGGCGGAAGTTTGTGGAGTGAGCAAAAGGAAAATTAGACCATCATCTAGTTGGTGGGATAAAAATGTGAAAGATGCAGTGAATGAAAAGAAGAAAGCTTGGCTCGATTTACTAGCAATCAAAGCTAGTAAACGGATGAATGTGTGTATAAATGATGATGAAGTTGAGAGATTTGAAGATGAATATAAGAGAATAAAGAGAATGGTTAAGAATAAAATAGAGCAGAAAAAGCGAGATCTGAAAGAATGGAGTGAAAAGAAACTCTCCAATAATTTCCAAAACAATCAAAAATTGTTTTGGAAATATATCAGACGTGAAAGGGGAGTTTCACAAAACACCAGTACAAATGTAATGAAGGATGAAAAAGGTGAATTAATGACTGATGGAATTAGAATAAAAAGGGTATGGAAGGATAATTTCGAGGGTCTCTTTGAAAAAGAGGATGACCCCACTACTTCAGCAATTGATATTAATATTAATTGTAACGAAGTGTTGGGTGATGTGTGTGAAAGTGTGATAAGTATGGAAGAAATTGTAAAAGCGATGAAATGTATGAAATTAGGGAAAGCGGCAGGGTATGATAGAGTTAATATCGAAATACTAAGGGCTGGTAAAGGATTAGTGGCTTCTTGGCTGTTCTTCCTTTTTCGAAAGTGTTGGGCACTTGGCAAAGTACCAAATGATTAGTGCAGAGCGGTGATAGTGCCCCTATATAAAGGGAAAGTGTCACGCCAGGTAGCAAAAAACTACCGTGGTATTAGCCTACTTAGTGTTGTCGGTAAATTGTATGCTAAGGTATTGATTGAAAGAGTGATCAAATCTTCTCCTTAAGGTGCATCACAGAAAAGTTCTTAGCAAAGAACCAAAAAGTGTGTTGCACCTTCATTGATCTGGAGAAGGCGTATGATAGGGTAGTAAGAAAGAATTTGTGGGAGATGTTGTCTAAGTTCGGTTTGGGGAGCCAACTTATACGTGCATTGGAGTCACTCTATGAGGGTTCCAGTGCATGTGTAAGAATAAACGGAGAAAACACGGACTGGTTTGAAATCTCTAGGGGTGTACGTCAGGGTTGTGTAGCTTCTCCGTGGCTTTTCAATCTGTTCATGGATGACTGTTTGAAAGAACTACGCGAAAGTGATTATGGTCTGAGAATGGGAGGATTCATCATTAAATGCCTCTTATACGCTGACGATCAAGTATTACTTGCATCAACGGTAAATGAGTTGCAAGAGATGGTGAATATTGCGTATAAGTCTTTTGAAAGAAAGGGCATGCGAGTGAATGTGGACAAAACCAAGACAATGGTTTTCCAGAGAGAGGAAAGTATGACAGAGTGTGAGATTACAATAGGTGGCAAGAAAGTGGAACAAGTGAAAGAGTTTGTATATCTGGGTATAAACAAATAGTAGTATAATTCAGTTGTATAATAAATGATAATATGATTTTTGTTTAAAATTATAAGCTTTGGTCGTTAGGATAAATAAATTGTATGTAAGTGATAATGATTATATAGAATGACATAAGAATCCTTTTCAAACTATTGACAATAGATTGACACATCAGACAAAAAACTTGATTAATAATGGGTATATATATATATAAATGCATTTCCGTTACAATTTAAAAACTGCCGTATTCAAAAGTACATATTAAATAAAAACTGTCATCATATTAAAATTTTCAGTTTTTTGACATATTTAAAGTAATTTGTAGCATCAATTCATCCACCATAATTACGTTAAATATATTTACTTAACCATTCAAAGGTTGTCGAAAAGAAATTATTACCAGTGAAAAAACTGCAATACTTGTCTTTTTTCCAAATGTGTTTTATGAAAATTTTAATGAGTGGTTTGATTCGCAATGAAATTTTCATAGCTGTGTAGTGTCGGCTTAGAATAGCACTACCCCATTTCTTCGGGTGGGTGTTCGCAAAAGGCGACTAACGGTATTGGGGCTTTTAAGGGATTTTTGGGCGATGCGGTTGAAGACCCATCTCCAACAACCTTTATTTCACCATTTTCTCCCATTGACCCTTCTAAAAGTGGCTGAGGAATTTCTCATTCCCTAGCTCTAGCTGTCCTTTCTAGAGATTTATAGCAATGAGTATATGTATGAAGTTTTTATTTAATTATTATCTACATTACTGTACTGGCCATAACAGAATAATATTTATAACCAATATGATAGTCCAGTGGGTAGAACATCCGCCCGAAAACAGAAGGGCGTGAGTTCCAATCCTGGGTCGGGCCTACACCAATTAATCTTTTCTAAACTCATATGTGTGGTTAATTTATCATGGTTGTTAACGGTGAGAGAAGACATCGTGAGGTGTACACATGGCTGAGTTGTACTTAGTCATGTGACAGTGTATTCGCACAAAACGGCGATAGGCCTGCCCCCTATCTCTTGAGTACACTGTCTAAGCAATTTGTGGGTACCTTCTCTGGAAACTAAATGGCACTACCATTTAAGTTCAGAAGTATTGGTACCTCTGCCAACCCCTTCGGGGATATGCGGCGTAAACGTTTATGTTACGTTTAAGTTTATAATATTGAAAAAGACAAAGGTGAAAAAAGACAATGTCATGAAGGTGCTTTTAAATTAAATTAAAAAACAACAATGAATTCATTTATACATGTCAAAGATTATCATTTTACCTCATTACCTATTTAGGAGAAGAAGATATTCCAAATTAGAAATAACCTTACAATTACTAGTTAATAAAACAGGCTTTTTTGCTTTGTATGACACATAACTCACCCACAGGAATAAAAGCATTTATGTTATTTTAAACGAATATTATACAGTTTTAGTGAAACTTAGAATATTAATTTTGTGTTAGTAATATAACTATGATATATCTTTCTATTTTCTTTGTCAAAATGCATTTAGTGATGCCTATTTAGTTTTAGTAATTTAACTAAAATATATCTTACTATTTTGTTTCATCAAAATTCATTTTGTTGAATCTTACCTTTTACAGCCATTGTTGGAAGCAGAGCAAGCGCCTGTAGTATAGACCAAATACACGGTCTTAAGCCTCTCATACCGACCTCATTCGTAATTCAAACTTTTTTCAGTTCAACAAGTAAATTTAGTAAAGAAAACAGTTCACTTTTTTTAAAAAACATTCTTAATTTAAATTGTCATAGCACTTATCGTTTTGTTTCTGTCGGAATCGGATTCTAGTCGACTGAAAGATATGATGTTTTTAATTGGCATAATGGTTTAGTGGTACTTGTACTATTTTATATTTAGCCAAAATTATATATGTTTATATTTAGCAAAATTATTAAACAATTATAGAAATTATTTAAAACCTTGCAAAATTGTTAGTTAAATTGAAATTTTAATGACAATTGGCTTTTTAATATTAAATTCTCTAAAATTACAAAATATTTTAAATTTATGATTTTGACATCGCAAACAAGAGATGACCGTAAAGTTTCAGGAAACAAGAACAAAAACCAGTTTTTTTCCTGTATATTAGAACAAAGAACTTAATGACAATCCATCTTTCCGTACTAATGGTTTCTTCATTATTAACTTGTGTCATTCACAGAAGCGCTTCAAAAATAATTAAAATTATAGAATATTTCATTTTTCATTTAATACGAATGCAATAAGTAACTTCATAGTTAGAAAAATGGAAATAAATTATGTAAGGTATGATTCAAATAACTTTAATCTAAATTACCATATTAACCAATCAATTAAACATCCACATTTTTATCTCGGTACACTTTCTCACTATACACTAATAATTTCAACCTTTTATAGAAATAGGTTTTATGTTGCTACGGCAACAAGTTCCCGAAGGTATTTTACGCCTCGTATAAGAACGCGACTACGCTGCCCTGAAGCTCGTAGCAGACTGATCGTAGTCCGTAGCACACAGACGCGTAGACATTTAACTGCTCATACATTTTCGCCCTCCTTTGAATGGGAATGTTTCATTTTTTCGCAGAGAGCTTTTTGTACATAAATATATGAATCGTTTGCTCGAGTTTTAGGTTAACGAATCTAATCGGATTTGTTACGCTTGTATTGTTTTGTTTTTTGTTGTTCCATTCTGAGTACACGTTTTATATTACTGTTTTGTGGAAATATTATTTTGTTGCTAAGTAGTATTTAGTTTGAGTTAATACTCTTGATATTTTTACATAAGTATTTTAGTACTTTTTTATCCCATTCACATCTAGTTAAGATAATATATTTTTATTATTCGTATAAAAAATAATAAAACTCAGATATCATTCAGACTTTCAGGAAATTATAAAAAAAATATGATTTTGTTTATTACACTTGTAATTCTAAGCTTGTTTTAAAATAAAAATTGAATTTTAAGATTATTAAAAAGATCCCATCCTTTTAATTATACAATATACACGATTTCCTCACAGCTCATATATGTTCCTACCAACTACTTTGCTAATTGCTACTCACCTACTACTATCTAGCGTAGGCACTATATATACAATATTTCAACTTTAAATCCACATCATATCCTTTAAAGGACAATTTTTCATTTATAAGGCTGATTCAGTATTACTTTTTCGGAGTTAGTGTTTGGGGTTAAGTGGGATAAAAAAAATTAAAAAGGTAGCTACACTAATAAAATATTTTTTATTTCATACATGTATATACTCGCAGCCACAAATCCTAAAAAAGGGTAGTCAGAGCTTCAGAATTAGGAACTTATTTCCTACACAAATACCTAAGATAAATAGTGTTGTTATTATAGAATAAACATGATTTTATATTCTTAACGTACGTATGCATACAAGCCGGTTATCTTTAAAAGAGGAGGCAGATGTTGTACTTCTCAATCACGGGAAATATCTGTCAGCTAGTGTTCAGAGTGCTCGCGTTTTGCTTGAACAATGATGTCACGCGGCGGTAGGCATATCACACCTTATAACAACTACATTATCACATGAATTAGCATAAATCAGCCATTCGAGTTTCTTCCGATTTAACATAACCACATTTAATATTTTACATATACTTTTTGTATTCTTTTTTTTTTCTCACATAACATGAAGTAAATTATTCATTGTATGTTTTTTGAATGTATATTTTCTGTAAAACCAGTCTGTTATACACATGCATAAAAAGTACAAGTACTAATTATGTCACAGAAAATATTGAACCGCCATTCATTTTCATTTAACAGCATTCGATGATAAATGAAGAGCCACACGGAGCTCAGTCCCCTACGCCAGGCGATTTCTATCAAATATAACGAGGGGGACTATTACGTAATACGGCTGGAAGATACTCTTCGATACGACGCAAGTCATCTCATCAAAGGCGGTGTATAAATGAGATCAATTCCTCTCTACTAGATGCGGTAATAGGGTTTCTCGATAGTCGATAATTGTTTCTGCATTTTTTTATAACTGTTTTGAAACAATGAAGGTTTACTAACGATTATCGTTTTTTTGTGTTCTATGTGTTGTTTTGTCGAAGAAATTATTGTATTTATTATAGAGATTTCTGAAAATTCTAACTAAAAATGTTCATAATAACTTCAAAACACTACTTAAATTATCCAATAAAGGTTAAAAGGTGTTTTTTTTTTATTTTTAGAAATAGCTTTAGGAATGAACTCATTTTATTTAGATTTTCTTTAATCTATCGTTTTTGAATAAGAGGATTTATACAAGTATGCAGTTAGCTGTAATATTAGTAAATATATTTGTATTTATTAGTGATTGTAATTTTACTATGTTTTATAATATTTATAAAAGGATAGTAGGATAGTATTATTATTATTTTTTACTATATTTTAACATACAAAACTAAAATATACTTACTAAAAATATATAATTTTTCTAATTTAATATGTATTAATAACCCGTTTTTTTAACGAACTGAACCTTCGAGAATAAGAGTAGAAAATTTAGTAGAAGATGAAAAAATAGGAGATGAATATGTTAAGAAATTGGATGAAAGACTGAGTTGCGTAGAAATGACGGATGAAATGGAAATTGAAGATGTATGGAGTGTGCTCAAATCTACGTTAGTTGAATGTGCGGCGGAAGTTTGTGGAGTGAGCAAAAGGAAAATTAGACCATCATCTAGTTGGTGGGATAAAAATGTGAAAGATGCAGTGAATGAAAAGAAGAAAGCTTGGCTCGATTTACTAGCAATCAAAGCTAGTAAACGGATGAATGTGTGTATAAATGATGATGAAGTTGAGAGATTTGAAGATGAATATAAGAGAATAAAGAGAATGGTTAAGAATAAAATAGAGCAGAAAAAGCGAGATCTGAAAGAATGGAGTGAAAAGAAACTCTCCAATAATTTCCAAAACAATCAAAAATTGTTTTGGAAATATATCAGACGTGAAAGGGGAGTTTCACAAAACACCAGTACAAATGTAATGAAGGATGAAAAAGGTGAATTAATGACTGATGGAATTAGAATAAAAAGGGTATGGAAGGATAATTTCGAGGGTCTCTTTGAAAAAGAGGATGACCCCACTACTTCAGCAATTGATATTAATATTAATTGTAACGAAGTGTTGGGTGATGTGTGTGAAAGTGTGATAAGTATGGAAGAAATTGTAAAAGCGATGAAATGTATGAAATTAGGGAAAGCGGCAGGGTATGATAGAGTTAATATCGAAATACTAAGGGCTGGTAAAGGATTAGTGGCTTCTTGGCTGTTCTTCCTTTTTCGAAAGTGTTGGGCACTTGGCAAAGTACCAAATGATTAGTGCAGAGCGGTGATAGTGCCCCTATATAAAGGGAAAGTGTCACGCCAGGTAGCAAAAAACTACCGTGGTATTAGCCTACTTAGTGTTGTCGGTAAATTGTATGCTAAGGTATTGATTGAAAGAGTGATCAAATCTTCTCCTTAAGGTGCATCACAGAAAAGTTCTTAGCAAAGAACCAAAAAGTGTGTTGCACCTTCATTGATCTGGAGAAGGCGTATGATAGGGTAGTAAGAAAGAATTTGTGGGAGATGTTGTCTAAGTTCGGTTTGGGGAGCCAACTTATACGTGCATTGGAGTCACTCTATGAGGGTTCCAGTGCATGTGTAAGAATAAACGGAGAAAACACGGACTGGTTTGAAATCTCTAGGGGTGTACGTCAGGGTTGTGTAGCTTCTCCGTGGCTTTTCAATCTGTTCATGGATGACTGTTTGAAAGAACTACGCGAAAGTGATTATGGTCTGAGAATGGGAGGATTCATCATTAAATGCCTCTTATACGCTGACGATCAAGTATTACTTGCATCAACGGTAAATGAGTTGCAAGAGATGGTGAATATTGCGTATAAGTCTTTTGAAAGAAAGGGCATGCGAGTGAATGTGGACAAAACCAAGACAATGGTTTTCCAGAGAGAGGAAAGTATGACAGAGTGTGAGATTACAATAGGTGGCAAGAAAGTGGAACAAGTGAAAGAGTTTGTATATCTGGGTAGTTTGTTTACAAGGGACGGAAAATGCGAGGAAGATATTGAAAGGAGAGTAAAAAAGGGAAATGCGGTAAATGGAGCCATAAACAGTCTAATGTCGAGCCAGTTCCTGTCTGAAAAGGCGCGAATGGCAGTTCACAATGCTGTACTGGTTCCTACGCTGATGTATGGTAGTGAATGTTGGGCATGGCAAAAGAGGCATGAAAGTAAAGTGAATGCAGTGGAAATGAGTTCCCTCAGAAGTATATGTAATGTAAGGTTGTGCGACAGAGTGAGAAATAGTGTAATTCGTGAACGTTTAGGTGTGAAAGATGACGTAGTGTGCAAGATAGAGAAAGGAATGTTAAGGTGGTTTGGGCACATAGAGAGGATGAATGACAGTAAATTGGTGAAAGAGATCTATAGAGCCAACGTGGAAGGTAGTGTGAGTAGAGGACGACCACGGAGGACACACCTGGACCAAATAAAGTGTGTGCTCAAAAAGGCTGGCGTCCGAAGTTTGAAGAATAAAAAAGCATGTATGAGAAGAATGATGAATGTAACAGAAGCAAAAGTGATTTGCCTGGATCGTACAAAGTGGCGATCGATAGTCTCTGCCTATCCCAATGGGAACAATGGGCGTGAGTATAAGTAACCCGTTTTTTTGTATGGACGCGAATTAAAAAAATAAAATTGCAATATAATAACAATGATGATACATTTTGAATGTTAATGACAAATTTAACCCATTACGGAAATTATATAAAAATTAATTAATTATTGATATGGATTATCCTAAACTGATAGTATTCGCGTACCACTTAGTATCCTACCAACTTTGGAGAAAGAATGTTTATAAAGTAATTTCAGTTATTTAGCGAAAATAAAGCGCTGGGAAGTACTTAACCGTATTGGAATATTATTAATCATTTTATTATTCACCATATTATTTGAAAAATAGACCCTTCTAGTAGGTATCTATCTAATATTTATGGTACTCTGCGGCGTAGTGACCTGTTTTATTTTACTCAACTAATTAATTTTTAGGGCACATAGAGAGTATGGATGATAGTGAATTAATAAAAGAGATCTATCAAGCCAATTTGGAAGGTAATGTTAGTAGAGACAACCGTGATAGCCCAGTGGGTAGAACACTCGGTTATCGTGCAAACGACTAGTGTTCAAATCCTGGGTCGGGCCTACACCAATTTGCCTTTTCTAAAGACATATGTGTGGTTAATTTATCATGGTTATTAACGGTGAGGGAAAACATCGTGAGGAAACCCACATGGCTGAGTTGTACTTAGTCATGTGACAGTGTATTCGTACAAAACGGCGATAGGCCTGCCCCCTATCACGTGAGTACACTGTCCATGCAAAACGTTGGTACTCTGAACACCAGGTGACAAAGTCACGTGTTGTTCAGAAGTATTAGTACCTCTGCCAACCCCTTCGGGGATATTCGGCGTGAACGTTTATGTTTTATTTATGTTTATGTTAGTAGAGGTTGATCTCTGAGGACTTATTTGGACCAAACAAAGAATGTGCTCAAAAAGCCAGGTGTCCGAAGAATGAAGAATAAAAAAGTATGTAGGAAAATATTGATGGATTTGAACGAGGCTAGAGAGGTTTACCAAGATCGTCCAGAGTGGCAATTGATAGTCTCTGTCTACCCCAATGGGAACTATAACGGCGTGAGTATATGTATGTAGTTAAATTCAAAAACCATAGATCTGATTTGAAATATTATCTGAGTGTTAAATAAATAAGGCTGTATTATTTGAAACCTAATCCCTTGTATAAAAATAATTATACCAAATTATTTCTTAATCACGGCAGAACCATTTGCTTATATACCTTTTATTGACTTATCAAAACACACTTCCTCACTTAATTTACAAATACTCGAATCGAAAATCCATAGTACCACAAGCGCTATAAAAAAATAACAGCTCGTTCTACGTGCGATATGAAAGGCATCAATTTGCACCAACTGAATTGATGATGTGAAGAGTTCCGATATTTATTTTGTCACCCGATGAAGTTTCCGACTACTTTTATATGAACCAAAAAAGGTTAAATATAAAACGAGTAATATTTTTACAATAGGTAATACCCCACTTTGAGTTTATGATACCATTATAAAGTAATTTGAAATTTTGTTGTAATAATATACATATACAAATACATACATAATTGTTGGCTATAAATACCTAGAAGGGGAAGCCTGAGTCTTCAGAGGGAGCCTCACAATGTTTTCCCGCACCGCATTAACAACCATGATAAATTTTTGTAGGATTGACCCGGGGTTTGAACTCGCGTCTGTCTGTATTGACGGGTGGTCGTTCTAGCCATTGGACTATCGTGGCTTATATTTTCCTAATCATAAAGTTCAGTTTTTTTTCTTTAAGTATAGCAAAGTCAACTTAGGTGGTCGCGTCATGTCTTAAGAGTTTAAGGGAAATATAAATGATAAATATTTAATTAATACTTTTAATCACGCCATTCTCATTCAAGTTAGTAGAAACTATTGGTCAGCTTACATAGTCATATCTCATAAACTGTGGTAGTAATATAGTCGGAATTTTCACTGATAATTTGTTTCCTTAGCCACTAAAAGACTAAATAAAATAAATACCTAATGAGGCTTAAAAAACGAGCTTTTTTTTCTCGTATTTGATTTTTATAATGGCAAAGGCTAGACGTTATAAATATTTGCAAGTTATCAGCTATTGTATTAACTTAAATGATAAATAATAGTTTTAAAATAAAACATATATTCCAGGAGCGACATGATAGTCCAGTGGGTAGAACACCCGCCCGAAAAACAGAAGGGCGTGAGTTCCAATCCTGGGACGGGCCTACACCAATTTGTCTTTTCTAAAAGTCATATGTGTGGTTGATTTATCATGGTTGCTAACGGTGAGGGAAAACATCGTGAGGAAACCCACATGGCTGAGTTGTACTGAGTCATGTGACAGTGTATTCGTACAAAACGGCGATAGGCCTGCCCCCTATCACGTGAGTACACTGTCTAAGCAAAACGTGGGTACCTTCTCTGGTAACTAGATGGCGCTTGCCATGTGAGTTCAGGAGTATTGGTACCTCTGCCAACCCCTTCGGGGATAAACGGCGTGAACGTTTATGTTTACGTTTATTATGTTTATTCCAGGAGAATACCTCGAATTTTAGAATTTCTTAGGAGAACCATGATATTTTGCTTTATTTTAAAATATTATGTAAAGTTTTGCGGTCGAGTATTATATTTATATGTTTGTCATTGTTATCTTTTGATGTGTACCTTCATAGCTTTGTTTTTCTTCTTTTGTTTTTTTTTATAATAAAACAAATATAAGGTTTTCATTAGTAAAATAATTAACAAAAAAACACTTAACACTAAAACATCATTTTAAACCCATTTTTTATCCCCAAGTTTCCCTGATACCGCCACTAATCATCCTTACCGAAAGGTCCTGTTTTAATGACTAACTTAGTCTCACGTACACTAAAGTAGGTTACATTGTGTAAACTTTTGTCATTAGCAAGGAGCACCTTGTATAGAGTAAGAACGTATCTTACACTGAAAACAGGTGCGGCGCACTAATTTACTTATTTAAGTTATAAGAGGTTAATGAATATTGTTGCGGGATTAAATACATTGTAGTGTCGGTTGATGATAACATTATCCAGTCTTTGCTAGGTATTGTGTTTTAGATCACAACTTCAGATGTGTGAATTGTAAAATAATATTTTTGGTCAATTGCTGTGTAGTGTCGGCTTAGAATAGCACTACCCTATTTCTTCCGGTGGGTGTACGTAAGCGGCGACTAACGGTATTGGGGCTTTTAAGGGATTTTTGGGCGATGCGGTTGGAGACCCATCACCAACAACCTTTATTTCACCATCTTTTCCCCACGCGACTTCCAAAGGTGGCTGAGGAATGTCTCATTCCCTAGCTCTGGCTACCCCTTCAAGAGATTTATAGCCGTGAGTGGAGTGATCTGGAGATTTTAAATGGTGACGCCTAAATATTCTGATTAAGTAAATTATTGATTTCAAAAAAAAGTAAGTTTGAAGTTCCAATTAGGTGTCATTGCAGAGGCATAGTAATTACCCAACATATTTATTTTAATTATAATAAATATTGAATGGTTAATTTATAGTTAATGAAAAAAGTTCGTATGTTTAACTTAACAATAACTTAAACTGTCTATAATTTATTATGTAGCAATACTTGTCGGCTTAGAATAACACTACCCCATTTCTACCCGTGGGTGATCGTAAAAGGCGACTAAGGGTATAGGGGCTTTTGAAGTAATTTTTGGGCGATGTGGTTGGAGACCCGTCACCAACAATTATTTATTATTACCATCTTTTCCCCACTCAACTTCCAAAAGTGGCTTAGGAGTTTCTTATTCCAAAGCTCTGGCTACCCCGTTAAGGGATTTATAGCGTATGAATGTATGTACTTAAAAATATCTAGTTCTACTTGATTTTATTCAAATTATTATAATCAATGACATCAATTTAATAAAAAAGAAAGAGGTGTCAGTTACACTCTTTATAACTCAAGAACGGATAAACCGATTTGGTTAAATATTAGCAGGCAGGCAGTTCTAAGAACTAGAAAAAGAACATAGGAGACTTTTAATATCAAAAAAAGGAGGCAGGATTTGTTCGTATGTTTGCATGTCGATAGTGAAAAAGCCGCGCAACAGTAATGGAAAGTTAAAACTTTCAGAAGCAACATAGGCTATATAACATCATGCAAAATGGCGTAGGGGGGAGGGCAGTAAAGATTTTCCGTGTCGTGCCAGCTGAGAATGTCTTGACCTCTCTCTACCCACGGCCGTAAGAGGAGACTAAGATATGGGGTTTTTTTAAGTGAGTTTTAGGCGATGCAGTAGGAGACCCAGCACCAACGATACTTTACTTCTACCATCTTGTCCCGTATCAACTTCCAAATGAGGCTGAAGAGTTTCTAGCTCTACTCTTTTTTGGGATTCATGGTCGTGAGTATATTATTATGTAGGTATGTAAGCATTAAAAAAAATACTTAACACCATCCGTGAAAAGCCGGGGCGGACCACCATTTGTAAATAATTATAGATTTACGTGCAACAATAAATGTTCTGCTAACGTAGGAAACATCACTGAATTCGATATAATTATTTTGTTAGGAGCGCTCTTTTTGTTATTAAGTATATTAAACTTGCAAGTTACATAAGTATTTCGGAATTGGTACTAAGGGTTACCTGAATTGTACAAAGTGGCGATCGACATTCTCTACTTACCCCAATGGGAACTAACAGCGTGAGTACAGATATATTGATGTACTTAGTACCTAACCTAACTTATGCTCACGGCAATAAATTCCAAAAAATAGGTACTAAAGTTTCAAAACTAATAATTCCGCAGCCATTTTTGAAGTGATTGAGGAGAGGTTAGTAAAATATTTTTGGGCGATGCGGTTGGAGACTCGTCACCAAAAGGCTTTTACTCGTACTATACCATCTTTTCACTACCCAGCTTCTAAAAGTGGCTGAGGAATTTTATTATTCCGAAACTCTGGCTACTCATTCTAGAGATTTATAGCCGTGAACATATTTATGAGTATTATGTACTTTCAGAAAGTACATATTTTTATATTAATATTACTTGTAGTCCTCTGCTGACTTACTCCAGATTTTATAAGTAATTTCAAGTTACAATCGGGTGTCTTACCAGCAACTAAATTTACAGGTATTTTATTCTTAAACTAAGGCTTATCCTTAAAAAAACTCAGGTTCGAGTATACATTCATACATATGTCTAGTATTTTCATCTATAGTCAATGACGTAAATATTTATACTAGAAGACGCAGCAACGTTTTACCGCACATATATTAATAGCATTGCGATATCTTCTAAAATATATCGGAATTGTATAACAGTATTAAATGCAGACGACCAGTCGATCAGAGCCATCAGAGTTTCCGATCCTGCTATTTTCTCGTTAATATTAAGCGGTTGTTGGAAAATTTATAGGTCTTAGTAATTTGGTCGGATCGTGAGCGCTGGTTCGTTGCCTCGAGAGCTGCTCAAGGCTTTGAATATTTATTGTGTATTAGTTGAACACCGCTTGAGGGGTGATTTTGCATGGTAAGATGCACTGTATAGATAATACTGGTTTTGATTAACTGGATTTCTTCGAGTACCAATCGAGTAGAACTTAAAATCAGTGCAATACGCCACAGTTGCTAGATGGTACTAGCCTTGTGTTATTATTTTTTGTTCGTGAGAATATACAGGTTATTTTTTTATAAGATGGAATTATTTTATATACTCTTACACCCAAATGAAATATACTTTAGTTTATCATATTTCATTTTTATTTTATAAAATTAGAAGTATACCTACTGAGAAGGGTCCTATTGGGGACGTTCTTGTAGATAATTAAATGAAAGAGTGGACTGTATACAGCCTTTACGAAACAGAAAAAATACAGATTTATAAGGACGTATTGCCGGTGCGAGAGGTAGGAGCGCAAGGGCCGGTCCGTCGTCGCCGAGTCTCGCTTGCAGCGGTGTCATCAGGCCCCGCCACGCATCTCCACCCGCGCGTAAAGTGTAGTCGCAGACACCTACCAAAAGTATTTTTCCTTTCGTGTCTTATAAGACAGTTAATGTAAGTTTTGGAACTCGAAACTGGAGGCAGTTTGGTCCAACAATAGCCTTATAACCCTATCACGTGAATACACTGACCAAGCAAAACGTGGGTACTCTGAACACCAGGTGACAATATCACGTGATGATCAGAAGTATCACTACCTCTTTTACTTTTTCGGGGATAAACAACGTCAAAGTTTGAGTTTGAGACTCATAGTTACCCTAACTTTATTCAAATCACTCGACTGACAACCTTAGTCATAATGATGAGCTAACCAATTAATCAGCAGAATGGTTCGACGTTCGAACAAGTTCATACTTGTATTCATGACAGTAGACAATTGACGTGCCCTATGGTTTTATTTTAGTCTAGTAGTGTTTGTGCCTATGTTTATAATACCCACGACTTTATCATTTTTATTATTTTTTAGCTTTTAGTACATTTATCTTAAATATGACAGTGTATGTATAATATAAAACCGTTTAACTTAAAAAGTTTTTTTACCATTATTTTAATTTATATATTTTGTATTCTAGCCGCTCATATGGACGTATGAGATCCCTATTGAAGAGGTGAATTTGGTTTCATTTTGCTTCATCGTACTCAAACAATAATTATGCATGTTTTTTTTAAGAAATAATCACATGGCATTGTATTCAATAACATTCCCACATAAAAGTATACACAATGGTTTAAACAAAAATAACAATGTGAACGTAATTTTTTATTAGTTTTTCATACAGTACCCAAATTTCTTCTATTCAAACCATCACTTATATCAATCCCAAGTTTGTCTTCGTATTTTCTCTTCTTTTCTTCTCTGGCCACTTTTTTCAGGTACGGTGTCGTTGTTTCCAGTGTCAGGAATCTCTGTAGGAGGGATCTCTGTAGTTGATATTTCTGAATTGGTTTCTTCTGTAGGAGTAGTTGTGATTTCTTCTGTGGAAGTAGTTGTAATTTCAGCTGTTGTGCTCTCAACCGTATCTGCAGTTACCGCTAGTGTTGTTGACGTTAGACTGTCTATTGTTTCTTTGAGTTCATTAACATCGTATTGTAATGCATTTTTTTGACTTGATAACACCAATGTCGATACGAATAAACTAAATGATAGAAGTCCGAGTAACACTATAACTTTGTTGTTCAGTATCCATGTCAAACAACTTTGAAAGAAATATTTCCAGTTCATTTTTGTTGTATTTATTTTTATTCCTTGTACACGTCTGTTATTTGGATTTGTAACAGTATCAGTGTATTGTTATCAGTTCTTTTTATGTTATCAGTTACATAGTGAGTATTATTACTTTGTTATCGACCTTAGTGCTATGGTTATAATGTTTATTATAGTAAATATGAGATTTATCAATATGTTCCCAGTTCAGTGTAATGGCAAGTTTAGAGTTAAACTAATCTATTGATATGGCCAGATTATAATTTGCCCGATAAAATGAGAAAGTAAAACTAATATTAAAAATTGTAAATGAAGAATAGAAGGCGATTGGGCAATAGTTTTCAATCGTTCATTATTTTGACCGAGACTGACTTATTGAAACGATAAATTGAATAGTCGTTCTTACATGTAAATTTCATCATCTTTACACTTTTATTATACAAATGATATCTTCATCAAAACCCGTTATAACTTTAAAATATGATATACATTAAAGTACTTTAAAAAGGTTAACGGTGAGGGAAAACATCGCGAGGAAACCCACATGGCTGAGTTGTACTTAGTCATGTGACAGTGTATTCGTACAAAACTACGTCCCCTGCCCCCTATCACGTGAGTACACTGTCCATGCAAAACTTGGGTACTCTGAACACCAGGTGACAAAGTCACGCGATGTTCAGAAGTATTAGTACCTCTGCCAACCCCTTCGGGGATATTCGGCGTGAACGTTTATGTATTATGTTATTTACTTTAAAAAGGTCTTTGTTCAAAGCATTAATAATGCGATTGCATACTAGTGTTTCCTCCTACATCTGAATTTTAATCATATAATATGTTTTATTTTATAATTGTAATTCAATTTTTTTAGAAGTTTTAATTGTTAGATCTAATTTATTTAGTTTTTTTTTCAAATCCTTTGTTCGACATTTTATACTTATTTTTTATTGAAATGCGATATGGATTATAAATATCTGATGTAAATGCTTTGAATTGAATTGATAAGCCTGCAAATGACCAAAGTTACAGTGGCTCTGGAAATAGAAATTACGGACAAAGGAAACTGACTAAAATAACTGTTCAAAGACGATAACTCTAGTTTGGTATAAGCTTCTTATGTCCTAACTTTCATCCCTTCTGAATAAACAGACCTAATAGTGTGGCTCTAAGTGATTGTTCTCATTATAATTTTAACGGATTTTGTATATAGATAAAATTTGGGCTGATTATATTAATTACTAGCGGACTGCCCCAGTTGGTAGCTTACATATACCCACGATTATAAATCCCTAAATGGGATAGCCAGAGCTTCTGAATAAAAAAACAACTTCATCCTCTTTTGGAAGTTAAGTAAGGATAAGATTGTAAAATAAATGTTTTTGGTGATGAGTCCTCACCCGCATTGCCGAAAATCATTTTAAAGCCCCAATAACCTTAGTCGCCTCTAATAATCACCCATGGAAAGAAATGGGGTAGTGCTTTTCTAAGCCGATATATTATTCATAGTAGCCAATTTACATATGTATAAATATTGGGTTAGAATTCTGCTAATCAATTTCACGGGTGTCTTTTTAAGTGGTTTTCGGGCGATTTAACTGGAGTAGAAACTCTTTACTACATCCATCATAATTAATTTAACAATAGTTTCTTGACTTAATTTCTTTAAGTGGCTGAGAGATTTCCAGTGCTGAATTTCTCTGGCAATTTTTTCTTTGAATTTTAGTTACGACGATACTGAAACACCTATTTTGTCTTAATAACATTCAATTTTATTACTTTATGTAACATGAATTCAGCTATAGAAATAGTCGATGTAGTTTGATATCTATCAATAACAACCTCTTCCAAACTTAAATTTCAAAATTTGAATGTTTTTGTTCATGAAAACCTCATGTGGGGATTATTACTAATAAAAAAAGGAAAGAAAAATTTTCGACACAGGCGGAAAAAAAACTTACCTTTATTTATTCTTAACTTTTTAGTAATAATCCCCACATGAGGTTTTCATGAACAAAAACATTCAAATTATGTGATAGTTAGGCGTTCTCAACATTTGCATTCTATCTAAAAAGGTAGACAAGTGGCCTTCCGAATTTGTGAAAAATTCGGAGGTAGGGAACGCAAACACTACTTAAAAGTGTAAAAGAAACAAAGGATAGAAGAATTTCGCGCTGGCAGCTATTGACACGGCAGCTCAATTGGCAGAGCGACGGGAGCGTATACCCGAAGGTCGCGGGTTCGATTCCCGCCTGTGTCAAAATTTTTCATTCATTTATTTATTGGTATTAAATTTCAAAAGTCATTAAAAATTACTAATTCGGAATATCTGGCTACTTCTTTTTGGGACTCGTGATAAAGTATATGATTATATATCAATGTTATCATTATGAACAGCAAGTTATGCCGTATAGTGCCGGCTTAGAATGTCAGCACCCCTTTCTACCCGCGGGTGTCGTCTAAGGGTATGGGGCTTTTAAATTGGTATTTGGGCGATGCGGTTGGAGACCCATCACCAATGATACTATTTCTACCATCTGCTCCTTTATCAACTTCCAAATGTGGCTGAGGAGTTTCTAGCTCTGAAGCTCTGGCTACCCCTTTTTGGGATTTATAGCCGTGAGTATATGTATGTATGTATGAACAGCAAGAAAAATGCTCAAACTTTTGTAATTTTATCCAGCCCGCTAGGACTATAAAGTCTGAATAAATATCACCTAAAAGTATAAGCTTTAGGTTTTAAAAAGCGCTTACTAGAAAAACAGCAGTATGAATCGTGTACAATATTTAAATTTCCATTATAATCTTCGGTTTTATATGTATATTTGATCGTGAAAACTCAAATTGCAAATTACATGGTATAAAAATAGCGAGCGAAAGCGACTCGGTGACGTGATCCCAACTTTTATTTGTGTTATAAACAGACTTCCTTTATGATTTTTACGTTTATTTACCCAACAAGTTTATAACTCTTTGATTTAAAGTTGGCATTGAGTTATGATAAAATAGCAAGGGAATATATTATATTTTTAAAAAAAGGTATGTTCATGCTCAAAATCTGTAATTATTTAGTTTGCTAAAAGCTGTTAGTCTCCTCTGTCAGAACCGTTATGATCAGCCAATAGACGTCCAACAACATATACCTCCTCCAAAGATCTGAACAACGACCGGTCCTGTGCGCCCACATCCATCGGCCCATATGTAACAAAGGTTAAAGGCCATGTCTCTGAACCGTATTAATCTTTAAAAAAATGCAAGCAGACTTCATAGAAATCATTTATTAGGAAAGGCAGAGACTACTACTGATAGAGATAACTAATACTAATATAAATAAATTTCTTCGCTTAATTCCGCTAAATAATACCTGCAGTCTTCATGCAACATGCACTGTGCACCGCCCGCCCCCCACTTACAAGAAATCGAAAAGCAGACAATGCACCACACACACACCCGCAAGCGAAAACCACAGGCAACCACAAATATGCGACGCGTTTCGACTCAACACGAGTCATTGTCGAGCAGTAGACAGTTCGGCAGCTGACCACCGTCTCGGTGCCGTAGATATTATTTAGGAGAATTAAGCGAAGAAATTTATTAATATTAGTATTGCTATGGATTTCCGCAAAGTAACGCCTGATTCAATCCAATAGAGATAACTAAGAGTAACATTATCAGAAGCAACGAACAATCCTTTCATAGATGCCTTTTTATTCACCATAATTCGGGAACCTCTCTTTTCAACTCTTTCTCTATTTGGTCGAAATATGTCCGTTGGGCCTATCTTCTATTGATATTACCGTCCACATTGGGTCTTTAAATATTTTTATCAATTATATAAGCCTAGCTCATATCAACATTCCCTCATTAATCTTTAACTATCTCAACTTCCACACCGCACTTTTTTTAAAATCACACAATTTCCTACTCGGTCCTATTTATTAGAATAACAAATGTATGTTTTAATAAGATATCAGTAGAAATTCATGCAAGAGCATTTAACAAACTGGTGCTGAGCTATACATTGTTAGGTATTGATTATTTTAACATCATTTCCCCTATTATATATTAAAGGAGTGCATTTGTACAAAACAGCAATAGGTCTACCCCTATTACATGAATACACTGTCAAAAAAAACCTTGACACTCTGAGGACCAGGTAACAAAATGACACGTGATATTCAGAAGTCACTTTTAAACACTTTTAACGGTGAGGGAAAACATCGTGAGGAAACCCACATGGCTGAGTTGTACTTAGTCATGTGACAGTGTATTCGTACAAAACGGCGATAGGCCTGCCCCCTATCACGTGAGTACACCGTCCAAACAAAACGTGGGTACCTACTTTTGGACACTAGGTGGCGCTGTCACATGTAATTCAGAAGTATTGGTACCTCTGCCAACCCCTCAAGGGATAAACGGCGTGAACGTTTATGTATGTTATGTTATTTATCACATATAGTTAACATTTTTATTTTCATCTCACTTATAATATATTTTTAAAATGATATTCATAAGCAAATTTGTTCAAACCCCGAAAAGTAAATTTCATAAAACGATATAATTGACATATAATGGTATGCTACAATCTCAGCCAAGGGAGCATAATGAGAGCAAAATAAAAGCTCTCCCAAAATATTCACTGTTTCAGCGTGAAAACATCCGAAGCGCGGTCTTTTAATAAATTACCATAAAATACATAATATCATTGTAGTGGTGAGAACGTGAATTTTTATGTAACCAAAATATCTTGGCATTAGACGATTACTCGCTTTGGTGAGGGCACACAATTTAAAATGGGTATCATCCTGCGTATATGGAGGTAGGAATTACCGAAGAAGTATTATGTGAATAAACCTAAATTTATTTTTTGAATGCTTTGTATTGTCGGCTTAGAATAACACTACCCCATTTCTTCCGGTGGGTGTACGTAAGAGGCAACTAACGGTATTTGGGCTTTTAAGGGATTTTTGGGCGATGCGGTTGGAGACCCATCACCAACAACCTTTACTTTACCATCTTCATCATTTATTTCAGCCTTTATCATTTATTTCGAAAAAAGCATATTTCATTTATCTGTGCTTATACTTTATAACATTACGTAAGATATTTGATACTCGAGTAACCCACGCTATTTCACATTAATACTAGGATTTTTAAGTTCATTAATATTTTCAGTAATGATATATTTTCCACTTTTTAGTTAGAGGTGATTTTTAAGCGTGATATTGTGAATTTTTTAAACTTTATTTATAAGAACCAAGCTAGGAAGGTTTGCGAGGTCCGTACAAAGTGGCGATCGATAGTCTCTGTCCACCCCAATGGAAACTTGAGTATATGTATGCATGTATGTATACTAATTTTTTACATTTGATTTATGAACCAACTGAAATTATTACATCCTGCCGACCTCAAGCAGGATAATGAGATAAATGAGATAAGTGTGCGTAGTATGATTTAAATCGGTTTATTTAAAATTGAATCAAAATCGAGTGTAAGGGTTACAGAGTTAAATAAATACATAAACACATAAACTCACGGCTATAAATCCCTAGAAGGGGTAGCCAGAGCTAAGGAATTAAAAATTCCTCAGTCACTTTTGAAGTTGAGTGGGGAAAAAGTGGTGAAATAAAGGTCGTTTATATTCATGTAAATAAACATAAATTTATGCAATTATACATACATACGGGTAAAATATAAGTGTGTTAAAATTAAAATGTTTGTAGACTGTTACACTTAAGCCTGTATTCCGAGGTAAATAAGCACTAAATATTATTTCATTTCAATTTACTACTGGTATAAGAAAATAAATAGGTAGGTAAAAGTTGTCTAACTGATTACAGGGCAACAGAATTATACCAAAATACTGTTATGCGATATTTAAAATTATACAATATGTCAAAGTAAATAAGGCTGTAGAAAATAAGCTAGTAGAAGTTATCTTACCCAGTTTTTGCTTAGGCAGTGCATGCAGGCAATACACTGTTACAAGATTAAGTTCAACTCAGCCATATAGATTTCGTCACGGTGGTTTTTCTCCACACATCATGTCGCGAGTCCTGCATAAGAAGAGGTGTTTGTCCTACTAAACTAACTTGGTTGATTCTATAAAAAAGATACGTGCATCTATTACTTATTATTATTATTCTAAGATAAAAGAGAATTACGACTCATGTTATTATTGACAAATAGACTATAGTTGCTCGCAGACAGACCTACACCAAATCAGTGTTGTGAGGTATTCCCTCACAACGACATTGCTGACTAATGAAGGTAATGGCTATTATTGTGACAGGTTCTTAATAATTTTATTAAGTCATCATATATTTTGGTTCGTTTTTATTTATGTTTGTTTTTTTATTATTTTATAATTCATGTGTTATTTTGAGATTTATTTTTGTTAAATCATATATTTTTTTTCTTTTGTTGAAAAACCAACCTTACTTTAATATTATTTTGTTCTTATGTTTCATGCATTGTTTACCCAAGCTTAGCAATAAATAAATGTTTTTCTTTCTTCTTTCTGTCTTTCTTTTAATTTGTCTGTTGTAAAAGTCATAAGATGATTACGTATGGTTTATTTATCATGGTTGTTAACAGAGAGGGAAAAAATTGCGATCAAATCCACATTTCTAAATGGCTAAGTTGTACTAAATCATATAGACCCTGATGTCTTAGTCGCCTATAACAACAGCCTTGTGAAAAGAAAAGAAACTGTGATTTTGCATTATAAAAATAATATATTCTTGTTCATTTAATCAAGAAAATTAATTTCGACGATAGCTTAAAACAAACAGTCACTTGAAAATTAATACAACTGCGTAATCTCGTAGTTATATGATGCTCTCGTACATCAAAGAGTTCTCGATTACTAAAACTAAACAGATCTAGAGTAAATATCATCTATATCAAAGCGAAATAGTACTTTCTAATCTACATTTATGTTGATATAAAGTCATTAGTTAAATTTACATTCATTTGAAATTCAGTCTGCTGTTTAATCAAAACAAATTAATTACAGTTGTAAAAGGCTCCGAATAAACTATTTTCTACAGAAATACGATGTCATTCCACGAATGTTATTCTAAAAGAGGATTTGAACTACTAGCCATTTCTAACTGTAAAAATTGGGAAGCACTAACGATCGAGCGTGAATCACCGAATAAAACCTTTAGAAACATTAAGTAAAGTACTAGAATTAATATAACTAGTTTATTCTTAGTTGGCGCTACAACGTGTTTTTTTTTATTCACGTCATTAACTGTGTTTATAACCAAATAAAATAATCATTTGTATAAAACGCTGTGAATTGATTCTAGCAATTTTCGCGAAACAAACAGGTTTCAAGAAAATGGGTATAAATTTTGCGGAAGTTGCGGGTTCGATCCCCGCTGAGAGCAACATTTATGTGATGAGCATAACTGATTGTGTCTTCCACCTGGAAGTTATTTATATACCTATATACATACATATAATTACGGCTATGAATACCAGAAAAGGGTAGCCAGAGCTTCGGAATTAAAATTCCTCAGCCACATTAGAAGTTCATAGCGAGTTGGATTGTGTAACCAGACGAGCATACCCTCTTCGAAACGCGGCGTGTTAGCTTTACGGTCATATCTGGTTTTCATCTTTTCACTAGCATGTAAACCATTTTCACGCACTAGGGAATGTACATCTTGCATTCTTTCCCTCAGCGGGCAACTTAATCTCAAATGGCCCCTTTTCCCGCAGCCATAACAAATCGGTCCAGTACTCCTTCCGACGGGTGCTTTAATGACCTTGACGTCCTCATTTGCTTCCGCAATCTCACGAAGTTGATGAGTTTGGCGCGTATCCTGGCGGCAAGCTTCAACTTCTAGAGCGTTCGCCAAGGCATCCTTGAGAGACGTGTGGTGTTGAAGTCTCACCGCTGTTCTCACTTCGATATCTCTGATGCCGTCGACGAATGCTTGCACCAGGTTCATTTCCACCGTCTCCGGATCTACACTGGGATAGGCCTTGCGGACGAGCTTCTCGATTTCAAGGGCCCACTGCTGAAGTCCCTCTCCGGAACGCTGGACCCTATCACGCAGCTGAGCGCGGAACACGTGCTCCAGGTGTCGCTCTCCATAGCGAGACTCCAACGCATCCAGCAGGTCCTTGAAACCACCACTCGGAGTCGGCAGCGCCTCTATTACTGACAGTGCTTGACCTCGGAGCGCCACCGTCAGTGCAGTCAAACACTGTTCATCAGTCCAACCATTGGCAGCCGCAACAGTCTGGAACTGATGTCTATACGCCGACCAGGATGTTGTTCCGTCGTAGGGAGGAACCTTCACACGAGGACCATGGACAGCTACTACATTCTCACCGGAGACAACCTTGACCGGTCGTGATTCAAGCTGCAGAACCCTTTTCTCCATTCCGCGGAAGTCGGTCTTCATGTCATCGATATCTTTCTCAATAGTGGTTACCTGCTCCTTCATCTGCTCTACGTCTTTTTCCACAGTAACCACCCGACCACACAAGATGTTAGAAATAAAGTATTGTTGGTGATGAGTCTCCAACCGCATCGCCCAGCAATCACTCATTAAGCCCCAATACCCTAAGTCGCCTCTTACGACCCCCTCGAGAACAAATCGGATAATGCTATTTTAAGCGGACACTACACAGCTTATATATATAAGTATATAAAATATATCGCACAATACAAGTTCTAATTAGTTTAGGTTAACTTTAATCTGTATATAGTATGTCTTTATATTTATTTATTTTAGTTATGATAAAAAAAACCAGAAAACTAAAGAAAACTGGAAGTCAAGAAACAGGCCGAAAATTGAAACTCACCTATTATCTGTCACAAAAACAAAAAAAAACCAGGCCATAACGATAGCTATCAAAATGTATACGGCATAAAATATAGCGAGCATCAATAAAGTACCAGGTCTTTGGAATTATATTTCTCGACATGTGGCAAAATACAATTTATTAAGAAAGCTGCAAAGCAGTCGTATTAAAGTCGCAATATGACTGTTACTCGACTTGCGGTGAAATAATCTTACAGCTAGCACCATGAAAGCTATAATGCATTTCAGTGTGAAGGAGAATTTTGTTACATGGTGGAATAATAATATGGATACGGCAATTTAAGCTTTAAAAGAAAATCTTTCAAAGCGGCAAATAGTAACAGTAATATTCGTAAATATGACTTTTTATACACCAATCGGTAAGATACTATAGTCACCTGTTACGGATTGAGGACGAAAAGTTATCTTGCAAAAGTAATATAAAGATTTAGAAATGTAAGATTTGCTGTGTAGTGTTGGCTTAGAATAGCACTACCCCATTTCTTCCGGTGGGTGAACGTAAAAGGCGACTAACGGTATTAGGGCTTTTAAGGGATTTTTGGGCGATGAGGTTGGAGACCCATCACCAACAACCTTTATTTTACCATCTTTTCCCCATTTAACTTTCCAAAAGTGGCTGAGGAATTTTTGATTCCTTAGCTCTGGCTACCCCATCTAGGGATTTATAGCTGTGAGTAGATGTATGTAATATAAAGAACCTATGTGGACATTATTGCTAAAAAAGGACGATTATGTTTAAATGCCTGACACATTTAGGAAAGGTTTTAAAAAAGAGTCTTAAATGGTAAAATTATATTGATTCGTGTGGTAGTATGTAGGCAGTAGTGTGGTAAAATTGGTAGTCTTAAGATATTTTAATGTATGCATAATTCATACAGCCATCTTTTACTTCAACAACTGTGATAGCTTAATGGGCAGAACTCTCGCCTTTCATGCAGACAAGTTTATAGGTTCTAAACCCGGATGCCAAATTTGTGTTTATTTTACCATAGTTGTTAACGGTGAGGGTATACATAGGGATCCCACATCGCTGAGTTGTACTTAGTCCTAAGACAGTGTATTAGTACAAAACCGCAATAAGCCTAAACCCTATCACTTGAGTGCACTGTCCAAGCAAAACGTGGGTACTTTGTGTGTCGGTGTTCCAGACGACAATGTCACGAATGTTCAGAAGTATTAGGACAAACTCCAATTAGTACCTCTTCCTACCCCTTAAGGGATATACGGCGTGAACATTTGAGTCTTTGAGGAGATTCTTTTTTTACTTCTAAAGAATGATAATTTATTATAAACTTTAGTCATCAACTAAGAGATATAAATTTAAACATTTTACCACCTTCTTCCAACTAGTAATATGTGCTCAATGTTGTCTCACCACAATATTATGAAAACATTAAATCACAACGGCTTATTAAGTTGGCAACACTGCTCGCCCCGCGCTTTATTTAATGTTGCCAACAATTTAGCGTGAAAAATACAGTGCGAATGATATTCCACTTGGTAAATACTGATTCAAGTGTTTGTCTTTTGTCGGTTGGAAATTTTGCAGTTGTTGTATTGTTGCGTTGTTGCAACAATGCCCAATTCTTTGAAAGCTTAAATTTTACTGCTATATTACTTTGAGGAGAATTTTTTTTTGTTTAGGCTTCTGACATTTCATACTAAAGTTTCTCACAGTTTCTTTGAATAGAGTAAGATATATAAATATATTGTTTGTGAGATTTGAAACGTTAAAATGTCTTAATCGTCTTTCATTTTATAAATTTAAAATCTATGCCTATTACATATTTATTATTACATAATTCTCCTTTATCCCTATTTATATTTATTCGGTTACAAAAACAATATTATATCTAAAGTTACAGTACACCTCCCTGCATATTTAGCGACTATAAAAATAATGTAAAATTCTAAGCCGTAACTTGAACCCAATAAACATAAACGAATTGTGTTAAAACTCTTAATTACCGAAACGTGACAATTTAACAGGTAAAATGTGGTAGAAATTCACCTATCGATAAATCTAGGTGGCTTACATTAGTTGGTAGTTTGGTAGAAACTGGAAACTAGTAGAACCTTACGCTTGAATAATAGCGGGGCAATGCAACCCGGACATAAGAGATGAGTGTCGTTAGTTGGACGGAAAGTTTCGTGTGCGGTGACCATTATTTACGGAAACTCAGAAACTTTCATTTTTATGTTAAAATTGTTGTGCTGCTTACCCTGGGGATAAGGACAATATAAGTTTGAAGAAAGAAAGAAAGAAAAGTTATTTATTTGCTATTAAAGGCACAAAAATTAACAATATAGGCAATAAGTAATAATACAAAAAATAAGAGAAAAAGCTAGAGATAACCACATAAACATATTTATTTATTAAAAACACAAATGGCAAAAAATCAAATAAAAGATATCATTTCACTAAAGACAGGAAAAAAAACAACCATAAACAGAAAAACATTAGTAAAAATTAAAACAAAGAACAAAAGTAATAATATCAAAATTTTGAGATGTTGTGCCCTCCAACAGCAAAAAGGCACTGACTCAGCAAAAGTGGTGAGTTATACCTCACAACACTGATTTTCAGTCAGCGCCTACACCAGCGACATCACAAGCGTCA
Organism: Bedellia somnulentella; assembly: GCA_963576735.1. Taxonomy (NCBI): domain Eukaryota; kingdom Metazoa; phylum Arthropoda; class Insecta; order Lepidoptera; family Bedelliidae; genus Bedellia; species Bedellia somnulentella. Next base: position 3,003,983 of record OY755182.1, on the reverse strand, counting down.
CACCAACAGTAGCGTGATATAATGGTAACACACTTATAGTATACTTAAACATAAACAAAATTTGCCAAATAAAATTGTATTATAAAAATATATTTTTTAACCTTTAAGTACATGCGCTGTTTAGGGTAACATTCCGTCACGCGTGGGGTCTAGAAGTATCCCCAATATAAATTTACATATACATTCAGATTTTCTTAATATTTTTAAAAAGAGTTTTAAATTTTAAGTAAAAGCATTGTAAAATTTATGAAAAGTATTTAATAAATTTACAACAATCAGTCTTAAGACAGTTAGGTACATTTTTCATTAAATTAAAAATATCATACATAGAATTATTTAGGCACATTTATAAAGTTTTAAAATTTAACAAAAAAGTCAACTTATGACTTCCTTGTATTTTTATTAATAAAATATGAGAATCAAAAACAAGTAATTAAAAGAAAAAAATACAAAAAACAATAAAGAAAAAAAATGACTGATCTTGAAACTTACTAACTAAACTTATGTTAAAATTAATTTTTGGGTGAGCATGATAAACAATAAGTAACAGCTACCGAATGAGGCTTGCCAATAGTTTTGCTTTTTTTTTGTATCTGGGACAATAACAGCATCTTAGCTTTATTTTTGGAGTATTAGAACCAGCATCATCTGTACTGGGCAAAAGCTGCTCTTTTTCGGTCAACTCACTTAAATCTTGCACAATTTACTCAATTTGAGCATTGGTGAGCCGGCGACACATTTTTTCAGTAAGAAATCACTAATTCTGAAAAAAACCAAATAATAACAAAACACAAGTGAAAAAATTAAATATGTTAAATCACGGGTGGGGTCTGCAGGGGTCCCCAAGTAAGCAAAAATGCAACTTACCTTAGCAGAAGAGCAACGAACTTCCACTCGCCGAAAGGCCTTGTGTCATACTGAGATTAGCCGAGAATACGCGATCCTAATTTTCTTAATTTAAAAAAAATACCGTTAAATAACAGCACGTGGGATCTGCTTAGACCCCGCCAGTGACGTTAAAGGTTAAACCTACGCTTTGTTAAATATTCAGTCTAAATAAAACTTGTTTATTTCATTTATAAGTTAAAATACTTTAAATATTCTTTCTAAAAGCAGAAAATTATTTAAAATAAATCATGTTTGCAAATTACAGAGCTACAACTACCTCAAAGATAATGAAAATAAACCACAATGTTGCGAAATATTTCTTCTAGTATAAAACTGATAATATTAGTAAAAAAGTCATGTCACGTTGGAAGATGTATCAGATTTTTGTTCCACTGTATATACCAAAAAAGACAGAGACCGGAATTAGAATTTCTTTAGCGGCTATTATAATCGGAAAGGGACCAAAATGGTTTATAGCTACATCGGCCAGCTATCTCTCAAAAAGCCCCAAATCACGGAGTCACCTTTTACGACATCCGTGTGAAGAAATGAGTCAATACTATTCTAAACCATCACTTAATGTCTGACACTATGATATTATGTGTGTGTGATATGATAATGCATGTATACAATCTGCAACAAGTATGGTCACCCTACCATCGCCAAAGTCTGTGAGGACTTTTCATTCACCAGTGCGTGTCTTCATTAAATCGTCTTCTTTCTGTCATTTGTTCTTAGTAACATCCCTATTAAGTCATTCGACTTACAAACTATTAATTAAAGAACTTATCTTTGTACCACTCTTATATGCCTTGTATTAGTTTTATTTATTTCAATTTGTTTATACTTAGAAATGTAACGCGGTTTGTATGTAAACCCTGCTTATTTAATAATGTTCAGTTTAAGGCATACAAAGCATAGGATGAATATAAAAAGGAAGAAGACGTAATAGTCAATATATAGAAAATAAAAAAAAAAAAAAACCGAAAAATTTGTGAATATTGGTAGAGAAAGGTAAATCAGGGTTTTTTTAAAGATCATATTATTAACGCTTAGAGACCTCTGAAAATAAGGTGAGATGATTGTACGTGATGTTCAGCCCAGCTAACACGAGTGATCTTTAACTAGAAAACGCGTGAAATGAAACAGCCATTTCGTTTGCACTTACATAGTATTGTATATTTTTAACTCATAATATTCTAACTGACAAAGAGTAACGATAAAATAACGCTCGTGCTAGGCCCCCAGAAGAGCAAGCACGAGCGCTATTTTATCGACACGATAACGGTTAGAACGAGATGGCAGTATACGATACTAAGTAAGTGCGTAAGAGATGGCTGCTTTATCCCCCGCGATAACTAGTTTAAAAACGGCTCGTGCTAGCCGGGCTGAACTATAAGTATATCTTCTAACATTCGGGGTCACATGGCGTATACGATATTTAAGTAAGTGTATATAAGTCATAGTGGGATACCTTGTCGTTAAAAAAGGTTCTCTCATAGATCTTTGACGGCTTAGCGTTATCGTTATCCTTTTTGGCAGGATATCTGAACACAGCCAGTCAATACCATTTTCTCCCAGATTGTGGTCAAAATGGATGTTTTTCTTATCTAATTACATGCTTAAAGTATTTTGTATTATTTGCTGTGTAGTGTCGGCTTGGAATAGCACTACCCCATTTCTTCCAGTGGGTGTACGTAAAAAGCGAGTAACAGTGTTGAGGCTTTTGAAGGGATCCATCACCAACCACCTTTATTTTACTATCTTTTCCCCACGCAACTTCCAAAAGTGGCTGAGGAATTTCTTATTCCTTAGCTCTGGCTTCCCCTTCTAGGGGGGATTTATAGCCGTGAGTATATGTATGTATGTACGTACATTATTTAAGACTATCATTACATTATCTCTAATCGTAGGTATATTTTAAGTTTTATAAGGATTATTTAAAAAAACAGATTATTATTTGGTGATGTGGTTGTTTTCTCATCAGTTTTAGAATAGCGCACAGATTTTGAGTAAAATGACATAAAAACATTGTTTGATTTGTCGGTGTTGCAAAATTTTAACACGTTTTATAATCTTTTTGGGATTAAAAGGCGTGAGTAGTAAAAGAGTTAGATTATAGGATAGATATGCTCTGATTCACATTGTAATACAAGATAAGATAATATGTGTAAGCAAATTTAGAAATACAGTTTCATCAATATTTGAGTATTACTAAATGGTTGATAAAGGCAAAAAATCGCAATATATTCTATCGTTTATAAAATTACATACATACATACATATACTCACGGCTATAAATCCCTTAACGAGGTAGCCAGAGCTTTGGAATGATAAATTCCTTAGCCACTTTTGGAAGTTGAGTGGGGAAAAGATGGTAATAATAAATGTTTTGGTGACGGGTCTCCAACCACATCGCCCAAAAATCACTTGAAAAGCCCCTTTACCCTTAGTCGCCTCTTACGATCATCCGAGGGTAGAAATGGGGTAGTGTTATTCTACGCCGATACTACAGGGCAAAATTTTACAAAATTGCCACAACAATTAAAATAGACAAATCAATATAGCTATGAAAACTATTTGATTCGCAGTGTTTTATTCTCATTGCCAAAAATGCATAAACTCATGGCTATAAAAATCCCAAAAAGGGTGAATATATAAATAGATAAAAAAAATAGCTATACAGTTCCTTATTTAGCCGCTCAAAGTTTGACAATGATACAAAATATTTAAGCATCCCTCCAAAAGACGAGACAAAAAAGACAAAGCCACAACAAAAACAACACAGTAAATTTTAAACCGTTTACCGGTGGTGGCGTATGTTGCGCACTTCCGTTTCCGGATCGCGGCTCAACCGGAACTTCCGGTTGTAGACGATAACTTAACTTGGAGTGTTTTCGTTTAGTTGTGCCTAGTTCTGAATTTGAAATCAGTTGGACGAATGTTTATCTAAAGTTATGTTGTAACAGTGTAAGGTTTTATGTTAAGCATTTGTTAAGTCTCTGGTACCGAGATAGCTTAGTAGGCACTCTACTTTCATGCAGAGAGGTAAAGGTTCAATACCTAAATCGGGATTTAACTATGTTTCTGTTTTAAAGTTATATGTGTGGTTAATTTTACATAGTTGTTAGTGTTCAGTGCATTTTTGGGTTTAATAACGAATTGTCGAATAAATTATACTGAATTCAGTTTTATATAGCTTGTATCTGAATACAAGCAAAACTCGTAAATTTTAATGTTCTTACTTAGATTTATTATAATTTCCTAGTGTATATAATTATATAATTTATATAATAGTAGTATAAGTAGTATTTATATGTAGCAACACCTGAACAACAAACAAACCTATACAGTATATATAGTTATTAAAATGTAAGATTCCTCTGACACCACTCTAACAAACTCTGTCAAAAAATACCATCAAATATCAATACATTTTAAGAATGTACCAATTGCAATCATAATAAACATTTGATTCAAAATACAAAAATATTTTTATTAATACTAATCAGAAACAATATTCGTGCTCTTTATAAGATTTTTTCTCTTTTCTCAAATTAAGAAACAAAAGCATAACGCATTTAATTTAATGACTTAATTTTGTCGTCTACCTCCAAAGCTCTCTACTTAGAGGCACAACGCCATTTTGTAACGCTAAGTAGAAGGCATTAAATTAAAAGTTCAAGTGTAAAATTTAAGAGTTTTTCGTTTGGTAGAATGTGCAAAAAGTCCTTTTGCTGCCCGCCCTAATGAGCGTCTCTGTGGTCGTATTATATAAACATAGACCACGGAGACTTTGAACATTGTCAAATATGGCTTTGATTTTATTAACTCAAACGTTCAAGCAGTATATCCCCGAAGGGATTGGAGGTACTAATACTTCTTCTTACTAAGGTTTCTATCTGTGGAGATTCATTAATAGCATTAGACGATCTATCTTACCTCTATATTGTATGCTTTTGTCTGTAAATCTTTCTAAGAAAATAAAATAAAATAATATCAAGTGAAATTGTCGCCTGGTGTTCAGAGTACCCACGTTATGTTTGATATTATCTAATCGGCTTCAAATAAATCAACCTGTTTCTATTAACGGATGAAGTAAGATGTGGCTAAGCTAATTAGGGATTTAAAGTGAATGTAAGACCAATATCCAATCCTTCTTTGTTACAATCTTTGTCCCTCTCAACTACCAAAAGTGCCTGATAAATTTGTGATTCTAAGGCTCTGGCTGGCTAAAGTATTTTAAGATTTATAGGAGTGAAGTATATGATTGTATTTATTTAGCAGTAAGTGTGTGCGTATGAAACGGTTTCTACAGCAAGTTTTTTTTTTGTGTAAGTTTTATAAGAGATTTTTTGCACGTCACAATATATCCAAACTTTTGGGCTTTAACACAAATATTTAATAATAATAATAATAAATAATAATAAAAAGTTTATTTCCACAAATAAAACAATTAACAATTTTGCACATTAAAAATGACATGAAATTTATAACAATAGTTATATACTTTACTTTGTAGTTGCAGAAATTAAAGTTCAATAGCATCCTACTAAGCCAATGGCCTGTGCTAGGATGCCAAAAATTAACATTTGCATAGGTATTTACACAATCATTTAAAATATTAAATTACACTTTTAATTGCTATCGGTTGGAAATAATGGTAATTTTGATAAAATAAAGATAAACTAATTTACAACTTCAATAACATTATGATATAAAATTTGATTAAATTATTGAAATATCCTAAAGTAATTATAATAATAACAAAGAAATAATAATAATGAATCAATTAATATAAACGCATAATGGACAATGTGAACAAAATAAATGAAAAACATAAACACAAATAACTAATTAAAAACAAAAACATATTACTAATTTTTATTTTAAAAGTGCTTCTGTATTTAGATATGTCAGATTCATTAGGTATTCCTGTATACATTTCTTAAATTCTATTTTATCGAGGGCGTGGATATGGCAAGATCTATTTAGTTTATTATATATATATCCACCAAGGAAACCCGGAAATCTCTGCGAGAAACTTGTTTTGTAAATATATTTGCTTCTATAAACATTGTAACTATTGCGACGTAATGGATCATAAGTTTGTGGAGGGGTAATATGGATTTGTCTAACCATCAGTCTATAAATAAAAAGTTTTCTGACAGTAAGCACCTGTGTAAGTTCATAAAGTGCCTGTGTTGGATGGTATCGAGGCAGGTAGCAACATACTTTAAGTATTGCTCGCTGAGCTCTTTCTAGTGGTAGGAGCACAGTTTTTGGAACCCCACCCCATACACTGATACAGTAAACCAAAAGAGATTGGCATAATGCAAAGTAAATTGACCTCAAAAGATTTTGATCGACCACATCACGAATCTTATAATAAACAGCTAAAAGTTTTCTTAACCTAGATGTAAGGGCAGTAACATGGTTTTTAAAAGTTAGCCGATTATCTAACAGCAGTCCCAAATACTTTATTGTTTCAACCCTTTCCAAGCAAGAACAAGGGCAAGGCAAATGAGGGGCATCTGATTTTCGACAGTCATTGTGGGACACAGCAGTAAATTCAGAAGGTTGTTGATCATATTTATTTATAGAGAATGTCATTAACTTGGTTTTTGAACTATTTAGACTTAGCCAATGACAGACTCTATCATACCCCAACTGGGCTTTTGCAAAAGTCTCACACCAACTATCTCCCTGGAAAACCAAAACAGTATCATCCGCAAATGCGAATATTTTGCCATTAACGTTATTGAGATCACAAAGATCATTAATATAAATGAGGAAGAGCGTTGGGCCCAGCACACTGCCCTGGGGCACACCAAATGAAACACTATCCTCCTCACTTAAAAAGCTACCAACTCTGGTTTTCTGTTTTCTTTGGGACAAATAGCTTTCAAAAAGTTGCAGCTGTAAGCCTCGGATTCCCAGCTTCGACAACTTATCAAGAAGTATTGGAATTGATACAGTATCAAACGCCTTAGCAAGGTCCAAAAAAAATCCCAAATTAAATTTTCCCGAGTTGATACCATTTGTAATACATTCAATTAGTCCCTACACTGCATCTTCTGTAGATCTCAGCCGTCTAAAACCATATTGGTTATTGGAAAGCAAATTGTAATTTTCAAGATAATTCAGAAGTCTACTATTGATGGTTTTTTCTAAAACTTTCGACATTGATGGAAGGATAGATATAGGGCGATAGTTGTTAATTTCGTTTATAAAGCTTTATTAAAAGTTATATATTTGTATGTATATATTTAAAGATATTTTTTTATTGTAATTTTAACAAACTTATGCAATATTGTATAAATCCTAGAAGGAAATAAGTAATGAAAGGTAATATTTTATGTCGCTGTAATAAATGATTTATTTACTGCATGAGAAATTTTTCGCCCTCGTAGTGTAACGATCGGAGCATTATATAAAATCATGGGGTTCACAAAACATTTACTACTGTGTGGGATTTCGTCTGATTTATTTTAGTTGGGACAGGAAAATTTTGGCTAAATTTCTTGATTTTCCGAAATACTGTGCTCTAAATGACATGACACACTAATCTAAAAAACCTAAGCTAAATCATTATTTATATCGTTGAAATCGCCAGAACCAAAACAGGTAAATGTGATCGACAGTGACTTAACTACCCTATTCAGGATAGGTATTAGCCCCATAGAAGGTACCTAATAGAAGAAGGTACCCAATAAATCCAATTAATGCTAGGATTAGTATTCAAACAAAACTTAAATAGTATCCTAATCATTTAAAAAGAAAACTTTCAAATCATAAATTCACGATGTCACAAAGTTCTTATGTCACAAAACATATTGTAGTATAGTGTGAGCGCACTATACCCCCTGTTGCTATTATAATAATATATGTAAGTTAATTGTAAGTCTGTAAAATAATCAGTAATAAATATATGTTCAACCATGAAACTTGTCAATAAATTCCGTCACTGCAATATGATTGCAATTTATACATACATATACACACGGCTATAAATCCCAAGAAAGGGGTAGCCAGAGCTAAGGAATTACAAATTCCTTAGCCACTTTTGGAAGGTGCGTGGGGAATAGATGGTGAAACAAAGGTTCTTGGTGATGGGTCTCCAACCGTATCGCCCAAAAATCCCTTAAAAGCCCCAATACCGTTAGTCGCCTTTTACGTACACCCACCAGAAGAAATGGGGTAGTGCTATTCTAAGCCGACACTACACAGCAAAGCACTGATTGCAATATACGTGTATTTTCTACTTACGTTCAAACTCAGAGTTGTCAAACTACTTTGTTCTCGGATCTGGTCTTGTTTTTACGACGCCCATTTCGTAGCGTAAAGGATTAATTAAAAAGTTGGATGCTCCAAGGACGACACTTGAAGTGATAATGAATGACTCCAGATGAATGACGGTAGTAGTATTATTATAGAAGAGCATGTAAAGTAGCCGAGATTCTATAAACGAATATAAAGTAGGTATTCGTATCAAAAGTACTTCATAGCGATGTTGAATACGTTGAAATGTTCAAACATGTTTTGTATTTTTACGTTACAAGCATGCTTATTACATAGCTATTTTTTGAGCACGTAGTTTTTTTTAAGTGAAAAAAGTGCAAAAAAGTCTATACCATCTCAATCTAAGTCATGTGACTATGTATTCGTACATAACGGCGATAGGCCTGACCCCTATCACGCGAGTACACTGTCCAAGCAAAACGTAAAGCCTCCAGTACACAATGGCCCATGTTGGCCCACTGCACGCCATCGCCACTATTGTGTACAGGGGGCAATGGTATACGATGGCGGACAGTTTTCAGTCGTGGCGCGCAATCGGGAGGTTGTTGGTTTTTTGGGCACACTTCAAAGGGATAGTGGCGTAGCGTGGTCTGTGGTGTTTCCTCAGTGGGCCATAGTTTAGTTCGTCACCGGCCGCTGATAGAGACTTATCCTTTTTTGCAATATTTTATTGCAAAATGTATTTATAATCACTAAATGACATAAAAATAACTTAAATAGAGACATAAATAACATAAATAATAATAAATAAATAGCTACAGCCGTAATTACTTCGACGTCCATAGCAAGTTGTTTGCCAGGCAGCAATGAACCATGGGCTATTGTGTGAACACCAAGTGATCGTGGCCTACAGTTGTGCATTGCAAAGCGTGGCTCATCACAGGCCATTGTTTATTAGGTGTAAGTAAGTTCAACCGCAGGCAACCATAACGTCACGGGTCGTTTAAAAGTATTAGTATCTCTACCATCCATTCGAGGATATACTGCGTGGCGTATTAGTTTGAGTTAAATGATTAGCAATCTCTATCATCTTATAATTAGCTAAATATAGTTTTAGTACGAGAACCTTTGATTTATATTTTTCTGACACTTGTAGTTACATTAAATCGTTTTATTCGAAATCAATATATTAATAGATCTTTCTTAAAAACTCATCAGCATAACGGGCAAAATTTCTAAGAATGCCTCAACCTCAAATATCACTTATCATAAATCTACTTTTGATTTTGACATTCGGCGTCGTACTTAATAAAAAGTTCGTTTCGTTAACCAACAGAATGTTCAACTTAGATTTTCAGAATCTTTCACGTACCTATTCAAAATGAAATTTGCGCTCACAACAGTTTGTAATCCATTATACTCGTATATCAAAATATGTGTCTGTCAGAAAAACTATTGAATAAAAGATCAAACCTATAATTTTATTGTTTTAACTAGCTTATCCCCATGAATTTACTACGATTTAAGCTATTAAATGAAAATAGAGAAGGCATTTCTTAAGTAAGATTCAGACAAACGTTCACGCTGTACTTCCCCAAACTTAAGGCACGGCAAGGAATACTTTTGAACCCTTAGAGTATATTACCCACGTTTTGCTTAGATAGGGCACTCATATACGTCCGAATACCCAAGTATACCTGTCACGTGACAGTCACGTGTCACGTGACTAACTATAGCTGAGCTATGTGGGTTTCCTTGCGAGACTTTTCCTCACTATCAACAACTTAAATAAACTAAGCACACATATTTTATTAAAAAGCACGTTGGTCTACACCAGTTTCTTTTCATAGTAAGTCATATTAGTCGGGTTTGCGCTCAACTCCGGCATTGAACTCAAGTCTCAAGTATGAGAAACGTTAGTGTTTCTAATGACATTTATATATCTAAATCTACATTAAATATCTAACTATACTACTAAAACTAAATAATTAAATTGATTGACGGAGTGATTGCGTAACATACATTCATTTTTTTAAATACAATCGAATTGAGTACCTACCTTATTTTTTAAGTAGCTCGGAAATGAGAATATTATTATGCTAAAACAACACTAGGAAATTTTGACTTCTGTAACATTGCTTGCTAAATAAAGGAAAAAAAAGGTAGCTCGTAAAAATTGAGGGCAGGAAAATGCTTATCAAACGTTGTGTAAATTCAGATTGGACTAAATTTAGTGATATGTCTTTGGGCCAGGTAGATACCAGGGAGGTCGTTTTCCAATGTTACGGTCCGTTTTATTGGGATAGGCTACACTGGAGAAAATAGGCTGCAAGATTGTGTCAAATTTTCAAACGTATTTATATTACATCATATCATATATACATATATATAATAGCTTCAGTTTTCATTTTGATTTTAATAACATTAAATTATTGTCATTTGTCAAAAAAAAAACAATGGGAAATAATTAAAAAACTATGCTATTTGAAAAATAGAAGGGAAACTACTGAGAACTATTAAAAATCGGTAATTTTCCGTTAGAATCAGCTAATGCCGTTAATACTTTCTTCACCACAATAGGAAAACAGCTCGCAGGGAATACTCTGAAAAAAGTCTCAGCTACGGATACCTATCTAGCATCCAGAGAACTGGCAAAAAATAAAAAGTATAGTCCAACTCACTCAATGTTTCTACTACCAACAGATCCGGAAGAAATGAAAAGAACCATCTCCTCACTAAAAACTGGGAGTGCCCCTGGTGAAGATAATATACCCTCTAAATACGTAAAAACATTCCAGAATTATTTAGCAGGTCCCATCTCTTATATATGCAACCTAAGTTTCGATACTAGAAAGTTTCCGGAAATACTCAAGTCTGCACTAGTAACCCCGATATATAAAGCAGGCGACAAAGACGAACCGTCGAATTATCGTCCAATTTCAAGGGAAGATAGTAGAAAAAGAAATGAACAAAAGGCTGATTAATTATTAGGAGACCAATGCACTGCTCGTTTGCAATCAATATAGATTCCGCAGCAGACGTTTAACACAAGATGCAGTCCTTTCTCTAACATCTGAAATTTGTTCCAAATTGAACGACGAACAAAAATGCCTTGGTATATTCTTAGATCTACAGAAAGCCTTTGACACGGTATCAGTTCCGATTTTGCTGGCACGACTGGAGAATGCAGGAATCAGAGGTAAACTGTGGGAATGGTTCAAAGACTATCTTACTAACAGGAAACAGAAGACAAAAGTTGGAGCAAAGCTAAGCAATGAAGCTACGTGTAGTTATGGAGTGCCCCAAGGAAGTGCTCTTGGTCCGACGTTATTTTTGGTATACATCAACAATTTATGTAAGTTAAAAATAAGGAATGCTAAATTGATCATGGTTGCTGACGATACAGTTTTATTATTTAAAGGCAGCACGTGGAAAGCAGTCCAATCGCTCGTAGAACTAGGACTAAGTAAAGTAACGGCATGGCTAAAGGACAGTCTCTTATCACTCAACATCAAGAAAACTAAATATATATGCTTTAGCCAAACGAAAGCCTCTGACCCAGGCTCGAAGTTTCAAATAAAGATCTATGAATTCCCTTGCAACCGAATAAAAGACGAAACTAAGAAATGTAACTGCGAATACCTGGTCAGAGTCAGTAACATAAAATACTTGGGCGTCGTAATTGACGAAAGACTACACTGGAGGCCGCACATAATTGATCTAGCCAAGAAAATAAGAAAACTCATATATATTTTCAGAGAACTGAGACAAGCAGCGGACCATAGCACAATAATAATAACATACAAGGCTAAAGGTGGGTGTCTTATTGATTACTGTATATGTGCATGGGGTGGAGCAGCCAAATCACACATTATTGAAGTAGAACGGGAGCTCTACTTAAAGTTGCAATGTATCTTCCATACAGGCATTCTACAACTATGGTGTACAAAGAGACAGACGTCCTTAGTGTAAGGAAAGTTTTCGTATTGCGAAGCATAGAAAAAATTCATTCGGAAGTGGTAACGCAAATAAATAAATCATGAAAAAGGAATCCACTCGCTAATGTTCCAAAAGTAAGAAGCGCCTTTGCGAGAAGAAGTTTTAATTTTTTAGCCCCACATATTCATAATAAATTAAACTCATTACATAAGCTGTCAAAATTAAAGACCACCACACTAAGAAAGGAACTAAATGCAATACTCAAAGAAAAATTCAATTACAAAACCACCGAGTCTCTCCTGGAAATACTGCGATGATAATGAACCATAGTCATTAATTATTATTGATATGCACACACTCTATGTTTAACTCTCACACACCCACAACCACTTACACTCACAATCACAAGTATTAAGTCAAACACACGCGTACACACACACACACGCCCACCACACATACTTAAACACACTTGCACCTAAGAGTATGCCTACTCTTAAAGAGACCAATTCCACCTTTATTTTACATTCTTTTATTATAATTTTTACAAATAGGTTAACCGTTATTTATTTCTTACTTGCTTTGTTTTTCTTAAATTGAATTTGTTATACTCAGACCGTAGACAGACACAAAATTACAAAATTGTTTAGCACTCACGCGGAGGACCTCCTGACCTGTACCACAGGCAAATAACCTACTTCAGGCACCAGGTTTTCACTCTATTGTTGTTTAAAATAATTATGTTTTATTATGTAAACGGTGAAGAGAAAATAAATATTTTTTACTTTTTTTTTACTTTACTTTACATACGCATATTTTTATACTCACGACTTTCAATCCCAATATGTTTAGCCAAAAGTATAGAATGAAAACAATCTCCGCCGCTTTTAAAAGTTAAGAGTTATTATGATCAAAATAAAGTATGGTTGGTGGTGGATCCTTCACCGCATCTCACCTAAAATACTAAAAAAACATCATTTCACAAACTTTTAAGTACGTCAATTCTAAAAGTAGCTAGGTAATTTCTAATTTTGACGTTCTAGCTCCTTTATTAACGTACTCAAACAAGCTCTTAACTAAGTGATGAAATCTTCAAAATAGTCTTACAAAATATTGGCAAAGATTCAGGCCTAATCCATAAATCAAACCCCTGCACCTTAAAACAACTAAATATTCAAAGATAAAATTAGAAACTTAAAAAAATAAAATTTGTCTCTAAAACAAAAAGGGCATGTATGATAAATTTATGAATTTAGACGAAACTCAGAAGGATTATCAGGTTCAAAGATAGTGGCAATTAATAGTCTCCGCCTACCTGAATGGGAAATAATGGCTTCAGATAGGTATGTTTTATTTTAATTAATTCATTTAGTTAACTTCTAAAAGAGACTGAAGAATTTTCTGATTCTGGAGCTCTGGCTACCCCTTTTAGGGGTTTATAGCCGTGAAACATAAACATAACATAAACGTTCACGCCGAATATCCCCGAAGGGGTTGGCAGAGGTACTAATACTTCTGAACATCACGTGACTTTGTCACCTGGTGTTCAGAGTACCCACGTTTTGCATGGACAGTGTACTCACGTGATAGGGGGCAGGCCTATCGCCGTTTTGTACGAATACACTGTCACATGACTAAGTACAACTCAGCCATGTGGGTTTCCTCACGATGTTTTCCCTCACCGTTAACAACCATGATAAATTAACCACACATATGTCTTTAGAAAAGACAAATTGGTGTAGGCCCGACCCAGGATTAGAACACTAGTCGTTTGCACGATAACCGAGTGTTCTACCCACTGGGCTATCACGGTTGCTTATATAGCCGTGAGTATATGTTATTATACCTTAAATCAACTTAAATGTTTTCACACTCTCATCAAAAGCATCTTCCACAAAATGCTAACTCAACGATAAAAAGACAAAGCCATCAAATCTAACGAAGCAAAATACATCGTGGTTTATAGTCACCGTTTCAATCCACGAAAATATCGTGAGGTGCCTTATTTATCACATCGGCGATAATGCCGTGCCCACGGGAAGGTGCAAAAAGTACAAAATATGAGATCCCCCGGGAAATCAGGGGTCAGGGAACAAATTGTCTCGACGTATCCGCAAATAAAAATAAAATTGTTACCTTAGTAAGGTTTTTATAATGTATACCTTTGCATCATAGTACGTTTTTGTTAACTTTACCTTTCGTTTTGCCATTTATGGGTGAAAATGTTTATAAAATTTTCAAATGTGTGGGTCATTTATTTGTTCCATATAAAATAAAGTATGCATACTGAAACTGCTAGGCATACTATGAAGGCCTACATGATTTATACATACATACATACATATACTCACGGCTGTAATTACTACTATTATTAATTCTATTTACCCTCTAAGGGGTAGCCAGAGCCAAAGAATTATAAATTCCTCAGCCACTTTTGGAAGTTGCGTGGGGAAAAGATGGTGAAATAAAGGTTTTTGGTGATGGGTCTCCAACCGCATCGCCCAAAAATCCCTTAAAAGCCCCAATACCGTTAGTCGCCTCTTACGATCACCCACGGGTAGAAATGGGGTAGTGTTATTCTAAGCCTATGGCAATAAAATGTTTTGATTGCATGATTTATGTTGCAATAAAATGTCTTGTATAATCTTGCACTTACATCAATTGCATAAAACTACTCTACTATACTGAACATTCACGCTGTTTATCCAACGGGGTTGCAGGGGTACCGAACAATATGTTTTTAATACATATGCTGCGCAGAGTACCAACGTTTTCCTATGATATATCATCCTCATGACAAAGGGCAGGTCTATCAACCTTTTGTGCAACTTTGTATAAGTAGGTATCACCATTAGGGGCTTGCCTATCGCCGTTTTGTACGAATACAATGTCACAAAACTAAGTGAAACTTCAAGGGAATATGTTTGGATGTTGATAGAATTGAAAATATTGTAAAGAATAACTAACACGTTCCATCCAAATAACTATTGGTCAACTGTTTATTTCTCATAAATAAAGGAAAGAAAAATTTCGACACTAGCGAGGATTGAACCCACGACCTCCGGGTATATGCCCCCGTCGCTCTGTTAAATTGAGCTATAGTACATACATATACTCACGGCTATATTTCCCTAGAAGGGGTAACCAGAGCTAAGGAATTATAAATTCCTCAGTCACTTTTGGAAGTTGAGTGGGGAAAAGATGGTAAAAATAAAGGTTTTTGGTGATGGGTCTCCAACCGCATCGCCCAAAAATCCAATAAAAAGCCCCAATACCCTTAGTCGACTCTTACGACACCCGTGGGTAGAAAGGGTAGCGACATTCTATGCCGGCACTACACGGCAAAAATTTAAAATATTCTGTTGTTAAATCTAACATACATACATACACTCTATAGAACTATAGTGTCAGTGTCAAATTAAAATGTATCCTTTATTTTTTAGAAATAATCTACAGGGGTTTTCAAGAACCAAAACATTTAAATAACTGTTAATTTCCTTTACTAAACTGTTGCTAATGTAATAGTGTTAGGACAAAGCCCGTATTTGACTAAGGTCCATCTGATCTCGTGTTCCAAGAACTTTGTTGTTACAATTTGTCTAGTTAAGTGTATTGATTGAGTGTTACAATGCATACCTACATACACTGACGGCTATAAATCCCTAGAAAGGGTAGCCAGAGCTAAGAAATTAGAAATTCCTCAGCCACTTTTGCAAAAGTGGAGTGGGAAAAAGACCAAAATTTACAATTTAATCAATTTGTTATAATGGTAGTGTAATTTCATTTATACATACACATGAGAATCATCAGAACATTGAATATGAGCAATCTACACTCAAAATCGATAGTTGGAGCAAGAAGATTCTGGAGTGGCGGCCACGTTTTGGACGACGCAGTGCGGGTAGGCCTCAAACAAAGTGGACCGACGATTTGATAAAGGCGCATCCAATACTAAAATCATTATTCTTTATCATACAAATATTAGCCTCAAGGAAATTCGAACCCAGGCCCCTCAGTTCCAGAAGTCACTTTTCTACTATACCACGGACATCTTTCTCGGAATAGTCAACTCAAACTAAAACGTTCACGCCATATATTCCCGAACGTGTTGGCAGATATACTAATATTTCTGAACATCACTTGTCATTGCCACCTGGTGTTCAGAGCACCCACGTTTTGCTTGTACAGTGTGCTCACGTGAACAACTCAGCCATCGCACTCTCAGAACTAAAGAGGCTCAAGTCAAAAGTAGTGATATTGAGTTACAATTATAGAGAGACATAAAAAAGTATGTTCTATCCGATGAATAGTAAAACAAAGGCTTTTATTGTTAAAAAAAAGGATAGCGAATTTTCCGTTCCTGTAACAATAAGTGCCTTTGTTTTAGACCACACTTTTTTATGCCTCTCTATGGTTGCTACTCAATAACACTATTTTTGACTTGAGCCTCTTTCGTTCTGAGAGTGCGCCATGTATTGTTTCCTCACAATTTGTTCCCTCACCGTTAACAACCATAATAAATAAACCAAACATATGTCTTTGGATGACAAATTGATGTAGGCCCGTTCTGGAATTAGAACCTTTATCGTCTGCATGATAAGCGGTGTTCTACCCAATGAGCTATCACAGTTGAGCTACCTCGGAATGAATCTGCTATAAACATTACACCGAGTTTCAAAACTTTAATTTCCTTTGTCCAACCTGTTAGTAGTAACTCTTGCATTTATTGTTTTCCAGCATGTAATTTCCGTTGGGCAGAATGCATGTGGTTTAATTAAAGGATTCAAAGCAGTTTTTGACCTAAAACCTTTTTATAGAAACTTTCATATTAAATAGCGAAATTTGTGTAGTTAAAATATTCGGTGCAATTCGATGGTCAGTGTTCTATTTGCAAACAAGCACTTTATAAAACTGTTGTCGATCAGCTTACATCTCTAATCTCTACTTTGACATGTTCCTACCTATCCACTACCCACACGACTAAAAATTATAAATAGGCTTTTGAATTAAATGTATATGAACGCTTTATACAAATATGCTTGTTCAAAGTGTCATAGATATTTTAATTAATTAATCATTGAGGTTTTTATTGATAAAATTGTTTATTATAATAATTTACAGTAACTAAATTATAATTTTTTTGGCATCGTATTATGATTTAGTTTATATTTAGTGTTAAGTTGAATGAGTAAAATTTTACTAATTGCTATATTTTTTTGCTATAGTTTTGTAATTTTGATTCACTCTGTAAAATTTGAATTGTTAACTATATTTGGTACCCACGATACAGGCTTGTCTAGTGTGGGACCGCTGGTATTTTGTATTTAGGAAAATGTCTTACGGTAATAAACGATTATTTATTTATTATTGCTTAAGCTGTGTAGTGTCGGCTTAGAATAGCACTACCCCATTTCTTCTGGTGGGTGTACGTAAGAGGCGACTAACGGTCTTGGGGCTTTTAAAGGATTTTTGGGCGATGCGGTTGGAGACCCATCACCAACAACCTTTATTTCACCATCTTTTCCCCACGCAACTCCCCAATAATGTCTAAGAAATTTTTAATTTCTTAGCTCTGGCTACCCCTTCTAGGAATTTAAAGGATGTAAGTATGTATGCTATTATTACTTGTTCACTAAAAGTTCAGTGAAGAAAAATATTGTAAAATATTAAATAGTTGTTGCTTTCAAGCGTCAGCTTAGAATACTAGAATACTTACCCAGTTCTTTCCATGGGTTTTGTACGACATGGTTAAGCTGTACATAGTCATGTGACAGTTCATTCGTACAAAATGGCGATAAGCCTAACCCTTATCACGTGAGTACACTTTCCAAGCAAAATGTGGGTTTTCTGAACACCATTTGCCAATGTAACGTGATGTTCAGAAGTATAAGTAACTCTGCCAACCTAGTCGGGGATATTCGGAGTGAACGTTTGAGTCTTTGAGAGGATTGATGAAAGAAAACTGGTAAAAGAGATAATTATATAGAACTAACGTGACCTCGCTTTAATGTGACCTCGCTTCAAATGCGTAGGCAATTCCAGGATCTTACATACGTTCATAAAATAATACATAATCAGCTAGATTGTCCAAAATTATTGTCGCTTATTAAATTTAACACAATACGTAACCCTCGTCGGACAGTTGCCACTTTTACATTGCAAACATATAAAAACAATACATCTTATTATAATCCCATTATAAGAATGTGTCGATTATACAATGACATTGAACATGACGTACATAATATGCTAAGAGATGGTAGTGTATTAGAAAGTGATAAAGTGGTGTCTTACTTTGACATTTTTAATTCGCGGTTTTCAATTTTCCGTACTGGTTTCAGGCTTTACAACAGAATTAAGTCTCAGAATGATATACCCAGCAATGTTTAATTCTACATTAACTAGTAAATTTATTGTAATCATTTTTCTGTTTTTCACTTAAGGATAATATTAATTGTGTAAAATTTTCCAAAATAATCATAATTATATTGTGTGTATGCTAGGGACATATACCTAGGAATATGATCTAGCCCTATTTTCTATGTTCATATTATTATGTTTGTGTAATATTGATTGTATTCTGTTTTATGTTCTTCAATTAAATAAATAAATAAATAACGTGGATTGTAATGTTAGTTGTGAACCACCACGGAGAACACATTTAGAATTAATAGAGAATACGCCCGATGTCTGAACAATAAAAGGGCATTCTCAGTCTCTGCCTACCCCAATGAAAACTAATAGCATAAGTATATGTATGTATGTATGTATACGAGTATTATCCATTTTCTGTAAGAGCCTGTTTAATTTCCATCCCACAAGTTATTATTGCATATTAAGAGGAGCTAAGTCGATCTGTACAAATTAATTTCGATTCTTTCACCTCGTTTTTCATACATACAGAGTTAGGAGGCAATCACAATAATTCAAAATCCAATAGAAAGTTATAATCCGAGGTCGGTACATTCGTTTCGTATTTTTCAGAAGATACATACAAACAGACAGAGTTGTTTTAGCGCGATGCGACGTACTTGTTTGTCTTCGCCAACTACGCTACCGCTGCTGAAAGCGACTTATTCCTATCTGATACATTTATACTATGAATGTATCGAAAAACTCATTTACGTCGTATTTGATTGGCAGAGGTACTAACGCATCTGAGGATCAACTCTGAACATCGAGAACGATAGTTAAAATACTTATCTCTTCTACCAATATTAACATTAGCATATTTCTCCCTCGAACTATCGAATATTCCGATTTTGACATTTTGATATGTAAAGAATTCGTTAAATATCTATATTATTTAGTATGATTAATATTTATATTGTTATTTAAATTAAATAAGTTAGTTTTAAGTAAGCTTAATAGATTATTATGGTTTTTGGCCTCGTTTTGTGCATCTACCCAAGTAATTAACTTATCGATCTCACCTTCCAAAGGTTGTCTGGAAGAGATCGCTTTTAGCGATAAGACCGCCAATTGTACCTCACTGTAAACTGTTTGATCATATTATTATTTATGTAAATTTGTGTTTGATGTGCAATCAAGAGTTATTCTATTCTATTCTTTTCTAAAGAATAATATAATTATTGGCGCTTTCTATTCGGTGACACCAACGACAACTACGGAGGTATCGTTGGATTCCTCGAACATCACCATGTATTCTCATATAGCAGAAATGTCAAAATTACGAATATTCGATCGTGCGAGGGAGAAAGAAATAATTTTTAATATGGGTTAGAAGATAGTGGTATGCCTATTATCGTTCTCGATGTTCAGAGTTGACCCTCTGAACGTCACTCAACATTACACATTCTTACATTAGGAGAAAAATAAAGTATTTTCTTTCTTTCTTACTATTACCTATTATGTAATGTTATAATTATAAAAAACTTTTTTTATATTTAATCTTCCCCCGTGTCATGAGGCGTATGACAGCGGGTATGTCTCCCCAAAAGACAGAAAGTAACTCATTTATTCATACAAAATCTGTCAAGATCTTAATTTTCACGTAACATAATCGCTCTCCGCCTCATGCTACCTATATGAAGATTCAAAATGGCTGTCTGTGCCTATCAGGCCATTACCACATAGTTTAAAAATTTAGGTTAAAATACATTCATACATTACAATCTCGCCATTAGTTAAAGGAAAAGGTTAGCATAGGTACTATTACTTCTGAACATCACTTGACATTGTCACTTTGTGTTCAGAGCACCCACTAATACTCTTTAATTAACTTAATTTTACTTAGACAGTGTATTCGCGTGCTAGAGGGCAGGCCTATCACCGTTTTGTACGAATACACTATCACATGACAAAGTACATCTTAGCTATGTGGGTTTTCTCGCCATATTTTCTTTCAATATTAACAAGCATGGAGGAAATAACCACACATATGACTTTTAGAAAATACAAATTGTTAAGCCCAACCGGATTTTGACCCCTCATAGTCTGCACGATAAACGATGTTCTACCCACTGAGCTATCGCGGTTAATAAACGCTTAGTAAAAGTTATATATAAGTATATAAGGGTGTTCAGAACACAAATATATTTGTCGTGTAGAGCCGGCTTAGAATGTCA
The DNA here is from genome assembly GCA_963576735.1 of Bedellia somnulentella. Taxonomy (NCBI): domain Eukaryota; kingdom Metazoa; phylum Arthropoda; class Insecta; order Lepidoptera; family Bedelliidae; genus Bedellia; species Bedellia somnulentella. Next base: position 2,983,329 of record OY755182.1, on the reverse strand, counting down.
CTACCCCTTTTTACCCACGGATGTCATAAGAGGAGACTTAGGGTATTGGGACTTTTTGTTAAATTTTTGGGCGATGCGGTTGGAGACCCATCACCAACAACCTTTATTTTTACCACTTTTTCCCCACGCAACTTCCAAAAGTGGCTGAGGAATTTATAATTCCCTGGCTCTGGCTACCCCTTCTAAGGAATTATAGCCGTGAATAAACGTATGTATGTAGTAAAAATAATCAATAGGTTATTCAATATTGCATCAACCAAGAAGCCACCAACCAGCCGCCTCGCGCCCCGACGAACTCCAAAATAAATAAGGGTGTTCTGAACACAAACAACATATTTGGCTTTGTACCCTGACAAGACAGGGTGTCTACGTATAGATAAGGAGGGGGTTATTAATCATTTTAATTTTCCTTAACAATTAGGATAAGCTGTTTTGTCGTCATGACTTAGAAAGCTAAAACGGCGATATATTTCATGACAACAAAAAAATACGTTTATTAATCATTTGCAATTCTTGTAGCAATCACGATAAGCTGCTTTGTCAGTTAGACTTATAAAGTTAAAGAATTTGATATGTTTGATGACAGAAAGGAAGATTTATGATTAATGCTTTATCTATCTATTTATCTAATGATGCGTTGTTATGACGAATATATAAACTTTACTATAATAATATTTGCATTTATAGTTGAAATCATATTACGCTTGAGTAAGGCAGTAAATGTTGGGTCAAAGGGTGAAGTCACTCGGAAATATTTTTCATCTTGATTTGATGATTAGAACATTATAATTAAATAGATCCGAATTATATTTAAAAACGTTACGCAAATTATTAAACTGAAAGGAACATTTATTCATGTTTTCTCAAAAAGATGACTTTTAGGAAAATTAAGTACAGAAAATATATCTGCAAGCAAGAATTTTTTTTAAGCTGTTGAATACATACATACATACATATACGGCCATAAATCCCAAAAAGGGGTAGCCAGAGCTAAGATCCTCAGCCACATATATATGGAAGTCGATAGGGGACAAGTTGCTAGAAATAAAGTATCGTAAGTGATGGGGCTCTAACCTCATTGCCCTAAAACCACTAAAAAAAGCCCCATACACTTAGCTGTCTCTTACGACACCCTTGGATAGTAAGGAGAAGTTACAATCTAAGCTGACACTACACGTCATACGTCATCGAATCTAAATCAAAAAGAATAAATGTAATTACGTAACATAACAAAACATAAACGTTCACGCCGTTTATCCCCGAAGGGGTTGGCAGAGGTACCAATACTTCTGAACAAAGCCACTAGCAGCGCCATCTAGTGTCCAGAGAAGGTACCCACGTTTTGCTTAGACAGTATAATCACGTGATATGGGGCAGGCCTATCGCCGTTTTGTACGAATACACTGTCACATGACTAAGTACAACTCAGCCATGTGGGTTTCCTCACGATGTTTTCCCTCACCGTTAACAAAGCATGATAAATTAAATTAATTAAATTAATATAACATGAAGCAGCTGATTTGTTGCTTATACGCAATCTGCTATGCTGAGCCAGAAGCTACTCAATAACTACGCTTTTGTTTTTTGTTTTATGATATTTTAAAATTATATTTGCTAAATCCTATTAATATTATAAATGTGAAAGTTTAGATGTTTGGATGTTTGTGTGTTTGAGGTAAAAAGGCTTCTCAATTACAGAATGTATATAAATGAAATTTAGCAGAATGCTAGATAATGACACAAATTGTAACATAGGATACTTTTTATCTCGGGAAAATTATACCAATAAAATATTCACGCTTGATTGAACTCAGAGTACCGGAACAAACGCCTAAAGTTTGGCATAAGTAAATTTACAGTACGAAGTCTGTCGGGTCAACTAGTTAATTCATAAATGCAATAACTAACTTCTATCATCAAGTGATAGCCACACATTCAGAATTAGAAATTCTTTAGCCACTTTTCATAGTTGAGTAGGGAAAGGATTGTAAATCAAAGGTTGGTCAGTGATGGATCTCCACCAACATCGTCCAACTATTACATAAAAAAAATAAACGGTCGAATTGAGAACACTCCCTTTTAAGTCTTAATATATATTTATTTATGTCTGTGCAGTGGCGACTGAGGTAAGTAAGGTATTTAGGGCTTTTTAAGGGATTTTGGGCGATGCAGTTGGAGACCCATCACCAACAAGCAAGCCACTTTTGGAAATTGAGTGGGGAAAAGATGGTAAAAATAAAGGTTTTGGTAATGGGTCTCCAACCGCATCGCCCAAAAATCCAATAAAAAGCCCCAATACCCTTAGTTGCCTCTTACGACACCCGTGGGTAGAAAGGGGTAGTGACGTTCTAAGCCGGCACTACACGGCAATATTTAATAAATTTATATTAAGTGGAAGGTAATGTGAGTAGAGGACGACCACGGAGGACACACCTAAACCAAAAAGAGTGTGTGCTCAAAAAGGCCGGCGTCCGAAGTATGAAGAATAAAAGAGCATATATGAGAAGAATTATGAATGTAACAAAAGCAAGAGAGATTTGCCTGGATCTATAGTCTCTACCTACCCCAATGGGAACAATGAGCGAGAGTATAAGTAAGTTAATTAATATTTAGTGGAATTAGGCCAAGAAACTTATTAATATTTGTATTACTATTATAGTCACTGTTGCGATTAGGAAATAGCATATGTTCTACATCCGCCATCTGAGATGATAATTTCAAACGGAAGACCACAGAAAACCAGTTCAGTTACTAGTGTTTGTATACCAGCTTTGTAGTGACAGCTGTATGTTCTATATAAATTGGTAACGTTGATTTACAGTGCGGTAGGAAGTGGCTTCACTGCAACCGAACGCTAGCAATGGACCGCAAATTTGTTCACGCAATTTCAGCTTTGCCTTGCTATTTTCTGATGAATTTATGATTGAGAATTTTGTACTGCGCTTTGCTGTTTTACTCGTTTTTGATTTGGTTTTGTATTGAAATTGTTTTCTTGTCAGTTTATTTGAGGTCAAAGGCCCTAAAACGGATATCTTGGTCTTTTATCTTTTTTTACGTTGTAGTCGTTGAAACTCACAACTACTTAACTTATATTATCCCCTATTAATTAAAACTTAATAATAACCCAACAGAATTCCATTAACAACACAAGTTAGTAACAAGTTTACAACTAGATCTGTAAAAACAGTAGCAGTAGATATAATTACAGTGTAGTTAGTCGTCAGTTGCACAACCGGAGATATATTAGAAGAACAACGTCTTACTTACTACTTCCCAGACAAGTGTAAAACGATTTTACGATGGGCGCGCTCCTTCTACCACGAGTGTTTAGGAACGTTTCAACTCGACATTTTTATGTAAAGATATAAATCGAGCATAAAATTGTATAAGTCTTTATATTAAGGAACCCCATGTTTAATGTGTTAACCAACTGTGTAGTGTCAGTCCTAAGGAAATTCAGATGGTTGAGTTTATAGTCATGTGTTTTTGTATCTGCACCAAAAGACGATAAAAGCCTTTATCTCGATTGCCTCTTGGGTTGGCCTCATTACATAGGTTATTTATTTGAACTGTAATTAGGTACTCAGAATATGTATACATAACGATTATTGCCACTAGTTATCAAAACTGCTTTTCCGGGTTTTAGCTTAATGAAATATCCCTTTCATTTCGGAGGTATTTAAATTTAAGTCTCAATGTATTGAATACGCTAGTCAAACTACAAGGCATACCGGCTGGATGTTGTATAAAACCACCGCTAAAACTAGACGTACATTATCAAACACAACTTAGTGTTATAAAACTACAATTTAGTTCAAAATCTAGAGAAGAAGATTTAATAAATGTTTACAGACTAACGTACAAATAAACATTTTCTAATCTTCAGTATGTCACTGATCTTAGGTATTTACCTGGATTTCTTAGTTAGTCATAGAATTAGACATATTTCGTAATAAAGAACATAAATAGCTTAAGTTAACAGATCTGTGTTGATTTGAGCACCAAACAGCATTTGTATGGGCGAATGCAATAACTTCGCGCAAGAACCGAATTAATGGTACTTTATTTTCTAGAAACTAATGTTCTTCGAGCAGGTGAAGCTGTGGCACTTTATAGTTCTTACATCTGAATGTGCTGTTAGCACCGTTACGTGGCGCTAAAGTCTGGCTTGGCACGTTGATGTGGCACATGATGGGCGATAAATGCCATTTCATTGTAGAGTTTCGTTTATTGAACAGCGGAAATATTATTTTATGGTGTTATCACGGAGAAATGAGGTTCACTTTTAGGTATTTATACATTTGATAACTAATAGGGTGGAGTTATTTAACAGTGATTAACATACGTATAAGCACGACATAAGTTACAACGGGGCATGCTTTGCAGAGGATAATCAATCGCCACTTTGTGTGATCTTGCCAAACCTCTTATAGATTCGTAACTAAAAGTAGTTATAACGTTATTTTTTAACGGTTTACTTACGTACCGTTAACGCATTGTTCCTTTTTTTTCTAAACCATTCACAGATATTGTGTCTTCATCTCATACCACAAACTTTTTTTCCTTATATTACTACTTTGTAATCTTTTCCACCAATACAATATGCAACATTTATAATTACGTAAATAACTATACTCACTATTTTAATTCAGAAGTGTTACGCAGAACTTGAAAATAAGTGATTAAAACTTAAAAAGTCCCATACTTAGCCGCCTCGCACTACTCCCATGGCATTTAAAACATTTTATTTAAGATTTAAAACTACAGTTTACAACCAAAAAAGCAACTAGAAATACGTAAACAATATTTATTTTTCAGCTAAATCAAGCAGAAACCCTTGTAATATTCAGTGAATGTCTCACGTAATCAGCATTGTATTGTGATGGTATTGAATTCACTAATTACTAGTTTCGCTGATCTTACACTCTTAAAGACCGCATTGCGCAACCGTTAAATGTACCACAGTTCAATAGCGGCGGGCGATTTAAACTTTATAGTCTGCTGACATGGAACGGATCTGTGTCTTCAGCTTCGTTCTTAGTGTTGAACTATGGTTGGGTACTATGTTAGTATAGTGCATCACTGTTTGATTTTTACGTCAAACTTAGCATTTGTGGTACCATTTTTTATAGGATCACACTTTTTCTTTTCTGCATTTGTATATGTCGTGGCCATATCGTAGATTTGAACACATCGTGAAATGATCGATCATTTCATGAAATGGTCACATTTCATGATGTGGCCAACTAAATTTGACCAGATCATAAAATCGTCAACGTTTCACGATTTTGTCATCCACGCTTGGCCAGATCGTAGAAATAGGATAACCCTTTGAAATGCGATCCAAACTGTACAGTTTTTTAACATATTGCTCAGTTTTTTCGTAATTAGCAAAGTATTCGAGAACCTTTTCGTCGAAAACTCTTTTGTTATTACTTTCTTCCTCGCTTAATAACGAATTATTAATTTTTTTACTGAGAGAAATAACACTTTTGTCAGCGGCCGCCATCTTCACTCATAAACAAAGCGTTTTCAGCGCCTCTACCGGTAATTAATGTAACTATTTTACGATATGACCAAATAATCTTAACCATTTCATGAAGAGGCCGCGCGTTTAGTTGGCCATATCGAGAAACGATTTCTTATCATTGATCTGCCCAAACCACATCACGATGTGGCCAATAAACAGTTGAACATTTCATGAAATACGACCATTTCATGAAATGATCGATCATTTCACGATGTGTTCAAATCTACGATATGGCCACGACATATACACAGTTTAAAAGGTGTATAATGGTGTACAGATTTCTATCCTAACTTAATGTTAATGCAAGGGTTCATCAAGATTTATTTAACAAACAATTATTGTGTGTGTGTGTTCGTGAATGTGGCAGGCACTGAAATATCAAAGTAGTTTTAACAACTAAATCAATGCGACACGAAAAGCTGCCCTACTACTAGAATGTACTATTCCAAATTTTTACTTTTAATTTTTTTTCTTTTAGTTGTTATTGATAAGCTGAAATCAGGTGCAATAAGAGGAAGAACCACCATCTCACAAAAATAAACAAAATGGATCAATATTGCTGCCTAGCGCCTTCTTTGTTAAAGCTTTCAAATATTATAAAGTTTAGTGTATCATTTCAAATGTGCTAGACGTTTGACATATTTGATTTCATGTTTATTATAATACAAGGACGGAACAATTCAAGTTATATTTGTATTCTGTACCCATAAAAATATAGTTCTCAAGTATATTTACCCACTGCAAATAATGCACTAAAGATAAGGAAAAACGGAAAGTAATACTCCGAAATTAAAATAATAATGGGGTCCCCGCTAAGTGTGGCGTCTTGCGTGTATCGGTCACGGATCACGATCGAGCGTGATTGATTACTTGCCATCCGACAGATCCTTAGATCAATAAGATGGGGTACTAAGGTTTATCGCTTAGGGACTTTATTTGTCGATTTTGGTTATTTTTTTATCATTTCATGGTTTAAATAATATTACTGTCAGGAGTCTGAACACATATATATTTGTATCGTGACTCTACACGTCAATATTTTTGCCTGGATTGCTATAGAATTTAAGAAAAATTGCTATTAGGACTAATAATAGTGGCAAGAAAGTTTGCGCATGATCTTCTAAAACTTTCACCTATAATTATAATATACAGAAGTAAACTGGTTAATATTTTTTATATTAACATACGTACATTCCAAATCAATGCCTGCAATGATGATGATGCTGTGAGACATTGAATGTTTCAAGTTAACATAATTATGAAGTCTAGGTTCTTTAAGACGGCAATCAGCCACTTGGTGTATTAAAGTTTTAAACTATTTGAGTCATTTTTTTATTCAATAATACTAAATAATTACTTTTTTCTTTTTGTAAGATTTGTATTAAAATATAATGAAAATCGTGGAAGATAATTAGGAAAAGATAAGTCTTTTCAGAGTTCATGCGTTTCACTTGGATTGCTCACTCATATGATGGGAGGCGGTATTGTACCAACGAATGCACGGTCCTGCCTTCCATTTGATTTAAAGGAACTCTATCACACCAGAAATAAAGTGCGTAAGCGGTGCCACTGCATTAGTTACTAAATTAACGGTACAAATATATATAAGCCTATAAATTTCAAAAACGTTGTTATTGAAGTTGAGTGGAAATAAGATTTTGAAATAAATTGTCGAGGTGGGTCTCCAACCCCATCACTAAACAATCACCTAAGTCGTCTCTTATGAATTCCCTGAGAAAAAATTGGGTGCTATTCAAGCATTCACATTAAAATTAAAAGTGCTACGAGAATATGACCCATGGCACCCCAGCGATTCTGGTTTTTGTCATCCACCGTCATTGTGACCCGCTATCTATTATGTGTCCGCCCCAGAGCCTAATGTTGTTTCCATCACCAACTCCTTACTCCAACCTTCTTATTAAACTGTCCTATCAATTTAACTTGGTTGTGATGGACCCATGTTATATACTAAGTTGGATTGGCTATTTCATAGTTGGGTCTTGCAGGTAATGTATGTTGAGAAATTGAATTGCAAGAATGTTTCATTTTTGGTTGTTTTACTATGCTTTAGTGTATTTTTTTCTTAAAATGAAAATGATAAAGTGATGGAGAGATATAAAGAAGAGTAAATAGTGTAATGCGGTAAATGGAGCAATGCAAGATGCATTCTTTTGTTATGTTTTTCATTACAAAATTACAGTTGGTTTTTTTATTTTATATCTATAATGACTGTATCTTCATATTCTAAGAAAAACTTTTTCCGCTTATTAAGGAAGTAAATTCCTAAGACTAGTGTGGTGTAGACATACAAAACTAAGTGTCTTTGTAGTATTCTACACTCTACCTCAAGAAGAGAGTTACTCAGATTCCTGTTCCAATTATCAATTTTTAATTTTGGAATTTATCAGGGTTGCTAACGGTGAGGGAAAACATCGTGAGGAAACCCACATGGCTGAGTTGTACTTAGTCATGTGACAGTGTGTTCGTTCAAAACGGCGATATGCCTGCCCCCTATCACGTGAGTACACTGTCTAAGCAAAACGTGGGTACCTTCTCTGGAAACTAGATGGCGCTTGCCATGTGAGTTCAGGAGTATTGGTACCTCTGCCAACCCCTTTGGGGATAAACGGCGTGAACGTTTATGTATGTTATGTTATGTAATTTTGGAGAGAACAGCAATATTAAGCCTGATAATCTGATAATGAAGTTCAATCAGCCGAACAAATTCAATGTCAAAGTATTGTCTCTTTATAACAAATATGACATTTGCTAAAAAGAGAATTTAAAACGAATAAGTAGTCAATATTCAGGTCACGAAAAAGTAAATGTTTTGATGTTGTCTGATCTCTGACATCATTATAGCTCCCTCATCACATTTGCAGGGCCGTAACCAAGTGTTTTTTCTGTAATTTTATTTTCATAGACATAGAGGTTTTTATGGATTATTGTGGTAAGATTATGAAATTATTGAAGAAGGTATTTGTATAACTATTCTTTTTATTTATCATTCCCAAATAACGTAAAAGTTAAAACCCTAAATGCCCGAAGGGGTTGGCAGAGGTACTTCAGAAGATCACGTGTCAATATCACCTAGTGTACAGTCGCCATCAGATATATCGGAGCGGCCGAGGTACTCAAATATTTCTAAGCAGCAATATATTTCAATAAATTCTTTACGGTAAATATGATTAATAAAATCTGAGCATCCAATTCGCCACAAATATATGAGCAGTGGGTTTTCAATGAAATCTGAACACACAATGAGACAATAATATCTGAAAGCACAACTCGTCAAAGTTATCTGCTCAGACAGGGTGATCATAAATATCTTGCCAAATATTTTATTCAAATGTGTCTCTTGTAACAAGACTGTAAAGTTGCTTTTCGTATATTTATATTTTGTATACCTACTCATTTTGTAAAGGAAAATTCATTTCATCTGTACTATTACATTTAAACTGTATGCCTAGTGAATTAAGGTATATTTTTAACCGACTTCAAAAAAAGGAGTGTTCTCAATTCGACCGTATATTTTTTTTTTTTTTTTATGTATGTTCGCCGATTACTTCGCCATTTGTGAACCGATTTTGATTATTATTTTTTTGTTCGAAAGAAGATACTCCCGGATTGGTACCATGATGAGGATATCAGGGTCTGATGATGGGATCCTGGAGAAATCGAGGGGAACCTTGAAATTTTATAGGCAAATGTACCGCGTTTTACATATTTTCTGAACTTATATTGGCATTTGCTTCTGAAAATCATATTGTTATGCTGCTAAGCTGATGATGGAAGGTGTGGGTCCTTAATCACTAGGAGTTCGGAAACAATTCTTTCACCATTCCATAAAGATTTATGCTCCTCTTTGTAGCTTTTATGAAGAGAAGTACAGGTTCACTCAACATTTCTTTTGTTATGTTATTGTTACCGAGAAAGTACCATGAGACCAGGATCTGATGATGGCATCCCAGGAAATCGAGGGGACTGTCGAAACTCACAATCATGTGACACTGTATTTGTTCAAAACGCCGATAGGCCTGCCCTGTATAACGTGAGAACGTGGGTGTAAGCAAAGCGTGGGTACTCTGAACAACAGGTGACAATGTCACGTGATATTCAGAAGTATTACTACCTCTGCTAACGCCTTCGGGGATATTCGGCGTGAACGTTTGAGTCTTTCTTGAGATGTAGAATTGTAGACCATCGTCTTTCGAGGGATTTTAAGAACAATGTAAAGTTACATATGGTTGAGCCTATTTAATATCGTATACATACATACATATACTCACGGCTATATTTCCCTAGAAGGGGTAGCCAGAGCTAAGGAATTATAAATTCCTCAGCCACTTTAGGAAGTTGAGTGGGGAAAAGATGGTGAAAATAAAGGTTTTTGGTGATGGGTCTCCAACCGCATCGCCCAAAAATCCAATAAAAAGCCCCAATTCCCTTAGACGCCTCTTATGACACCCGTGGGTAGAAAGGGGTAGCGACATTCTAAGCCGGCACTACTCGGCAATAATATCGTATAATAATAGAAATACCAGAAATACGAAGAATAATACAGTAACCGTCGCACTGCCTCATACGAGAGGCATCTTTGCCAGGTCTACCCATCTCTAAAACTCGTAAAATAAAATAACTTTTAACAAAAAGAAAACCGACTTCACAGTGGGAAAAACAACCGAAAATAAAAATCTAGTACTAAAAAGTACGAAATAAGTTTTTTAATTGAATATGCCAGTGTATGAGTGTATGAGTACTGTGATTAATACCTTTGCAATTTCTTTATTCCACACGCGTCAGTTCAACCTACCTAAATATTAAAATTCTCTTAAATTAATTTTTGAGTCGGTGCCAGTCAAATAAAAGTGAATTCACCCTAATATCTATCTCTGATTATTACAATCTAAACAATATATATCTATTGCCTCACGTTTTGAATGGTAAAACGTACAAAAATAAATTTACCCTACAACTACAAGGTATCCTACATTGTACATGTGTATGAAGTGCGAAATACACACTTATTATTGTCCATCATCATCACGCAGGCTGGCACCGGCTCACAAATTAATTTAAGAGAATTTTAATATTTAGGTAGGTTGAACTGACGCGTGTGGAATAAAGAAATTGCAAAGGTATTAATCACAGTACTCATACACTCATACACTGGCATATTCAATTAAAAAACTTATTTCGTACTTTTTAGTACTAGATTTTTATTTTCGGTTGTTTTTCCCACTGTGAAGTTGGTTTTTTTCCCTAAATGTTCATATATTAATGATCACCCTGTCTGAGCAGATAACTTTGACGAGTTGTGCTTTCAGATATTATTGTCTCTTTGTGTGTTCAGATTTCATTGAAAACCCACTGCTCATATATTTGTGGCGATTTTGATTTTCAGATTTTATTGATCTTATTAGCGTAAAGAATTAATTGCAATTTATTACTGCTCAGAATTATTTGAGTACCTCGGCCGCTGCGATATATCTGATGGCGACTGTACAAGGAACCTACGTTTTGCATAGACAGTTTACTAACATGATAGGGGTCATTTTGTACGAATACAGTGTCACATGACAAAGTACAACTTAGCCATGAGGGTTTCCTCGCAAGTTTTCTCTCACGATTAATATCCATGATAAATTAACCACACATTTTACTTTAGAAAAGACATATTGGTGTATGCCCGACCCCCGATTTGAACCGCCAGCGTCTGCATGATAAACGGTTTTCTACCCACTAAGCTATCACGGTTCCCAATTATGGTCGTGCTGAAAGGTGGCTGAGAATTTCCAATTTTAAATTTCAACTACCCGTTTTCATTGTTTATAGCTGTGATTACATGTATTGTATATCATAATCATCATGTATGGTGTCACCGCTATGTCCTAAAAACGGGGTAAATAACTATTTAAGGTCTTTTAAAAATAATATTAACTATGAACAAATACATACATACATATACTCACGGCTATAAATCCCTAAAAGAGGTAGCCAGAGCTGAGAAATCAGAAATTAGCCACTTTTGGCAGTTGAATGGGGAAAAGACGATAGAATAAAGGTTGTTGGTGATGGGTCTCCAACCGCATCGCCCAAAACTCCGTTAAAAAGCCCCAAGTCCGTTAGTCGCCTCTTAACACCCACCGGAAGAAATGGAGTAGTGCTATTCTAAGCCGACACTACACAGCTATATACAAATATAACTCACAAATCTAGAATACGTTACTGCCCCACGTTAGTGATTCAAAACGCCTGTCCCCTGCGTAGAGGGAGTCGGACAGTCGCGACACATGTGCTCAGATTTAGTTCTCCCCTTGAATGCTCCTGATTTCCCCGAGGAGACAGCCGTGATACTAAATTAAATTACGTACTACCTATATTTGAAATGTTATTAGGTCCTTTTTAGTTTTTCACGATCTGAGAAATAAATATTATCATACAGACATTAAAGTTTGCTGTGTAGTGTCGGCTTAGAATAACACTACCCCATTTCTACCCGTGGGTGATCGTAAGAGGCGACTAAGGGTATATGGGCTTTTCAAGTGATTTTTGGGCGATGTGGTTGGAGACCCGTCACCAAAAACATTTATTATTACCGTCTTTTCCCCACTCAACTTCCAAAAGTGGCTGAGGAATTTCTCATTCCAAAGCTCTGGCTACCCCGTTTAGGGAATTATAGCCGTGAGTATATGTATGTATGTATGTATGTACATTAAAGTGATGACAACATGGTAGTCTGTATTTTTAGCTGACTTCAAAAAAAGGAGTGTTCTCAATTCGACCGTATATTTTTTTTATGTTTGTTCGCCGATTACTTCGCCATTTATGAACCGATTTTGATTATTATTTTTTAATCGAAAGAAAATACTCCCGGATTGATACCATGGTGAGAATATCAGGGTCTGATGATGGGATCCTGGAGAAATCGAGGGGAACCCTCAAATTTTATAGGCAAATGTACCGCGTTTTACGTATTTTCTGAACTAATATTGGCATTTGCTTCTGAAAATCATATTGTTATGCTGCTGAGCTGATGATGGAAGGTGTGGGTCCTCAATCACTAGGAGTTAGGAAACAGTTCTTTCAACATTCTATATAGATTTATACTCCTCTTCGTAGCTTTTATGAAGAGAAGTACAGGTTCTTTCAACATTTCTTTTGTTATGTTATTGTTACCGAGAAAGTAACATGAGACCAGGATCTGATGATGGCATCCCAGGAAATCGAGGGGACTGTCGAAACTCAC